>JASEVX010000004.1:48024204-48256704 GCA_031761405.1 Serripes groenlandicus
TAACAATTGGACCACAACACAGTGTTTACGTCATCGCACATTTGACATCTTTAATTAAATGTCGCAAAACACCTGTCGCAGTTTGAGGTCACGTTTTTGCAACATCTTGTATTAATTATGCATATATCCAGGTACGTTGATAAGATCATGTTAACCCTTTTCCTCATATGGACGCTTTCTGACGCCTCTGCAGCAGACGTCTTTTTGAAAACATAGTGACAAAAGAAGAAATTGCTCAAACGAGTAATTTCTCCTTTTGCCACAATGTTTTCAACCTTTTGTCATAGGTTATCCGTTCAATTATAGAGATTTTCTATTTTTTGAAGAAAAAAAAGATTCAAAGTCGTCTGCTGCAGAATTTTCGTATGAGGGAAAGGGTTAAGAAAAGGTATATATCTATGAGTACTTCACCGCGCCACAAAATAATGCACTGTCATACATGACAAAGGCTTTTAACAACCCTGCAACAGAAATCATCAAAATATATGAGAAAGTAAATTTGCTCATGAATACCGATTTGTTTCTCCATATGGTGATCTTGAATATTAACCTTGTTTTGTACATTTTCAATGATTTATGTTCACATAAGTTGCGCTACAGAAAAACGAGATATAGGAAACCGCACCAAAGTCGATCCACTTCATCCCGTGTATCTCTGATCTGGATCTTCATAGGTAGATAATTGTCCCCATGTCATTGGACAGGGAGGGCCTAGTGCTACCCCCAGTACCCCAGTTTCACTTTATACTGGGACAACTTATACGGGGAAAGGGCTTACCGAGGTTTACGTACACGCGTAACGAGAAAAAAAATCGATATTGCTGATAATCGACTATTTTGCTGTTAAAAAAATAAATATTCGAAGACGTCGATAACTCGAAGTACAGAAGATGGTTTCTTAATAATTCGAGTTATCGAGAGTCAACTGTATTTGTAAGTTATGGAACATTTTTCCGCAAAACTCCTGTCTGTGAAGGGGCATCTTCTGAACTGTTCCCCATGTCTGGGTGAGGTTATTCAGGTCAAAGATTAGCAATTAAACTCCTTTCATATAAATTAAAAACAGTTTCAACTCTCAATTGTCACAATTTCATCCAATTTACATATAGAGCACCATATATTATTGAAAAGAATTGCCTCTCAGCTTTAAAATAATCCAAACATGAAGGGGGTCATGTAAGAACGAAGCCACTCCGCGAATATGGTTCCCGTAATTAAGCACATTATCAGCAGGCCTGTCCAAAAGTTTGGTTCTAGATTCATGGTAAAAAGTACCAAACACTAATAAAAACAAATTCATCCAGTACATCTTTACACACTTACAATAAAAACAAACACATCCAGTACATCTATACACACTTACAATACAAACAAACACATCCAGTACATATATACACACTTACAATAAAAACAAACACATCCAGTACATTTATACACACTTACAATAAAAACAAACACATCTAGTACATCTATACACACTTACAATAAAATTAAACTCATCCAGTACATCTATACCACACTTACAATACAAACAAACACATCCAGTACATTTATACACACTTACAATAAAAACAAACACATCCAGTACATCTATACACACTTACAATAACATTAAACTCATCCAGTACATCTATACCACACTTACAATACAAACAAACACATCCAGTACATATATACACACTTACAATAAAATTAAACTCATCCAGTACATCTATACCACACTTACAATACAAACAAACACATCCAGTACATATATACACACTTACAATAAAAACAAACACATCCAGTACATTTGTACACACTTACAATAAAAACAAACACATCTAGTACATCTATACACACTTACAATAAAATTAAACTCATCCAGTACATCTATACCACACTTACAATACAAACAAACACATCCAGTACATCTATACACACTTACAATAAAATTAAACACATCCAGTACATCTATACCACACTTACAATAAAATTAAACTCATCCAGTACATTTATACACACTTACAATAAAACCAAACACATCCAGTACATCTATAAACACTTACAATAAAAACAAACACATCCAGTACATCTATACACACTTACAATAAAAACAAACACATCACAGGGTTCTCTTTCTGGTTACTTTACCAAGGGATCATGAATACGTGAACTGTCGCCGTGATATAACTGAAATAATGCTGAAAACGGCGTAAAACCCCAATAAAATAATCAAACTTTTCATTTTACCTTCTGGTGATGTAAAGCTTTTCGTGAAATATTTATCTTTCGTATGCACATATTTATTCTATCACTATCTTCTCTTCCTTACAATTTCCTCTAATCTTGGTAGGAATGTCTTGATTTGAAATGTGTTAGGTCAAAATATTCAATCTTTGTGTTAAAGACTGATACAAAGTGCATGCCATTTGATGTCTTTCTCCAGCATTCTAAGCTATAGAGGAGGGATGACCGAACACAGCTTTGATATAACTTTAATATCGTCTTGTTACTGTATTGCTTAGATCTCAATGCATTGTTTCACCGAAACATATTTCTTGCTACGTTGACATGCTTCTCAATGTCATAAATAATAGAAAGTCAGTGGTCAATTGGGTCTTAGATTTGCCTAAAATCATCCTTTCCCACTTATAACAAATCTGCAGCAGATGCCATTGAAAACATCTTTGTAGAAAAATGAAAAAAAATCCGTAAATGAAATTATTATAATTGATTAGAGATGAAAACATTGTGGCAAAAGGCGAAATTTATCATTATAATCAATTTTCCATTTGGCACAATGTTTTCGAGAGTCGTCTGCTTTGTATGCGTCAAAATGTGTTTGCATCAAACCTTATGTTGTTGGTACTCACAAGACTCGCCTCACTATGTCAAATAAGGGGTTTTGCATGATAAGTACTCAAGTTTTTAACGGTACTCTTATTTATAGATTTCCTAGCGAACTCATTATCTTACTGCGGTTGGGCAATACAAATCCTACACATGATTAAACAGAAAATAAATGAATAGAACATTAAAAATAGTGTCACATGGGGGCTACCTTATACACATATGTTGTTCTGATACAAAAACGTGCAGAGAAGCGCTAGTAGACTCATCCAGGATTTTAAATAGGGTTTTCTAACAATTGCCTACTTATCACCTTGGGTTTAGTAATTACTAATTTCACCTTTGGCCACAATGTTTTCAAAAGTCGTCTGCTGCTATTGCGTCAAAATGCGTCTTAACATAAATGGCACGTAGTAGAAATTTCAACATCCTTAGTATCAAGTATTTGTGGTGAAGTTTAATCTATCTAATTTAAAGTTAATATGCTTGTATACCATCTATTCGTGCTCTTCGGCATTCGTGTGTTAGTAACTTCAGACTTAATACAGCTCAAAGACAGCTGTAATATGTCGTACCCTGGATATCAAACTGATGCAAATTGATGCAATACTATGTCAAATATGATGTTTGTAAACAAATAATAGTTGAAACATTATGTAAATATTGTCCTCAAAGTAAAATGATTGGATTATATCTGTAAGATACAATCTCAAATGTAATCACTCAAGTAATATATTAGTTAACCCTTTCCCTCATACGACACTTCTGCAGCAGACGACTTTGAACGTATTTTGTCAAAACATAGAAAATCTCTATAATTGAATGGATAACCTATGACAAAAAGTGGAAAACATTGTGGCAAAAGGAGAAATTGCACGTTTTGTGCAATTTCTTCTTTTGTCACTATGTTTTCAAAAAGCCGTCTGCTGCAGAGGCGCCCAAAAGCGTTTATATGAGGGAAAGGGTTAAAGTCAGAATACCACGTCGAAAGCGCCGAACTACCAGGTCATGGTAGTTATAACCTTAACAAACGAAGTAGGGTATGTCAATCAAGTGTAAATATACAAACATACGTAATTGTAATTATTTGTATATTGACTGCTCTATAGTCTGGTTAACCAAGTTGTATACTAAAATATCACCCGTCCCAACATTTGTAGTAAGTAAAACTCAAAAACTATTGAAGATATGAAAATAACAAAGATTTTTTCTGGAAGTTTAAACATTCTTCTATTGCAATAGATAACAATCTTTTAATACACTAAACGTTTTGATAATATGTTATCCTCATGAATAATGTCAGTCTATTAATTTTTGGAACACAATTAATACAATTCAGAAATCACAATACCTGTGTCTTTTAAACCAATCATTTTTCAAAATACAAAGAAATTCCAGTTGTTCAACTTTAGTTGAAATTTTAAGCTTTCAGAATATGTATGTCTTGTTTACGTGCCAAATGTGACTTCAAAGTTTTATTTGCTACAAAATGTGAAAATTTGGACAATTTTATTTCTCCATGTTATATTTTTACCAGATAACAGGTTTACAGGTGGAGTTGCTTATCCCCTTTTCTACGTCCCTGCATACATGTACATTTGTTTTGTTATGAACCTCTTGGCACATATCTATGTATGTGCTGAGTGAAAAATAAACCTGTAAACAAAACTATAAACCTTTGATGGAATCTCAAAAGAATGTTAAGACCGATGTTTTTGTTTTATATGACCTGTCAAAAGAAAATTGCTTATTTGTAAGTCTCCAAAGTTTCTGATATCTTAATGAACAACCTGAGCATGTAAAGTTCCATTTACACACAGTGTAAGGCGAACAGAAGTCAATCATTTCCCACAGGTATACGCTGTCTGGCGTCTCTGCAGCTCGTTTGAATACATTAATGCAAAAGGACAAATTGCTTATAATGAGCAATTTTTCGGCGATAGACGATTAACGTGGATTTTGACCTAGATGTTAAACAAATGATCTAGCTTGTAAACCAATCAAATGTTGTATTTAATAAATAATGTCGAAGAAATAAAGGAAATGAAACGTTATGATTGGTTCATAGTTAAGTTGGCAATCCCACGAGAGGCACTTGTAAGGTCAAGTTTTAAAATGAAATGTTCTGCATACTAACCTTTAATTGTTTTCCTTAAGTGATCAAAATCAGTGAAAACGTATGAAATATAATATTTAAGAGCAATATTATTATTTTTTTGAAAATATGACAAGTTTGCAGTAATTTATCGTCAATCGAAACTTAAACTGTGTTACATAATACACCTCTTGGGAGCCTCGCGTAATCTCCAGCCATGTGATGAAAAAACTCGGCTGTGAACGTATTACTGTCATGGCGTGCTAGTGTAATGGATTTTGACTTGGATTGGCAAGTGAAAGGTCTGTGGTTCGCTTCACAGCAGAGGCAATCGCTTTGTCTCTCTCTTTCATTCATATCAAAACCAAAGTATATAAATAAAACAAATATTACATATTTAACGTTGTTTTCTGTCATTCTAATAAGTAAGACAAAATATCAAATAATATGCGCATGTTCTGGGGGGAGCAAAGAAAGGGATCATGCATTTTGCAAGAAAGATTTCAACAGGCATTGGTTAACGTCATTTTGGATTTTGGACCAAAACGGGACTATTTTGTTGTAGATCAGCATGACAGCGGATGTATTTGGCGTAATTTGACCTATACATGTACCTCGTTTGTGACCAAGGAATGATTGATAAGTGTTTATAGACGAGCCGTGATTCAACTTAAATGCAGTTGAAAGCGGCACAAACCCTTTATTAATTTAATCGGATTTGGTGTTAATATATCATTTCCGACGGCAGATGAAAAAATAATTGTCTACTAAAACCTTGTAAACCTACCCAGAAATCACCGCGAGACTAGGTCAATCCTGTCATAATTCATCGTCTGCCTGCCATAAGAGCCACGTCAAACGAGAGAACGACATTCCATAGTTTTTGTGTCACCTGCGTAGTATGGTAGGCACTTAGGGATTACTTTTTTTTGTCCGGCGTCTGTCTGTCTGTCTATCTGTCTGTCCGTCACACTTTTTCGTCACTTTTTCAATTAATTTTTTTTCTACTCAAAGGATTGGATTGAAACTTCTGACAAATGTTTATATCAATCTTTGTGATGGGTTCACAAAAGGGGGATAATCCAAATATCTTTATATCAGAGTTATTGCCCCTTTTCTGTCAAAAATTAAAATGTTCTGACAAGGCCCCGGCAGGTGACACACGTGCTCCGGAGAGCCCTCCATTCTAGTTAGATTTATGACCGTTCCGATCAAAATTAGTATTTTATCCGTCGGCTTCTTTGGTCATAGTTGTTCCAAAGAGGCTTCGACTTTGCAATCGTGACCAGAGCTCTAGATATGTTCTAAAATTCTTATATGACGCCCAAACCCTATGCTGTGGGTACTCAAAAGAATCGTCTCGGTGAGACGATTATTTTGAGTTCCAACAACAAAGGGTTTGTTTGAGTAGTTGGTAAGACATTGTGAGGAAAAGACAAGTTCACTTACCCCTAATTTAGTCCCCATGTGTGACTAACTTGCGAACACTGAAGAAATGATGGGGATTTACGCTGGGCAACAATGTCCCGATGCTCTGTTTTATATGACGTAGCTCAATTATTTTCTTAGAAACTATTATTATTGTCTTGTTCGCGGATAATTCGAGATATTTAGACCATAAACACTACTTTATGCGGCCGACGACATTACTCGATGATATCGTAATCCCAGCCTGACGAAAAAAGCTTTTAAAACGTCTTTGTTTTTTCTGGGAACTTTTGGACTTTATACCATTCCACACATCTACAAATCTGCAACGGACGAATACTACTAATAAATCAATGGAAAATATTCTTGAATCGAGTG
The DNA here is from genome assembly GCA_031761405.1 of Serripes groenlandicus. Taxonomy (NCBI): domain Eukaryota; kingdom Metazoa; phylum Mollusca; class Bivalvia; order Cardiida; family Cardiidae; genus Serripes; species Serripes groenlandicus. The sequence continues at coordinate 48,030,938 of JASEVX010000004.1, forward strand.
GAAAACATGGTGACAAAAGTGAAAAATTACTCATGATTATCAAATTTTCCTCCTCTCACGATGTTTTCCTTAGTGGTCTACTGAAGATGCTTTTTATTACGTCTTCATGTAGGGAGGGGTATAACGTACGTTCAATCCACGTCAAGAGAACATTATAGAATACTAAATATGCGTTTTGTAAGAGAAAGCTCAAACCTAGAATTTGCTATGCACATAACTGCTTCAAATCGCTCTTTAATCATGTACCGTAAGTTAGCTGTTATCTACGGGGAAACCTAATCTTGTGATATTTGAGATGAGTATAGATCCAGATCAACTTGATCATCCGTGCAACAGTGTGGCATTGGGTCGATTCGTATGAATGCACAGTCAGATCGTTATCTATAGAAGAATACATCATTTAGTATAGTGACTTGTGCAGTGCATACGTTATCTATATGTGGGAGAGGGTTGAACCCTTTCCCTCATATAGACGCTTTTTGACGCCTCTGCAGCGGACGGCTTTTTGAAAACATAGTAACAAAAGAAGAAATTGCACAATTTCTCCTTTTGTCACAATGTTTTCCACTTTTAGTCATAGTTTATCCATTCAATTATAGAGATTTTCCATTATTTGACAAAATATGTTCAAAGTCGTCTGCTGCAGAATTGTCGTATGAGGGAAAGGGTTAAAAGAGTACCGGTGCGTGACTAACCAATATTATGAAATACCCAAATTCAAGCGGCTTTCATCTATATGTGCAACATTTTTCGGCTTGCATATTTGGTGTGGTATAATGTCGGGCTATGTGTCAAGGCTATCTATATTTTCTGCATGAGTTGGCAGGATTTAGTTCGCATTTTTAAAAGTCATTAAAGTTTTCTCAAGCGCAGCTGTAGTTTGACGCGTCTGCAGCAGACGACTCTTAAAAATAGTGTAACACGAAAATCAACTGCTCCTTTTGCCCCACCGATTTAAATCATATTCAAAAAAGATATATTTATATTTATAAAGTGTTTCCATATTTTGTTTATACATTAAGGATTTTCAAATTCGTCTGCTAAATATTTTTTTTAATGGGGAAAGAGGTTTAGAATTCGTTATTGTGTAGGTATCCCTTTTTTGTAAATTTCAATGTTAACCGGACCGAATATGAACAAGTGCACGAGAGAAGGTACACGCTGGCTTTTGTGAGCAGTATATATTTAGACCAGACTGTGCATCTGCACAGAACGATCACTATCTACACTGTTCACATAATAATGGAGCCGTTCCACGAGAAAACCAACATTGTGGAATTTGCGTAAAGTATCAACCCGGGTCAGCCTAAGCATGCCGCGCAGGCTAACCAGGACAGACACTTTTTTCGCCTCCTGTGGATTTTCTGTTTCAGGAATCATTACTCTATACCTTTATTCCACTGGGACGGAATTTGTCGGCCCGGGTTAGCCTACGCGGATTGCCTACGCGGATTGCGCAGGTTGATCCGGGTCGATACATGACGCAGAGTCGATAATGTTGGTTTTCTCGTGGAACAGTTCATATTACTTATACAAGCTTGTCTGAATATTATGTCATCTTGTATAGATACTGATAAAACTGAGCAGGTGGAAAAAAAACTTGCACATTTTGATCTGTAGATTTTGATCAGAATATGCAGATGCATAAGATGTTACCAAAAGTCAACTTGAACCTTTTTTCTTGGACGGGCTCATTTGTTGTTTCTGCTTTTAATAGGTACACACACGTATCTGTCGTTTCTTGCATATTTTTTATAAATTATTCCAACATGGAGCCTTTATACTAACATGACACATCTAAAATAGATCAGTTTTTCCATAAACTCTAACATTGTTAGATGATGTAAAAATCCGTTTGTAACTTTTAAAATTTCTTTATTTGCTATAAACAGTTCGTTTAATGTTTTATACGTTAGAATATATTTTATTGTATATGATTACTAGCTAAACTCCTACAACCGGCATCATCATCATTGCTTTGTTGTCATAATCTTTTATACAATTTGGTAATGAGTAAAGAACAATGTAGACCAGGATCAGACTGAAATAATAATATACAGGCTGATCTGGAGTTACACTGTTTGCAGTTTGCTGAAAGCCGTCTTTAACCCGATCTACAAATGTTGTTCAAAATCCTATATAGCAGAGTTAGGGTAACTTGTTTGTTCACAATAGCACTTTGGGCTCAATAGCACTTTGGGCTAAGCATTGCGACTCTGACACGCTGTTGTCAGTATAAGTGGACACGTACTGGTAACTTATCAAGGAAACGCCGGGATATAACTGCAATATTGCGTAAAACACCATACAAACAAACGAAACTGAATAACACACGTCAGTGTATTTTCCACATAACTGTTGTTTTTACGAACACTCAACCAGCACAAACCAGCAATACAAGATACATTCTCAATCGATATTTACATCCTTTTCCCAAACGACTTCTGACGTCCTTTAAAGTAGACGGACACTCGACTTAACAGACAGGATGTGTTATCTAATCTCTTGCCAATTTGAATCAGCACTCTTTTCGCCCATCGAACTGAAACCGGTCTCAGAAAATAACAACGAAAGATTACTCTTGAATATCATTTGTATTATATAAATTCACAGTTATCTCCCTTGGAACTAAATATTGTGCGCCGAAATCCTTTACTGGTCGAAAATATAATTGTAAACATCGTGAAATATAGATGATACATAGAAGGGACATCTTCAAGACAATAAATAACCATAATCTAAATGAGTGATTGATGGAAATGGAATGATTAAAAGTGAAATAAAAACTTCATGTGATCGTTTCATTTATTTTTTCGACAAGTTCGCCCGTGGGGAAAGGTACAAGTTGTCATTACTTTACAAGATAAGTTCAGATATGCATGTCCTTTTTTTAATAGTCTACAAACAATGGCAGAACCTTATAACAAGCTTTTACAAGTAATTCGTCAACAATAGTTATCTTGATCAGCCCTTGCGTATTCACATACTGATGATCGACACTTTTCACAAAAAGTCGACTTGCACGGGTTTATAAGTATGGATTAATATTTTCGAAATATTAACGCATGTGTAGATAATGTAAATCAAGATTATACTGCACACACGCCCAGTATTATCCTGGTCTGTATTGTCCGCAATTGTAGTACTGATAACTTATCCAGGAAACGCCGGGATATAACTGCAATATTGTTGTAAGCGGCGTCAAACACCATACAAACAAACAAAACTGAATAACACACGATAGTGTTTCCCCACACAACTGTTGTGGTTACGAACACTCAAAGGCATAGACCAGCAATACAGAGCTACCGCACATTCTCAATCGGTATTTATATCAGAAGCGTAATTCTTTTCCCGAACGACTTCTGACGTCCTTTAAAGTAGACGGACACTCGATTTAACAAACAAGATGTATGATATGATGTCTTGCCAATTTGAATCAACTCTCTGTTCGCCCATCGAACTGAAACCGTTCTCAGAAAAGATCAACGAAAGATTACTCTTGAATATCATTAATATTATATAATTCACAGTTATCTCCCTTGGAACTAAAAATATTCGCTTCTGCTTTTGAACAAACTAGCATTGGGTAACTATATTGGCAAGAAACATAGTATTTGAATTGTTTATGCGCCGAAATCCTTTACTAGTCGAAAACATAATTCCAAACATTGTAAAATATAGATGATATATAGAACCGACAACTTCAAGACAATAAATAACCATAAACTCAATGAGTGAGTGAATGATAATGGAATGATTACAATTGAAATAAAAACTTCAAGAAATGAGCCGTCCCGCGAGAAAACCAACATTGTGGTCTCTGCGTAAAGTATCGAACCGGATCAGCCTAAACATGCCGCTCAGGCTGACCCGGACAGACACTTTTCGCCTCCTGTGGATTTTCTGTTGCAGGAATCATTTCTCTATACCTCTTTCTCCAAGAGACGGAATGTGTCGGCCCGGATCAGTCTGCGCGGACTGCGCAGGCTGATCTGGGTCGATATATTACGCAGATGCCACAATGTTGGTTTTCTCGCGGGACGGCTCAAATGTGTTTCCCATTTTACTTGGTATGCATTCAACTTTATGCTCCAGAATGCCTGCAACTCATCTGATTGTTTCATTTATTTTTTCGACAAGTTCTTACATATGAATCCATCCGGGGATAGTAAATGTTGTCATTTCTTAACAAGATAGGTTCAGATATGCATGTCCTTCTTTTACGAGTCTTCAAACAGTGACAGATCTTTCTAACAAGCCTTTGTAAGTAATTCGTCAATGTTTATCTTGATCAGCCCTTGCGGATTCACATACTGATCTGGATTGACACTGTTCACATTTATTATTTGTTAAATGGTAACCATCTTATTTTAGAAGACGAGTATCATGCATTTTTCATTTGCCCCAAATATTCTATTGTAAGGGAAAACTGTTTTTTTAATTGGTATTGCGGAAGAACTGAAACGGCTGATTTTATTAATAATTGTAAAACCTTAAAACTTTTAATGATATTTATTACAAAACTTATGAGGGAAATTGATAATTCATAGGAACATTTATTTCATAAGACATGTATTGTTTGTTTTGCATATAGCATATTTATACTTAACATATAGAAATTGACATAACCTATTTTTCACATGATGTATTATTATTTGTAACATTTGATTATGTATTTTGGGCCGGTGGCCTTTGATAACGTCAATAAATAAATTGGAAAAAAAAAAAAAAAAAATTGAAAAAAGTCGACTTGCATAAGTATGTATATATATTTTCAAAAATATTAACGCATGTGTAGCGGATAATGTAACAAAAGAATATACTGCAGAAAAGCCCAGTCTTATCCTGGTCTGTATTGTCCGCAATTGTAGTTGGAGCCATAGGGGACTGGTACTCTATTTAGAAAATAGAAATACATACTCTATTATATATAGTCTATATATAATAGATTTTTTGTTTTTTTAATTAACGTGACAGCCGAGCCCCGGTAGCTCAGTCGGTAGCGACGCGGTCTGTCAATCTAGGGGTTGTGAGTTCGAATCCCGACTCGGCCAACTTTCTTTCCGACGTTTGACAAAAATCAATGCGACATGCGTCATTCGTCTTCCACCAATGGGCTAAGTCTATGTGAAAAAGCAGCCAGTTGCTTGGAAAGATTGTTGTGTGGAGTACTGGTGTGAGAAAAACCAGGAAATACATGAGTAGGTGAACTGGCCGCCGTGATATGACTGCGAAAATGTTAAAACCGGCGTTAAACCCCAATCAATCAATCAATCAATCAATCAATCAAACAATTAACGTGCCAACCCTATGGTTGAAACTTGTGTAACAGATACACACTCACGCCTGTAGTTTGATGACGGATTAAAGTGTGATAAGGATTAATTCTGCCTTCGTCAACACCATTGGGTTATTATTCACCAAACATGTATTTCGATTATATCAATAAAATCAAAATCTAGAGCTTATTGTTGCGTGATATGAGCCGTTCCACGAGAAAATCAACATTATGGTATCTGCGTAATGTATCGACCCGGATCAGCCTGCGCAGTCCGCGCATGCTGATCCGGGTCGACACATTCCGTCTCAGGGGGATAGTGGTATAGAGTCATGATTCCTAAAACAGAAAATCTACAGAAGGCGAAAAGTGTCTGCCTGGGTTAGCCTGTGCGTCATGCTTAGGCTGATCCGGGTCAACACTTTACGCAGAATCCACACTGTTGGTTTTCTCGTAGGAAGGCTCATATATATATATATATATGGGGTTTATTCAGATTTTCCTACACACCGAGCACTGGGACATGTGCTTGCCGTATCAACACATCAAATGACAGCGTTCGACTAGCAATCGTCGAGCACTCAGTGTGTCAGGGCAGTTTGAATACACCCTCATGTCTATCTTGAAAAGTTGACGCCCAATAAATATATTTGCAAATTAAACCTTTCCCACATACTGCAAACGTGCAGCAAACAACTTTGAAAATATCAATGCAAAAATGTTTACTCCATTAATGCAAAAACAATTAGTGAATAATGTTGATACCATTGTGGCAAAAGGAGAACTCGCTCATTATGAGCAATTTCACTTTTTACAATAATGATTTCAAAATGCATCAGCTACAGAGGCGGCAGAAAGCGTCTGTATGTGGGAAATTGTAAACAACGAATTAATGTTTATAACATATCCACTGTCAACAACATTCAAAAGTTATTGTTGCTTTGAAAACGCTTAAAATTACATAGTAACATTTATAGAAATAAATTACAATCTCTAAACTGTCCAATTATAACAGAACAAAATAGAGAAGTTCTACAAACAGACGGGAAATTTCAATTGGACTTGGAATTAATGTCTCCATTAACACTATCACGAATACCAAGGCTGCGTGGTATTCTAAACTCCTTATTTGACCCTTACGCCCTATAGTGTTGGTATTCAAGAGAACGGTCTCACTAAGACAATTTCATCGTAGGAGTAAAGCGGATCACCACTCCCAGAAAGAAAGATAGAAATGAGCTGTTCCACGAAAAAACCAACATTATGGATTCTGCGTAATGTATCGGCCCAGATCAGACTGCGCAGTCAGCGGATGCTAATCATGGCCGACACATTCCGTCTCAAGGTGGATAGAGGTATAAAGTAATGATTCCTGAAACAGAAAATCGACAGGAGGCGAAAAGGTTCTATCCGGGTTAGCCTGTGCGGATACGGGTCGATACTGTATGCAGAGTCCACACGGGTTGGTTTTTCTCGTGGAACGGCTCAAATATGCATTTCAGTCTCTTTTTCCTTGAATAATTACGGGAGTCTCTAATCTATACGAAATTAGTGTGAGTCTAATGATTGTCCTTAACCCTTTCCCACATACGACACTTCTGCAGCAGACGACTGACAAAAACTGAAAAATCTCCATTAAAGATACCTCAATTGTAAAATAAAGTTGAAAACATTGTGGCCAAAGGTGAAATTGCTCGCCACGAGCAATTTCACCTTTGGCCACAATGTTTGCAAATGTCGTCTGCTGCTATTGCGTCAAAATGCATCTGCAGGTGGGAAAGGGTTAATTGACGATCAATGATCAGTATGAACAATTACTATATCTAACTAATTTCCCCGGGAACGTAAATCAACTTCATTTATACAAAATGATATGTAAAGCCGCAGCGCTATATAAAAAGACTCCCTCGAATCGGAATAAACGCCGGAGAGCCTTTTTATCACAGAAAAGAGAGCAACTTTATTATTAATATTTCGATTCGTGCCCCTGCAACATCGATCGTTTTGGGAATTTGTACGATTTTTGATAAAAAGCTAATTTCAATGAGGTAACATTGTGGAAAACGTTATCAACACATACTAACTGGTCAAGTAGAGTCAGACATTTTGTGTAATGTTTCGATACCGAAATAATGACATCCTGTGGAGCTTTCTTCTTTGTTTTTTTCTCTCATTGAATGCTGTTTTACGCCGCTTTCAACAGTAAAGAGTTATATGGCTGCGTTGCCATGGTAGATAACCAGTAGATAACCAGTAGATAACCAGTAGATAACCAGTAGATAACCAGTAGATAACCAGTAGATAACCAGTAGATAACCAGTACTACCGGTATACTTTATCCTGACACCGATGCAACAATCGTTATAATATGCTATCCCCGCAACCCTGGCCGCCAATGGTAGAAGCCATAACTACCAAATCTGAAGTCTTTGGTATGACCCGACCGGGGAGAAGCTTTCTTTCTTGACTCCCCTTTAATTATAGTATTTAGTTTACAGTGACAAATAGATCATGTCTGTTGGCAAGCAGCGGGGTTCATTTTTAGTTTAGTTTTATTTCGGGTTTTATGCCGACTTTAACATGATATCCGATATATCACGTCGACAGTTCAGTTAAGCATGATCCCTGGGTTAAAAAACCAGTACTAGGCCAGGAAATGTACGTAGCCCAAGGGCACCCCACCATGACCGCAACGCCGCGACTGAGTATCGAACCCGGCAAGCCGGATTCAAAATCCGCAACGCTTATTCAATCGGTCACGGCAGATTCAAAATCCGCAACGCTTATTCAATCGGTCATATTAACCACATATTCTCACACATCTTGACACATCAGTAGCAGGCGACTTTCGAGAAAACATCATTAGCATTTCTCATTATGCCATATTATTTTCAATTGTTCAATACGTGTATTTTCATTAATAGCGACTTCCCATATTTTACTCCAGGTAATTTGTTATGTCATTCGCTACAGATTTATTGTATAGAGGAGTTAAAGACTTACTCAATGACTTTCTAGCAAAGAGTAAGGATTTTATTATGATGGGGTACGGTTATGCGCAGTTATTTTCATTGGTGAGAACAGACAAATGTAAGGAGTTCTAAACATTATCGTTTGCTTGTCAAGTAATATACAATAGGGAATCCGCCGTGGTCAAGCGGTTAGCGCGGGGGATTTTGAACCGGGCTCCCCGGGTTCGATCCCCTGTCACGACACGCGGTCATGGTGGAGTGCCCTTGGGCATGGTACATTTCTTAGCATAGTACTGGTTTGTTTACTCAAGGATAATGAATAAGTGACCTGTCGCAGTGATATAACTGAAATGATGTTGAACATGGCTTAAAATCCTTATAAAACAAAAAACTCTATACAATAGATCTAACTAAATCCTAAACACACATACATAATGAATACGAATATCAATCATTGCAGTTCAGTACGCTGCTCCTGGTATATCGGTCCTTGTATGTCGCTCCTGGTATATCGCTCCTGGTATATCGCTCCTGGTATATCGCTCCTGGTATATCGCTCCTGGTATATCTAAAAGAGTTTTTTCTGCATTTGCGTTTGTTAACTTTCATATATAATTATTTTAAGAATTGGATATAGTTATATATAGAAACAGTTCAATAGAACATTCAAGAATGTTATATTAACCCTTTCACTCATATAGACGCTTTCTGACGCCTCTGCAGCAGACGGATTTTTGAAATCATAGTGACAAAAGAAGAAATTGCTCAAAACGACCTATTTCTCCTTTTGCCACAATGTTTTCCAAGTCGTCTGCCGCAGAATTGTTGTATGAGGGAAAGGGTTATACAATTTGAAATGCATTCACGATGAATACTATCTACTAGAACAGGTGTTGAATATTCAGGGGATGTTGAAAAACATGTGTAAAAGCAACAACAATTTCAGATATAATAAATCAATAACGCTTTCCAGCTTATAAAAAATATGCGGCCACAGACTTTTGAAAAATCATTAGAATAAAATATTGAAAAAATCTCTATATATGAAAAGTATGATAGTGGATTTGAATAAGAAACATTGTGGGCAAAAGAAGAAACTGATCATAATAAACAATTTCTCCTTTTTCCCAACAATGTTTCAAAAATTGCATAACGATGCACGTGGGAGAAAGGGTTAATCAAAACAGACCTATTGAAACAGGGGACTACTTCAGAAATCAATCAAACTGGGTAAATACAGTTTCTCCAACATCTTTGCGTCTAGGAAACTAGAATATTTATACGTCGGCTGTCTAATCACCATTCTAATAGCGGCGCGGGGCAGACGACGTTTTGGGGGGAGAATTAAAACGAACGATGCAGACGGGGGTTACTGTTATTGCTTTGCATTTCTATTCATTTACAATTCATTGCTTATTTAATCTGGCTATTACAAATCTTTAAAGATAGTAGTCTCCGTATGGACGGGCCCGTTGACGCTGCACGCGTTTTACTCTCGAAGAATAAATGCTATGGCATATATTGCATTTTAGTCCAAACGGTAAAGTCATTGGTTTTATGAAGCGTTATATTTAAAGATATTCACTTGTTGAATTGTATTTGAAGACTGCTCTGCGAAAATGCGTGCGTATAATAAATTGCGACCAGTGTAGATCCAGATCAGCCTGCTGCACATACACGCAGGCTGATCTGGCTCTGCACTGTTCACCAATTAGTCATATTAGGTTTCCAGAGACGCCTGTAAAGCAGTAGCCATTTTAATCCTTAGTATAGATGCTTGCAGGTCTTATTTAAAACCTGTGAGGTTAGCTGTCCTGGAGAATCGCTGGATAATTCGAAAGGTTGACATTTGTTGGCACCTGCAGGAGAAGATCTTTGAAAAGTATTGTGACAAATAGAGAATTTGAGCCGTTCCACGAGATAACCAACATTGTGGTCTCTGCGTACAGGATCGACCCGGATCAGCCTAAGCATACCATGCAGGCTAACCCGGACAGGCACTGAGGAATTTTTGTTTCAGGAATTATTATTCTATACCTCTATACCCCTGAGAAGGAATGTGTCGGCCCGGATTAGCCTGCGCAGATTGCGTAGGCTGATCTGAGTCGATACATTACGCAGAGTCCATAATGTTGGTTTTCTCAAAGAACAGCTCATTTGTACTTGAGTATTGATCTTGTTGCCATGTTTTCAACTCTATTCAATACATTTTTTTTTATTCCTAAAGATGATTAATATTTTACCAACATATGTGCATGGTTAATGGTGTTAAATAATCCAATTACCACACAAGTCACACGTTTTAATTCAATTTAGATATGATATAATTCAATTGTGTTAAGTAGAAGATGTTAACAATGTTAACCAAGAGGGTAATACAACAGGATGAAATACTTAAGAAACCGTTAATGAGCTATTTTAAAAGAAATAGCATTTCCTAAATGAAGTATAGCATGTGCATACATTGGCATAAGTACTGAACATATAAATATATAAATGTAGAAACAACTATGAAATAAAGTTTAAAATATTGTTGTAAAATACCAAGTTACTCATTATTAGCACTTTTTGCTTTTATCACAATGTGTTCAATTGATAGATTGGGGTTTAACGCCGTTTTTAACAATTTCTCAGTAATATCACGGCGGCCAGTTCACCTACTCATGCATTTCCTGGTTTTCTCACACCAGTACTCCACACAACAATCTTCCCAAGCAACTGGCTGCTTTTCCACATTGGTGGAAGACGAATGACGCATGTCGCATTGACTTTTGTCAATCGTCGGAAAGAAAGTTGGCCGAGCCGGGATTCGAACTCACAACCCCTGGATTGACAGCCCGTGTCGCTACCGACTGAGCTACCGGGGCTCGGCGGATACTTCGAAAGGAGAATGTTGAATGGTATCGAACACAATGAAGGACAACCAGGGGCGTAGCTTTGCAATAATCAATGTGTAGGCCGTCTCGTGAGAAAATCAACAGTGTGGACTCTGCGTAAAGTATCCACCCGGATCAGCCTAAGCATGCCTCACAGGCCTACCCGGATAGACACTTGTCGCCTCATGTGGATTTTCTGTTTTCAGGAATAACTACTCTATACATCTATCCCCCCTAAGACGGAATGTGTCGGCCGGATCAGTCTGCGCGGACAACGCAGGCTAATCTGGTCGATACATTACGCCGATGTCTATCGCCGCAGCTGCATTTTGGGGGCATTTTGAGGAAAAAAATGTGTAGGCACGTGCCTACAGTGCCTAAAGGGAGCTACGCCCCTGACAACATTTTAGATCGCCTGGCACTCTTGGAGCGTGTACTAGTTGAGTGTTCAAATATATCCATGCATCAAACATAGGGAATGATAAATACACGTTCTAAGAACTTGCCTCACAATTCATTTGATCTAAATCATGTTATTGCTTTATTGCTTAATTGATTGATTGGTTTTGGTTAAATGCAGTTTTCAACAATTTGTCCGTCATTTCACGGCGGCCAGTTCACCTACTCATGTGTTTCCTGGCCTACGCACGCTAGTTCTCTACACAACATACTTTCCAAGCAACTGGCTGTTTTTCCACCTAGACTGTTAGCCCATTGGTGAAAGACGAATGAGGCTTATCACAGGTATTTTTTTCAAACGTTGGAAAGAATGTTGGCTGAGCTGGGATTCGAAATATCAACCCCTGGATAAACAGCCCGCGTCGCTACCGACTGAGCTTCCAGGGCTCGACACTGAAAATGTAAAGAAATAAAGAAAGCGAACATGTGATTACATAGAGTTATTTTGCTGAAACATAGGATGAGCGACGCTCTGCGAAAAGCAACATTAACCCACATACAGACGATTTCTGACGCCTTTGCTGCAGACGACCTTTGAAAACACTGTGACATAAGGAGAAATTGCTCAAAAAGAGCAATTACTCCTTTTGCCACAATGTTTTCAACTTGATTAAGTAATTACATTTTTGTCTACAGAGATGTTTCACTTTTTAGTCCGGATGTTACCAAAGTCGTCTGCTTTAGAAAAAATGTACGTGGGAAAGCGTTAACAAATTTTAGTCGACGTCGAACGCATGTCATTCAAAATGTTAAAATCTTTATAAATGAAAGAATAATTATTTGGGAAAAAAACGTTTTTATGATCAAATTCTCCTTTTGTCACAGTGCTTTAACATTTGTCTACTGCGTAGGCTTCAGGAAGCGTCTGAATGTCGGATATTGTAAATCTAAAGACACCAACATGCATATTTAAACATTGCTTCCAGTATTATCATTGCCAAATAATTGCGTTAGGACTGCAAGTGTCCGGATTTGTCGTTTACCCACGCTTCTGGCAATGAACCCACCGTGTAACAGTAGCGCAAACAGACGTTTTATTAACCGTGCCTGTACTTTGATTAATACCGACGGTCGCCCACATTTGTCACATACTCCCACGAGTCCGAGGTTATTAGATAAACTAGCAAGTAATGAATTGTCCAATCAGGATAACTCTAACAGTCTATCTCTTTTACTGCCGAATTTCACGAAGTCGACTCTTCCATGTTTAAACTTGGACCACTCCCAGCGTTCGTCCATCAGGAGTTCGGTAAAACTTAATGTCTGAGGGGAAAACAATGCAGATTTCAGGAGAGAGATTTAGTTACGAGCTGTTTCACCTGAATCTGCATTGTTTGAAAAAGTCTTGAATTGCCTTTGACAGCGAAGGGTTAAAGATATGAAGCTGTACATCGCGTGCTGTTTTTCTTAGATATTTATAAGTAACATGTTTTTCAATAGAAAGTTGCAATTTCCTCGTAATGTAGACAAAATAAGTTGAGAACACCCTGATGAAAAGTGAAGCTCATCTTCATATTGCAATGTGTACAAAGTCTCTGATCACTAGTTAAATAAATACTTACTAATTAAAGACGACATGTTTCCTTTACATATACAAGACGACATTTTGGGTGTGCTGATTCTTACTTACGTTATGTTCAGAGAACTAGATAAAAGGAAGTGAAGAGGTCCTTCCCCCACACTATTTATCTAATTACTTATTCAAACCCTATATTGTGGGTACTCAAAAGAATCGTCTCACTGAGACGATTCTTTTGAGTACCCACACTATAGGGTTTGAATGTCAAATAAGGATTTTAGAACATGAAAAATGCCCCTTATCTAGAGCTCTGTACGTTTGTGAGTGTGCTAGTTAAAAGCTTCACTTTGAGAGGTGGATTAAGCTTACAGGTTTTCTGTATGACACATCTGAACTATACTCCTGATGCCTTCTCCGACAGACGGTGTTTGGCACAGTGTTTATCTCTACAGCTTAACCTTTTCCCACATGCAATAAATCTGCAGCAGACGACACTGGAATTATCAATTCCAAAATATAGATAATCTCTATAAACGATAATATGATTATTGAATAGAGTTGAAATCATTGTGAGAGCAATTTCTCTATTTGCTACTATGATTTCAAAAGTCGTCTGCTTCAGAGGCATCAGTAAGCGTCTACATGAGGGAAATGGTTAATCTAGAGTTTAGCACCTTTAATGTACGCATTGTTGCAGTTATAAGAGTGTACTACAATCATAAATAGCTCAAATAATGCCACTCGAGCAACGAAGGCAATGGAGTATTACATAGAGGATATTTGTTTGTTTTGAGTGGATAAGGAAAATGTTAAAATTGTAACACTTCGAGTTGAAATATATTCCATATCCACTCAAAACAAACACAATCATAAATAGTGCCACTCGAGTAACGGATTGATTGATTGATTGGGCTTTAACACCGTTTTCAACAATCTTTCAGTAATATCACGGCGACCAGTTTACCTACTCATGCGTTTCCTGGTTTTCCCACACCAGTACATCACATAACATACTTTCCAAGCAACTGGTTGCTTTTCAACATAGACTGTTGAACAGTCAATTGGTGAAAGACGAATGATGCATGTCACAGAGACTTTTGTCAAACGTCGGAAAGAATGTTGGCCGAGCTGGGATTCGAACTCACAACCCCTGGATTGACAGCCCACGTCGCTACCGACTGAGCTACCGGGGCTCGGCAGATGAGTAACGGAGGCAATGGAGTGTTACATTGTTATTACTGCAACAAAACACACATTATATCCTATATTATAATTTCATTCAAATCTCAGTTTAGATAGAGGAAAACATTTTGCAACATTTTGCAACATTTTTTGCATGCACACATACAAATAATGTTGGGATTCGTAGATCTCTTATGTTTTGCTCGCCAAATGGCATTATTGCCGAGCGCTAGGGTAAACAACGTCATAAAAGTCAAGTCAAGATCTCTTGTCGTTCAGTTTGGATTGGATGCATACATCCTTCACTTTGACAATTGTCATACGAACTAGGATTGCGTGATCCAATCGAGCGTGCTCAAACATTCGAGATAAATACCTCTTTGATGGAGAACACACGTCGAATTACAGTCATTGGATATATAGTCAGTTGACGTCTAACGGAACACGCAATAGATGAATGCACGTATTTACAAAACGGAAGTATTCGATCATTACATTTGGACTGCTGACCCTGGCAATTGAGAACTCTTATTGCATTTGTGAACAGTGGTGACCTCTCAGTCTCACCAGAGTCGTTATTATCCGTTTTAGCTCACCTTTGCACGAAGTGCAAGGTGAGCTATTGTGATCACATTCTGTCCGGCGTCCGTCCGTCGTGCGTCGTGCGTCGTGCGTCGTGCGTCGTGCGTCGTGCGTCGTGCGTCGTGCGTCGTGCGTCGTCAACATTTCAGCTTGTTAACACTCTACAGGCTACATTTTGCATCCAATATTCATGAAAGTGTATCAGAAAATTCATCTCCATCAAATCTTGGACAAGTTCGAAACTGGGCCATATGAGGTCAAAAACGAGGTCACTAGGTCAAATTGAAGCGAAATCTTGTTAACACTCTGGAGGCCACATTTTCAACTTGAGCATGTTGAAACTTTATCAGAATGTTTGTCTTGATGATATGTAGGTCAAGTTCGAACATGGGTCATGTCGGATCAAAAAGTAGGTCACTAGGTCAAATTGAAGGAAAATCTTGTTAACACTCCAGAGGCCACAATTTTGTCAGAATGTTTGTCTTCAAAATATCTAGGTCAAGTTCGAATATGGGTCAAATTGGGTCAGAAACTAGTTCACTAGGCCAAATTGAAGGGTAATCTTGTTAACACTGTAGAGGCCACATTTTCAACTTGAGCATGTTGAAATTTTGTCAGAATGTTTGTCTTAAAGATATCTAGGTCAAGTTTAAGTATTGGTCAAATTGGGTCAGAAACTAGGTCACTAAGCCAAATTGAGGGAAAATCTTGTTAACTCTGTAGAAGCCGCATGTTTTGCTTCAGCAGCTTAACATTTGGTCAGAATGTTGAGGTAAATGATATCTAGGCCAATTTCGAATATGAGTCATGCGGGGTTAAAAACTAGATCACTAGGCCAAATTAAAGGAAAATCTTGTTAACACTTTGGATGCCGCATTTTTTGCTTAAGCAGCTTGAAATTTGGTCAGAATGTTTGTCTAAATGATATCTAGGCCAAGTTTGAATATGGGTCATGCCGGGTTGAAAACTAGGTCACTAGGCCAAATTGAAGGGTAATCTTGTTAACACTCTAGAGGCCGCATTTGTAACTTGAGCATGATGAAACTTTATCAGAATGTTTTTCTTCATGATATGTAAGGCAAGTTCGATCAAGGGTCATTAGTGTAAAAAAATAGGTCACTAGGTCAAATTGAAGGAAAATCTTGTTAACACTCTAGAGGCCGCATTTTTTGCTTCAGAAGCCAGAATGTTTGTCTTAAAGATTTCTAGGTCAAGTTCGAATGGGTCATATTGGGTCAGAAACCAGGTCACTAGGCCAAATTGAAGGAACATCTTGTTAACTCTGTAGAAGACGCATTTTTTGCTACAGCAGCTTGACATTTAATGAGAATGTTTATCTAAATGATATCTAAGCCAAGTCCATGTTGGAATATGGGTCATATAAGGTAAAAAGATATAGATCACTAGGCCAAATTGAAGGAAAATCTTGTTAACACTTTGGATGCCGCATTTTTTGCTTTAGCAGCTTGAATATGGGTCATATTGGGTCAGAAACAAGGTCAATAACGGAAAATATTGTTCAAACTCCGGAGGCCGCATTTTTACTTTGAGCAAGTTGAAAATGTGTCAGAATGTTGTCTTGATGATATCTAGTCCATGTTGGAATATGGGTCATATCAGGTAAAAAGATATAGATCACTAGGCCAAATGAAGGAAAATCTTGTTAACACTGTGGAGGTTGCATTCAGAATAAATGTCTTGATGTGTTTTGCATTGCAGTACATTGTATAATTAAGGTGAGCGATCCAGGGCCATCATGGCCCTCTTGTTTATGAAAGTCTTAATGAAAACAAAAATTGGATTGTAGACCGACTGGTTTAGTTTGAGCAATATTTAAATACATCATCAGAGCTCTAGATGAGAAGAGTATTTCACATCATCAAATCCTTATTTGACCTTCAAACCCTATGTTGTGGGTACTCAAAAGAATCGTCTCGGTGAGACGATTCTTTTAAGTACCCACAACATAGGTTTTAGATGAGTTATAAGGGAGAAATGTATGGGAAAATACCAGTTGACTCCTCCTTATCTAGTCATCCACATCATGGTGTAGCTTGTATTAAACTATTAAGACATTTAGTTATATATTAGCTATTGATACGGTTTTTAGATATATTTAGAGGAGGAATATTTAAAACAGAAAGTAAAATAAATGTGCCCTTTTTTGTGGAAATGTAGACGTAGAGATTTCTGAGCAAGGAAGGTTTCCTGTACATCCGATACGTCTTATCAGAAACAATTTGGACACAAGTTGACAGAAGCTTCGAACAAGCTTTTGAGAGTAATAAGAGCCGTTCCGCAAGAAAACCAACATTGTGGACTCTGCGTAAAGGATCGACCCGGATCACCCTAAGCATGCCGCGCAGGCTAAGCCGGACAGACACTGTTCGCCTACAGTGGATTTTCTATTTCAGGAATCATTGCTGTATACCTTTTTTAACCCTGAGACGGAATGTGTCGGCCCGGATTAGACTGCGCGGACAGCGCAGTCTGATCTAGGTCGATACATTACGCAGAGTCCATTATGTTGGGTTTCTCGTGGAACTGCTCATATGTGAACTGTGTAGAGGTTGTTCCGACTGTGCGGATGCAATGGCTGAACTGGATCTGCATTTTTAACTTCAGCAAAATTGTGCCCTTTTCTAAGGGCGGTCATAACTATTTTTCCTTATTGTGGATGCACTGATAAAGATGCAAACGTCGATACGTCTTTTCATGTGGTATGTTATCATTAATAAAAGTAAATTGAATTTCTATTCCTTATGCTCTTGAGGTTTATCTTTGTGTGCACATAAAATAATGATTGTATGTTATTTATATCGCATTAAATATTTTTGTAAATACCCGTACGAAGGTTCCTTTATAAGTGTAGCACATTGTTTAATATGGGCCGTCCCGCGAGAAAACCAACATTATTGCTTCTGCGTAATATATCGACCCAGATCAGCATGCGTAGTCCGCGCAGGCTAATCCGGGCCGACATATTTCGTATCAGGGGTATAGAGATATAGAGTAATGATTCCTGGAACAGAAATTCCACTGGAGGCGAAAAGTGTCTGTCCGGGTTACCCTGCCCGTCTTGCTTAGGCTGATCCGGGGCAATACTTTACGCAGCGTCCAAAATGTTGGTTGTCTCGCGAGACAGCTTATATGTGTAGTCTATTTGAATTCAGTGGTACTTTCCGCATTATCAGCTGTTATAAAAGTCCACGTAAACCATGCTGTATGTCATCGTTAACACAGTCTTCTGTTTTTAGCAGTTGCCGCAAAGATATCAGAATATATATCGTAAGTGGTCTTCCAGGTTAACTTAACTTAAGACAATGCATTCAGATACTATTAAGACTGCTCAGGTGTCGCGAAGTAGTCACAGAGGCCTTCAAAAACTTATTCAATAAACAGTTTGTATTTGAATGTGGTTGAACAGACAGTTCTTTATCTTTACTAATTACAAATGGGATACAGTTGTTTGTCCTTGAACAAAGTCCATGTAATGCCAGCTATAAGTAGTAGAGGGTATAAACCAACAGTCAAACACCTAAAATGACATATGAAACCAATAAAAAGGAACGCAATGCGACAAGGACAGATGGAAATCGAGAGTTATCCTAACATGTCTAGTTGTTTCTCTCAACCTCTCGGTTAGCAGATATATTAAAACAAAAGGGTCAATTTCGTTCACGGATTAAGTAAAGACTTGAAATAAAAAGGACATACGTACGTACAGACACCTTTTTTTCAGAGAAACAGTGAAGCCACATTGGTTAGTTACATTAGTTGTGTTGTATGCTAACCAAGAGAGCTGCAGTTGCATTTATCACACAACGTTGGTTGAGACAGTTAAACCATTTTGGCCTGACGAGGAGTTTATTTCCATCCGGTACCAGGGCAATCAACTGATTGATCGAAAACGTATTGACAGAGTGGTTGAAGTCCAGACGTATTTCTCACGCCTTGTCGATTTTAACCGTTTCACCGGGTTGTTACGATAATCGAAAAGCTTTCATTGTAAAGTAGACAGTTTTAGGTTTTTACCACTGAGAGCAATTTCTCACCACCAATTGATCTGAAATAAATAACAACTCTTTGTCGTATATATAGGTATCGTGGGAGTTAACCGATTACATGCTATTTTTGTTTTAATGGTAACATAGTGTTTTTTTTTTTTTTAGAAAACGTGGGCATTGCAATCAATAACATAATCTATCCAGACAAGGCGAGACATGGCCCGTCTTGCGGAGTCATCGAAATGTAATCGGGAAAGTTTTGTCATCATATATGAACATTTCGACGGTTCTTTCCACGTGATAACTAACAATGACCGTGATCGAACCTAAGAACATTTTCGAAAAGTGTAGACAGGAGCGTAGCTTGGTAATAATCAATGTGTAGGCCGTCTCGTGAGAAAATGAACATTGTGGACTCGGCGTAAAGTAGCGACCCAGATCAGCCTAAGCGTACCCGGGTATATACTTTTCGCCTCCTGTGGATTTTCACTACTCTATCTATTCCCCCCCCCCCCCCTTTCGACGGAATGTGTCGGCCGGATCAGTCTGCGTGGACAGCGCAGGCTGATCTGGTCGATACATTACGCAGAGGTGTATCGCCGCAGCTGCATTTTGGGGGCATATTTAGACAAAAAATGTGTAGGCACGTGCCTACAGTGCCTAAAGGGCCCCTGGTAGAAAACGTTCAATTTTAATATCCGTCCTATGTGAATGTATGTTATGTTTCTTGAATACTTCTTAGATTATCAGGGCACCACCCGATCGAACTGCGCTTATTAGCATATATTCTTTATTCCTCCAATAATGAAGAGCATTACAATACATAGAATACAAATAGATTACCTAACACATGCATAGTATTATACAAGCGAAAAAATAAATAAACACATCAAGAACAAAAAGATCAAACATATACAAATACATTGTACACACTAGATTTAGATCTATACGTGTCGCTCGTACCGTGTGGTTGGTTTCATTCTAGTTCCGCTCATATGTACAGAGAATAAAACAGAAACAAAGCAGCGCCGTATACTGTTATGTCAGAGCCTGTGTCAAATCCTATCAGCGTCGTACACAATTATGTCAGGGCCTGTTTCTAATCCTATCAGCGTCGTACACAGTTATGTCAGGGCCTGTGTCTAATCCTGTCAGCGTCGTACGCAGTTATGTCAGGGCCTGTGTCTAATCCTATCAGCGTCGTACACAGTTATGTCAAGACCTGTGTATAATCCTATTAGCGGCGTACGCATTTATGTCAGGGCCTGTTTCTAATCCTATCAGCGTCGTACACAGTTATGTCAGGGCCTGTGTCTAATCCTATCAGCGTCGTACACAGTTATGTCAAGACCTGTGTATAATCCTATTAGCGGCGTACGCATTTATGTCAGGGCCTGTTTCTAATCCTATCAGCGTCGTACACAGTTATGTCAGGGCCTGTTTCTAATCCTATCAGCGGCGTACGCAGTTATGTCAGGGCCTGTGTCTAATCCTATCAGCGTCGACAGGGTTCTCCCTGGCTCATTTTTCCTTTGCGCCAACACTTTCGCCAAATTCAAAAAGTTGGTGCCATTTTCAAGACATTGGAGCCAAACTGGAGCCAGACCATTTTTTCTTAAAAACCTAAATTATGTGTACTTTGGGAAATACTGGTACCCTCATTTATTATGCTATCTTCTCAAGTCACGTGTCATTATCTATCCAACATTAAATTTATCAAAACGATTGGCTTGGCCATGATTCATTAGATTCTCATATGGAATGAATCATGTTCTCAAACCACATGCAGTATGGTAGCAGGAATAATTTCTGATTTTGAGTCTGTCTCTTCAGTGCTTTCATTCTAAACACCAGTAAATAAACTATTATGTAGTCAAGACCTGTGTCTAATCCTATCAGCGTCGAACACAGTTATGTCAGGGCCTTTGTCTAATCCTTTCAGCGTCGTACGCAGTTATGGCAGGGCCCGTGTATAATCCTATCAGGGCATGGGAAGTTAAAGCATTAATTTCGAACAGAACTAAACCTCTCAGACAGAAAAACCCATATGTTTCAATCGGCATAAAACCCTATTATAGTGGTACAATAACACCCAATTAATGACTCTATTCCATGCCGAAGTGCTATTAAAGCGTCATGTGATTACCTAACCCAATTTCTTCACTCGATTCTCTCTCTATGTTTATCAATATCTTCCAGAATAAGACTTCCGTATAACGTATATATGAGTTGAGTTCCAGGAAGAGCGACCGTATCGTACTTGTAGAAGATATAGATAATGATATGTCTGCGCTATCATCTTATCGAATGTGTATGTCAGGGGGTTTCCGGCTTGCTATTTAGCAAAAGATGCTGCTCGAAACCAGACGATTACATTCAATTGGTTAAATAGTATAAGATAATTGCAGTTGCTTCAAAAGCACTGTGAATCGCTCGTTTTGATTGGTTCAAAACCGATCACGTGACTAAAAGGAATTGCGTTTATTTTCCAATAACTGCAATTGATCACATGACCAGTTCAATGAACTACTTTCGAAAAATAACTTTCTATTTTAATTTCGTCAGTAAATGCCACAATTAATTATGTCGAGGTCATATTCAGCTTAGTTTATTAAAAGTAATAATAAATAACACTCATGAGATATTATATCTATCACATAACGTGACTTAAGAGGCGTATTTCGATAAAAATGTACTTAACGTTTACAATATTCCTAGATGAAATTTTACGGGTTTTGGCGCCAAAGTGACTAACGTATGACGTCAAAAGCTTGACGTGACGTCATTTTCCTAGTATTAGGTCTTGTTCATCCGCGTAAAGAACATAAAAAAGAGATCCCATATACTGTATGTCCCTTTTCAAACAATTTCGATAAAAAACAGCTGTTTCTTTCCTAAACTGCAATTATACTGTAACTTGTTGATATTTGTTGGTAGCAAAATAAGACGTCATGAGTAAAAGATCTATCAATATTGATTAAATAATTGGAATAGAAATATTATTTAAAAAAATACACCGGTTCAACATGAACACATATATTTCAATTCATTTCATTTCTTTCTGGGTAACTGGTAACATTTGAGAACCACTTTACGAAAACCAACCTTTGAACTGACTTTTTTACTTGTCTGCACGTGACACGCTTTAACCAATGAAATTGCTAGAATTTCGTGGGAGGCGAAATAATGATATATGTATTACTAGATATCAATATCCAGAATGAATGATATCATTGTTTTCTGGGACAAATATTGTGGTTACTTTTCAAAAATACAAACATAAAAATTTGAAAAAAATGGCAAATTGGAAGTTCTTGAAGTAAAACTGCATGTCCGGAAAACCGACAAAGCGCGCGAAGGAATATTTTGACAACAGCTAATACCCTTCTCAAGACATGCGCATGACCTTTAATATTCGTGAATAGATATGTTCCATCAATGGGCTTGATAAAATAATTTAATTTGAAATTATTAAAAAAAAAAAAAAAAAAAAAATCTGCTACTTCACTTTAGTTGTTATTGAAGTCTTCTATTTTTTAAGCAAAATGCCAATTAATCAATAAACTCATTTCGGATGCTTTCAAATATTGAGGTTTATAAATTGGAAGTATGACGAATATTAAAATTAGTTATATGTCAAATCTAAATATAGTATTATACGCTTGTACGATTCCAAACATTACCAATATTTGAATAGGCTACATGCAACTTAACACTTTCAGGGCCAAAGGCAATATTGAGGTTTTTGCAAACAATACAAATTCAGGTGAGACAGCTCGTTACGAGTTGTCTCACCTGAAATCAGCATTGTTTGCCCTTTACTCATCTAAAAAGTCCAACACATTTATTACATAAGAAATGGAGCCACCCGAATTTGAACATGGAAGAGTCTACTTTAAACAATTCGGCGCTGAAAGACTTAAAACATTTTTAAATTGCATTGACTTATTTAAAGATGACGTCATGTCAAGAAGTATTTCATTATAATATCGCGAGGGTCAGTTTCATATGTAAACACGTAACTGTATATGATTCTGTATATGATACTTATATTTATTGAATCAGTAAAGCACTACAGCTTTTTTTAAATGCGATATAAGTGATTTGTGGGTATTGAAATAAACCGAGCAATTTAATCATTTCTGTTTCGTAAAATAACTCTGGAAACGCACTTCCATCACATTTATATATATATATATATAAAAAAACAACAGAAATACGAATCGAAATTGAACTTTAAAATTCCAAAAGGGAGTTTGTAAATTATAGTTTAATTCATAGTAGTTAAATTATATGGTTGCGCGACACATTTGAATAATTATAGCGTGATTGAGGAATGAATATCGTTTTTAATTAACGAAGGATTCCTTCTTTTCCGCGAGTGGATTTAATGTTCCACTGTATTAAAAAAAGGCAATCATTATACACACACGCAAACGAAGTACATATAAGCCGTTCCGCGAGAAAACCAACATTGTGGACTCTGCGTAAAGTATCGACCCGGATCAGCCTAAGCATGCAGCGCAGGCTAACCCGGACAGACACTTTTCGCAACCTGTGGATTTTCCATTTCAGGAACCATTACTCTATACCTCTATCTCCCTGAGACGGAATATGTCGGCCCGGATTGGACTGCGCGGAATGCGAAGGCTGATCCAGGTCGATACATTGCGCAGAGCCCATTATGTAGGTTTTTCTCGTGGAACAGCTCATATCATCGAAAAAAGTTGCTGGATTAGATACATGTCTTATCAAAAATAGCATGAGAGTGTTAAAAGCTCGATTTATATTCGCGTGTTTTCATTTCGTGCACTTAGTAGTGCGAGTTTATCAAGATGATACTATAAAATGGAAACCGTGTTCTTGTGATTAGTTTATTAGTAAATAGAGAGGTTGTTTCCTTATTCCGTTTGAAAAGGGAGAGTCCGGCGAATATAGATCGAGTACATAGATATTTTAACTCTTTCAGCGCCGAATTGTTTAAAGTAGACTCTTCCATGTTCAAAAATGGGGCGTCTCCATTTTTCATGTAATACAAGTTTGGACTATTTTGATAAATAAAAGGCAAACAATGCTGATTTCAGGAGTCGTTACGAGCTGACTCGCCTGAATCAGAATATTGTTTGCAAAAACCTCGATATTGCCTTTGGCGCTGAGAGAGTTTAAAGTATTTAGAAAAGTTGTAAAAGTGTTTTTATTTGCAAAATGTATGGAATAAAACTGGAAATACTATTGTATACATGTATTTTCAGTAAAGACTTTCCCCAAATACACACTTTCTTGTCGCCTTTACTGCTGACCTCTGTTGAAAACATTGAGACAAATGGAGAAATTGCTCGCAGGGAGCAATTTCTTCATTTGTCACGTTGATTTCAACTTGAAAATATTATTTTTTCTCTCATTTATAGAGAGTTTCCATTATCTGGACTTAATGTTTTCAAAGTCGTCAGCTTTAGATATGTTGTATGTGGGAAATGGTTTATACATATGGCACGTGATTTATGCTAGATAATGATTAGGGTTAACACTCAAGTGAAGTTATTTTCGCACACTTTCAGTTCCTCAAATTCAATAACCGTTACAAAAACTACTGAAATGTGTATATCTTAAAATCGGCTTTAATTTAATTAGTTATGACTTGTATGTGATTCTCTGTATAGTGTTTAATATGTTGACTTTCATAAATAGACCGTAGAATAAGTAGTAAAAAATCAAGTAAGCGGTGATCGGCGAAAGCATACACAGACAAGCGGAAATAAACTTTGGCGATAAAATCAAAGACCTACTCTGACAAATGAGAATACATTGCCAGTTTAAAAGGAAGTTGTAATGAAGAACTGATTTGATGGACAGAAATTAACATAAAAAAGATCAAAGGAAAGACAGAATCCTGTACGGAAACTTTATCAAGGCCACTGTTTTATCATATTCGTGATGTTACTGATTTGATTCATTGGAATTTTTCTCTCGACCTCTTTGGATAGTGTGCCGGTTATCATTAATTAGAACAAGTCTTCTCTAGTAGCCTCATTGATATGAGATGTAAGATACGCTTAGCTTTCTCTCCGTCTGTCCTGTATTCATGAATGTGATTTTACGTAGGAAATGTGTTATCGTATCCCTCACATACATGTAGTGTCTTCTGAAGATGCATCAGACGATGACGTTGTGGGAAAATGTGAAAATGTGAAAATGTGAAAATGCTCATGGTGTACGTTTTATTTTCCTGCATTTGTTCTTTAGTCGTTTTAAAACACTAGCGAAAGTTCCGCACCTTTCGTCAACTAATATTTGTTTGAATCAGTCTAAGAGATTTAGTTTTTTTTAAACTGCTAGGAATATTTGGTTGAATCATTGTATATCTATCGCGGAAGTAAAGTGGGATAGAATACCGTGTTTTTGTAGTAGGACACATTGTGAAGGATACCAATCTCCGTGGAATAACTGTTTGCTTACATAATGTGTTAAAATCGATATAATTTAAATAGCTATCCGTCAACTAGGTAACTGAATTATTAACCCTTTTTCCGACATTCAACAAATCTGCAGCAGACGACTTTGAAAGCATTTAATCAAGATACGGAAAATCTCTAGAAATGAAGGTATAATTACTGAAAAAAAAGTTGAAAAAACATTGTGGCAAAAGGAGTAAATTGCTCGTTTTGAGCAATTTCTTATTTTGTCACAATGTTTTCAAATGTGTTCAAACGTCGTCTGTGGCATGTGCGTCAAAATACGTCTATATGTGCGTGGGAAAAGGGTTAAATGATGTGACATAAGGTTTCATGTGTTTTTATTATGTCTATTCAGTGTTTATATTTATCTCTGAAGAAAGAGAGTGTTTGATGGGATACGATGAGTACGACGTGCAGTGTGTTTAACCCTTTCCCCTCATATAGACGCGTTCTGACACCATCTGCAGCAGACGGCTTTTTGAAAACATAGTGACAAAAGAAGAAATTGCTCAAAACGAGCAATTTCTACTTTTTGCCACAATGTTTTCCGCTTTTAGTCCTAGGTTATCCATTCAATTAAAGCGATTTTTCTATTTTTTGACAAAATATGTTCAAAATCGTCTGCTGCAGATTTGTCGTATAAGGGAAAGGGTTAAATGAGATTATTTTCCGACATTGAGGGTCATTCAACTTATCTTTTAAGAACCGCTTCTGGTAAAAAAAATGGTCTCGAACAAAATCTGAGTTTAGTATCAAATTAGGGATTAGGGAAGCATGACTTGCTTTGAATACATTTCCGTTGGGCTTGACATGCATTTAGATTCCGTGTCTGGAGGGTGGGGGTTTGAGAACATGTTTGTTTTTGGGCGGGGGGGGGGGGGGGGGGGCGGAATAGGCAAATTTCGCGGGGTCGTGAACAAATAGTACTGTTCGGAGGGTTAGTGTCGTAGAACTGGTACGTGTATATGTCCGGACAGTCAATTCGCCTGGCGTTTCGATTGTTAACTTGTCTGGTCATTTCATACATATATAAACATATATTATCGGAAACCATCTTCCAGGCATTTGCGACCAGTGTAGATCAAGATTAAGATGCACATCTGCGCATATTGATCGAGTACACGCTGTTTTCTGATTTGTCCTAGAAGGTTTCAAGGAACTTATGAATCAGAAACATATTTCGTATGGCTTGGATAATGATTCAGAGCCGTAGATCTTAAATCCTTATTTCATCTTCTAACCCTATGTTGTGGGTACTCAAAAGAATCGTCTCACTGAGACGATTCTTTTGAGTACCAACAATGTAGGGTTCGCTTTAATAATAAGAGAGAAATTGTGGGGGAAAGAGCTGAATATCCCTACTTATCTTGACCTCTATGTCTATAATTAGTGTTACACACAAGTCTTCAAGATTTCAATTGACGTGTCGATATTTGTCCAGACTGTTTTTATTTAAACAAAAAAAGATGTCCAGGAATTGTCGTCTTAATTGTCTTTCTCCTGTCATATTCAATGTCTTATGGTTTATTAATGATAAACGGAGATGATGTCTGAGTTTTACGTCACTACCAAAAATGGAAACTTAAAAAAAATCGAAAGAAAGTTTGTTTGTATTATTATAAAGAAATAATTTCAAAATGTAGTTTCTGTTTAAAAAAAAAAAAATCTCATCTTTAAATGCCTTAGTTTAACATTATCTGATATTTTTTCTCAGGAAAAAACAGGTTTAAAAAGGCGGTGTTGTAATAAAATTAAAATTCCTAGAATACATCATTGGAAATAATCAGACAGAACTGAAGGAGACATTCCAGGGTTTAAATATACTCAACAATGCCGGTGGATCTTTGAACTTTAGAGGAAAGACTTGTTTTGCGTGACTTTCTTCATGTCACGAATATTTCCATACGACCGTTCTAGCCCGAGATATGTGTAGGAGAACTGGTGTTGTGCTAAATGATATGGAATGTATGATGAAAATATGAATGATTTATTAACACCGAAAGGAACATGGAAAATGGAGATCTAGTTCGGATAATTGGGCGGAATCAGGTTAACTACTTTATATTTTCTTCTTTATTCTTGTATTGGTGTTAACCCTTTCCCTCATACGACAATTCTGCACTGCGGCAGACAGTCGTCTGAACATATTTTGTCAAAAAATCGAAAATCTCTTTAATTGAATGAATGGATGACCTATGACTAAAAGTGGAAAACATTGTTGAAAAATGAGAAATTGCTCGTTTTGAGCAATTTCTTCTTTTGTCACTTTGTTTTCAAAACGCCGTCTGCTGCAGAGGCGTCAGAAAGCGTCTATATGAGGGAAAGGGTTCTCTGGCGATATGGTGTCCTGTTGCCTCTTATATGTAATCCTTTCATGCATACAACGAATCTGCAGCAGACGACTTTGAAAATACCTATACAAATCCTCTATTAACGTATCTGAAATTATTGAAACATTGTGACAAAAACACTTTCTCCTTTTGCTACAATTGTTTTTAAAGAGTCGTTTGCTGCAGATGCATCTTCAAGTGTCTATATGCGTGACAGGGATAAACAATCACATGCCTACAACTAGTGACCCTATATATATGTATATATATATGTATTTATTTGTCAGAAGATCCTTTCCTTTTTCACAAACATACAACACATCTATCTTCAGCAGTAGTTAGCGACGGGGATTTGAAACCGGGTGTCGATCTTCAGTCGCGGCACGACGGTTATGGTGGTGTGCCCTTGGGCAAGGAACATTTTCTAGCCTAGTACTGGTTTGTTTACCAAGGGATCATGAATAAAGTGAACTGTCGCCGTGATATAACTGAAATAATGTTGAAAGCGGCGTAAAACCCCAATAAATAATAAATGAAAAAAACAATCTACAGCAGACGACCTTGCAAACATATCGGCAACAATATAGAAAATCGCATAAGTTGAAAATGATACTTGAGTCGTCCCTCCAGAAAACCAACATTATGGCATCTGCGTAATGTAACGACCCAGATCAGCCTGCGCGTCCGCGCAGACTAATCCAGGTCGACACATTCCATATCAGGGGGATAGAGGTATAGAGTAATGATTCCTGAAACAGAAAATCCACTGGAGGCGAAAAGTGTCTATCCGGGTAAGCCTGCGCGGCATGCTTAAGCTGATCCTGGACGATACTTTACGCAGAGTCCACAGTGTTGGTTTTCTCGCGGGACATGATACACTGAAACTGTTTGATTTTATCATTTTTGTGTGTGTTTTGATCTTGCCTGATAGTGAAACATAGAGTATTCGGAAAAACAGTTTTGGCCTATCCTTATTGTATGCAAAATGACGGGAACCATCTTCGAGTAATTTCGGTCTTGCATTAGACATGACCCCCACTTTTCTTGGGGTAAGTTCATGGCTGAGATGTTACTCTCTCCAATGAGGTAAGGTGTCCAAACTGTAAAAATCAAAGAACGTTTAACCAATGAGGATTGAAACTTGTTGATTTACATGGAAACAAAGAAGGAATTTAATTGACATTCTTTGATCTATAGGGACTTTTCACAAGTGTACAAATATGTTATCACGATCGTAGTGAGACGATACTCACGAGTACACACAACATAGGGTTTGGTTGAATAATAAGCGAGATAATGTTTGGGGGAAAACCAGTTTACTCCCATTATCTAGTCCCTTGCCTTAGTCTTCAATTTCCATTCATATGTATAATAAACGGGGTTTTAACTAAAATGCATCTGACTTGAACCCTTCCCGTAAACATACGTTAACTGTTATGTCTGTAGCAGACGACTTTTACCACAATATTTTCAACTTTATTCAATAATTTATTCTTTCATTTATAAAAGTTTCCATATAAGGTAAATGCTTCCAAGGTCGTCTGCTGCAGATTTGTAGTTTGTGGGAAAGGGTTGAATGATGCCATTTGGAAGAGTCAATAAGACCCCAAATCGCAAGTTGATGCCCATATCCGTTTTCAAATGAACACAGCAACAGTGATACGACAGGGGAAAAAAAGCAGTAATTCACAGCTGAGGGGGGAAAAAGCAGTAATTTACGATTGAGGGGGAAAAAGCAGTAAATCACGACTAGCATGTCCATGACATCATGTTTCATGGTTCATTTTTGAATAAAGAGATTTCTACACGAAACAGATAAATTACTACAATTAAAACTGTCTGTACCGCAATTCCTCATCACCATTTCCCCCCAATTTCGTTCATTTTAGTTTTGTAATTGTTAATTACACAATAACATATGAAAGCTGTTATGCCTGAGATTCCTGCAGCTTTTATGTTTATTTCTTAGTCTGTATTGTACAAAGCGGTGCACATGTTCAAGAGTTTATATTTATAATGTGCCATACTTTGAGGTTGGTGCTTTTTGCCAATGTCTTTTTTTTTGGTTGCGTAAGGTTAAAGTTGTTTCTAATTCGATAACCACGAAACAAAGACTGTTGAATCCGCCCTGTTTTCAAGAGCTGGTGTGAAAGTACCGTACTCCGTGTATACGTAATGAGTTTTCGCGTCAAGTATTGATTTAAACGTAAATTACATTTAAGTTGTTCTTGTTGTTGTTGTTTGGCCTACATATTGCTGTTATAGTTCCTATTGACACATGACTGTCTGTGTTCAATGTAATTGGAACTGAACCATTTATATTGCTGTTATAGTTCCTATTGACACATGACTGTCTGTGTTCAATGTAATTGGAACTGAACCATTTAATACTATTGAAATAGATACTGATATGCGTGACTAAGGAAAACACGAGTTCCGAAGACAGCACTTTGTTGTTGATTATGTACTATATGTAAAATATATTGCACTTATATATAAATTCACGGACACAAGTTTAAGCAATGGAAAAAGACGATATTTGATAAAAGCTTACCATTTTTGATAATTAGCAATTTCTCATTATGCAACAGTATCTCCGAAATACAACACATCTGCAGCAGAGGACTTCGAAAACAATAAGTCAAATTACGGAAACTAGATAGATATATAGATAATTAGTCTATGAAATAAAGAGATTGTTTCCCAGCGATGCGAGTGATTGGTTTGATTGATTTAATGTAGCTGAACGTTGGTTTTAGCAGTAGGTCAGTTATTCATCACGGTTGTCAGTTAAAATAACCAAGTGTTTCCGTGCTCTGTTGTATTATATCAGGTCTTAATAGGCATCTGGCTACCTCCTAACACCGACGTCTTTAATCCCATATTACTGGAAGATAAATGACATGACACTCATTACAATGACTTTCGTCAATAATCCGAAAGAAGAAACGGCAATAGATATAGTCGTAATAACATCATTTACGGGTCCCGAAATCTAAGTCGGTAGTGACGTCAATCAAGAAGCTTCCAGGATGACTGTACGAACAACCTGCTCAGACTGCTCCGAGATGCAGGCTGATAGGCATCGTCGCTACCCGCAATGTCTAGATGGTATGTTTAACCCTTTGACTGCCGAATTACACAAACTCAACTCTTCCATGTTGAGTTTTTGGACCACTCCAATTGTCCAACAGGAACTTTAGTAAAATGTTTATGTCCAAGTGGCAAACAATGCAGATTTCAGGAGAAACAGCTCGTTACGTGCTGTCTCACATGAATCTGCATTCTTTGCAAAAGCTTTAACACTTGCTCACATACAGACGTTTTCTGACGCCTCTGCAGCAGTCGACTTTTGAAAATAGTGTTGAAATGGTAAAATTGCTCATAAGGAGCAATTTCTCCATTTTCACAATGTTTTCAACACCTTTTAATAAATAAACTTTCATTTCTAGAGAGTTTCGGTACTTTTGCGTGTATGATTTCAAAGTCGTCAGCTGCAGATTTGTTTGCATGTTGGAAAGGGTAAATTGCCTTTGGCAACGAAAGGGTTAAACATGACGTGGCCAATATGTAATACAGTTGTTGTTTTGGCGAAATCCGTACTATTTATTTACCCATAATTAGCACAGTGGGTGCGAACTATTTTCATAACGCTGTAGTAATTATGATAACTCGCCCGATGGCATTGATCATTATGACATCCATCACCTTGGTCTTCGATTTTATCTTTAAATCCTTTCAAGACATTTAAAGCTATCGACTTTTTAAACATCTGACCAAAAATGTGGAACTCTTCTATAAATCACTATATATATTTATTGTTGATTAGAGTTGAAAACATTATGGCAACATGATAATTGCTAATTAAGAGTAATTTCTCCTTTCATTTTGTTCCAACGTTGTCAAATATCGTCTGAAGGAGATGCGTCAGAAGACGTCTGTATGAAGGAAGGGTTTAACGTGTATTGCTTTGTTAAAGGTATTCATTCATGTATTTCACACTTTAAAACTGGTAGAAATGGATGCCCTCCTATGCGCTCAGGGTTGCGGTGTTTAGCATTACGACTGACTGGCTGGTGTCAGGATAAATGGACAAGTAGTACTGGTAACTTATCCTGCAAACGCCGTGGTATAACTGAAACATTGTTGAAAGGTGTTTGCAATACTGTACACACCAAACAAGCAATCATTATCACACCATTGCGAAACACATGTTCTGCTTATTCTAAATCACGTTGGACCTTACCAGCGCAATGTGTGTGGTAAAACCCAATGGAAGAACACCCATCGAATCGTGATTTTTCGAACCCGGGACCTTTAGTATAAGAGAGGCTTACGCAATAGTCATTGCTTGATTAATTTGTTTTAGTTTGCATAGGCACTAGTATGGATGACTTATGATGTTAGTGTGTATGTTTTATTTTCATATTCGTTATCTTTTAAATAAAGATCACCAGTACACGTTATTTAACCCTTTCAGCGCCGAATTGTTTAAAGTAGACTCTTCCATGTTCAAACTCGGACGACTCTATTTTCATGTAAAAGGATTTTTGGAATATTTTTATAACTCACAGCCAAACAATGCAGATTTTAGGTGAGACAGCTCGTGACGAGCTGACTCACCTGAATCTGCATTGTTTGCAAAAAGCTCAATATTGCCTTTGGCGCTGAAAGAGTTAAAGTTTTATTAATTGAAAGTTCTTTTTTAAATGTTCTGTATACCTATTTTTTTATCAAAACGTTCATCTTCCATTTCTTTGCAGACGACTGGGAATCTTTCAAATTACACGAAGACAAGTTAAACACTGAAAATTAATTGAATCCAAAGTTATTGGAGATAGAAATTGTGTTTTGAGTGCAATTAATTTCCGAATCATTTGCAAAAAACAACCCGTTTTCACTAATTTCAATCTGGAAACAAAATAAGATTATAATGAAGTGGAATTATACCAAATTCTGAAGATTAGAAGTAATTAATTCTGCGATTCCTTGATTAATTTCTTAAGAAAAAGGACCTTTGAAATGTAGAGATTTTAACACATTTCATTTCAAGTGGCTTCTTTTTTCCCATGGTAGTTTTCGTTATAGCCGGTGAGTAAAAATGTATCATATGCTATTTCCATGCCAAGCAGGGTTCTATTTGACAAGGCATTTTTCGTTGCACTATATACGTCCATGGAAACATACGTGCTGTTCCGTGAGAAAACCCAACATAATGGCCTCTGCGTAATGTATCGACCGAGATTAGCCTGCGCAATCCGCGCAGGCTAATCCGGGCCGACACATTCCGTATTAGGGGGATAGAGGTATATAGAAATGATTCCTGAAACAGAAAATCCACAGGAAGCGAAAAGTGTATGCCCGGATTAGCCTGCACGGTATTCTTAGGCTGATCCGGGTCGATACTTTACGCAGATTCCACAATGTTGGTTTTCTCGTGGAACGGTTCAATTACCATGAATGATCCTTTTCAAAAAATAGCCGATCAGCAGTGCAAAAAGGCCTAAATGCGCGGTCTGTTTATGTTCTACCTGGTTCTTCATTTTATCATGTGTTGTGTATTCACCTAGAGCGGGATTAAGACAATAGAATACATTGGAGATGTAGATCTGACTTTTACAAACATCCAGTAACGGGTTTCGTAAGGCGTGGCTAAAACATTCTGTTTCCCGGATGTAACAAGATAATTATTTTTACCTTCGAAACATAAACCAAACGATTGGTGCATAGCTTAAACATTATATTACTGGGATGTTACAAAATAACTGTTTTACTTTCGAATCATACCAACTAATTGGTACGTGGCTCAAACTGTATGTAATTGAGATGTTACAAAATAACTGTTTTATCTTTGTTACATCAGCCAAGCAATAGGTGCGTATCTCAAACATTATATTATCGGGCTGTTACAAAATAACTGTTATACCTTCGATTCATAAACCAAACAATTGGTACATGGCTCAGATATTATGTTACCGGGATGTTACAAGAAAACTGTTTACCTTCGATTCATAAACCAAACAATTGGTACAGGGCTCAAACATTATGTTACCGGGATGTTACAAGAAAACTGTTTACCTTCGATTCATAAACCAAACAATTGGTACATGGCTCAGATATTATGTTACCGGGATGTTACAAGATAACTGTTTACCTTCGATTAATAAACCAAACAATTGGTACATGGCTCAAACATTATGTTACCGGGATGTTACAAGAAAACTGTTTACCTTCGATTAATAAACCAAACTATTGGTACATGGCTCAGATATTATGTTACCGGGATGTTACAAGATAACCGTTTACTTTCTAATCATAAACAAAACAATTGGTACATGGCTCAGACACTATGTTACCGGGATTATACAAAAAAATGCTAATCCTTCGAAACATTTACAAAAAAATTGGTGAAAGTCTCAAACATAATAGTACCGGGATGTTACAAAATAACTGTTAAATCTTTCACGCATAAACCACACAATTTATGCTGGCTCTTCGAACTGTTGGTTAATATTTATTATGTGTATACGTTGAAATTCTACGTTAACTTAGGTAAATGACTTTCTGACATGATTGAATGACCCCTGGAATAATCTTCGAGTATTTGCGGGCTAATTACTATCAATTAGCTAAAATGTCTATGATACTGAAGTTAATTATGCCCACTGATTGTACACATGATTCCCCCCATTAGCTAAACAAGACATGTAACACAGAATAATTATTTGTTTTGGTAAGTTAATTGCTTTGTAACCACACCAACAGTATTTCTGTTTTATCACAATAAATCTCTTGTGAAGACGTGATCTTATGGTAAGACGTGGTCTAGTGGTAAAACGTTGTCTAGTGGTAAAACGTTATCTAGTGGTAAAACGTTGTCTAGTGGTAAGACGTTGTCTAGTGGTAAGACGTTGTCTAGTGGTAAAACGTTATCTAGTGGTAAAACGTTGTCTAGTGGTAAGACGGTGTCTAGTGGTAAAACGTTATCTAGTGGTAAAACGTTGTCTAGTGGTAAGACGGTGTCTAGTGGTAAAACGTTGTCTAGTGGTAAAACGTTATCTAGTGGTAAAACGTTATCTAGTGGTAAAACGTTGTCTAGTGGTAAGACGGTGTCTAGTGGTAAGACGGTGTCTAGTGGTAAAACGTTGTCTAGTGGTAAGACGGTGTCTAGTGGTAAGACGCATGCCTCGAGATCAAGAGGTTATCGATTCAATTATTGTCCGGTCTCGATGCTCCTTTTCCTTCGCTCAGGTCTTTAATATGGTTACAGTCGAGAGAAATGAAACCTTGGACCGTGGCTGCAAATTGCGCCATTGAGTAAACGGCCGACGTCACACGCATTGACCAGGGGATGAACTTCAAAGTCGGTAGAACATGTGTAACATATAAATACTGACTATATACCTATATACATTTACCTTTAGTTGTTTATTTTGATAGTCTTGTACTACTGATACGCACCCTGACTTCAGTTCATTATCCCATAAAACAAAAAAACAAAATGCAGCAGACCACTTTGAAAAATATCAGAAAAAAAAGATGGAATATCTCTTTAAATGGAAGCATCATTATTACATAGAGTTGAAAACATTGAGGCAAAAGGATAAATTGCTCGCCAAAGGCAACTATTGCCACAATATAAACAAAAGTCGTCTGCTGCAGAGGCTTCAGAAAGCGTCTTTATGTGGGAAAGGGTTACACATAATAACCACCTTTGCATCTCTGGTTAAAAACATTGTAGCAGCAGGACAAATTGCTCACCATAAGCAACATTTGCCACAATGTTAACACATGTCGTCTGCTTCAGAAAGTGTCTGTATGTGGGAAAGGGTTAAACATAATAACCACCTTTGAATCGCTGATGGTCAAGCGTGAGTCCACGAATGACATTTTAAAACCCGCATATCTCAAAGTTTCCAAGTTTTATTCATACACTCAGCACATGTTAAATGTGATACCGATGGCTTGGCTTGAAACGGTTGTAACTAAATTTGGTATTTTTTTACCAAGGTTAATCACCTCGCCATGAAGTCTTTATAAACTTTAAATCATTTTTCTTGGTAGACAATGGAAATTTAGGTGCCATTGCTCGTTTTAAAAATAGGTTTTAATTTACAACCGTTTTACGCCAAGCCCTCGACATGAGGTTATAGATTTACATGTATACATACAATGAACACATATGCTATTTTAATTTACCTACAAATCAGATTGAGATTAATGAGTCAGTCCATGGAAAAAGCACAGGCGTCCGAGTTTTGATAAAAAAATGGGAAAAACCCAAAAATACCTCGTTAAAATACTACACATATTATATATATACATTAATATTATACTATATGAACCATAAAGAAGCTATTTAAAGTAACACAGTCATGGGTGGGATTCCCCAAATCATCATTACGGTCATTATTATTATAGCATAAGGACAACATAGAGAGACTATTTATAGCATCATAACGAGGTGTTGTGGGTTTTCCCCCAACAGTTTTCTCAAATGAAAACTCGGACGCCTGTGGGAAAAACGGTACACGTTAACATCTATGAACAGCGACGGTTCAGATCAGCCTGTAGATCTACTCAGTCTTATGAAATCAACAAGTTGTTAGAAGCTTGTAACAAACGGTTGTAAGAACTATATGAGCGGTGTATATCTTGATCAGATTGTTCGGATATACAGGCCGATCTGAATCTACACTGTTCACATAATTCAACTTGTACCTTTTCTCATAGACGTTCTCAAAGGGAAAGTGAAAGTATACATGTATACTTGATCAGATTGTTCGGATATAAAGGCCGATCTGAATCTACACTGTTCACAGAATTGAACCTTTTCTCATTGACGTTCTCAAAGGGAAAGTGAAAGTATACATGTATAATCATAATTGTGATATAAACGATATTGATGTAATTGTTGAAACGAATATTAAATGCTCAATAGAAATAAATCACCGTTTCTACAATTGTTTTCGAATAGTAAAATATAAGCAGCATATACCTCAGAAATGATATGCGGTGTTGGCTTGCGTTTTTGGAACTCTCTAGTCTAAAGAAACTAGCATAGCCGTTTGAGCCGTCCCGCGAAAAAACCAACGTTGTGGACTCTGCGTAAAGTATCGATCCAGATCAGTCTAAGCATGCCGTGCAGGCTTACCCGGATAGACACTTTTCGCCTCCTGTGGATTTTCTGTTTCAGGAATCATTACTCTATTCCTCTATCCCCCCTGAGACGGAATGTGTTGGCCCGGATTAGCCTGCGCGGACTGCGCAGGCTGATCTGGGTCGATACATTACGCAGATGCCTTATTGTTAGTTTTCTCGTGGAACGGCCCATTTGTTCACTTTTCCCACATTGTTTTCGACTCTCCATCCGCAAATAGTTTTACGATGCGTGTTTATATAGATTGTTTGAAATGTTGTTTTGTTTTACGATGTTTTATCTTTTGGAATATCAATTACATGCATGGTAATTTAATTGATTAGTTAAATTAATTTAATTGTAATCAATGGAATTAACCTGTTCAGTTCCTTCATCTTTTCTCACAATCCTTTCTGTTTGACATCTGATTTCGTATTGATTTTGTTTGGTAAAGACTCATTTATAGTGTAAAATATATAGACTCGGATTAGATATTTGCAAATTTTGCATTAAATCAGGCATGTTAGGTTAGTTAATTAGTAAGTTAACCCTTTACAAATTGCAGACCCATTCTGCCATACTTGCAGCAGACATTTTTTGAAAACATTGTTTAAAGTCACGTACTCATTATGAACGATTTCTCCTTATGTCACTTTGTTTTTAACTCTATTTAATGAGTATACTTTCATTTGTATAAAAACATCTATATTATTTGTGCTAGCTGTTTTCAAAGTTGTCTGCTGCAGATATGGTATGCGTGCGAAATGATTCATTTGCATATACAAGGAAAGAGGTATTGGTATTATCTTCGACTTAATGTAGTGAAACACCCTTTTAATTCAATAAAGATGTTCATGCATTGAAATAAAAATAAAACTGGATTAAATTCTAAGAAAGTAATTGGGACTTACGATGTCTCGCACTCAAAAGGGACCTATAATTTAACTGAAAGTTATCGACTTATCTGTCAATTTATGCTAAATTCGAAGTCGAAAGGGACCAATAATTTACTTCGAGTTATCGAAATGTTCGACTTATACATCAATGTATACAAAAATTGATTTATGTATTTTCATCTGTGTAATTTATTTAGACTTAAAAAGCCAGTGATAACAATCATATAAAGAAAAAAAGCATATTCGCAGTTCTGAATGCTCGGCAGAGCAATAAGAACTGCTGATGTGCTGTTTTTTAAATGACAGATCCGTGCCAGGCATTGGTCCGTGTTAACCCTTTCCACTTACAGACGATTTCAGACGTCTCTGCAGCAGACGACTTTTAAAAACACAGTGGCAAAGATGAACTGGCTTATGATGAGCAATTTCACCATTTGCCACAATGTTTTCAACTGTATTTTATAAATAAACTGTCATAAATGAAGATTTTTCACATTTTTGAAAATATGACTTCAATGTCGTCTGCTACATATTTATTGTAAGTGGGAATGGTTAGCCCTTTCTCACATACAACAAATCTGCAGCAGACAACTATGAAAACATACCCGAATAAAACGGAAACTCCCTTTAAACGAAAGTACACTAATTGAATAGATTTGAAAACATGGTGACAAAAGGAGAAAATGCTCGTTTTGAGCAATTTCTTCTATTGTCAACATGTTTTCAAATAGCCGTCTGCAGAGGGTCCGAAAGCGTCTATATGCAGGAAAGGGTTAAACGACGTATGCGAATTATCACGTTTTTTTTTTTTTGCCCTGTAAACTATTTCTAGACCGAATTAATAACCAGCAAATGATGCCCGAGTAGTGAGTATTGAAATCCTCACCAAAGTAAATAGAAAACTTTATCAGAGACGAAAGAAAATATAATGATAAGAACTCCCACGTGAATGATACGGATTGAATAATCGACCCTTTCATAGCACGAACCTAACTGTTTACATTTTAATTCAGAAATACGTTTTTATTTACATCTGTAACACAATACCTAGCTTATTTTTAAAACAACTTGTTTCTACGATTACCTAGAATTATTTCTCTTTCACGATTTCTGCACCAGAAGATATAATCATTGATGTTATTCATTGTCGAAGAGAAGTGCCTTTTTTCTA
Source organism: Serripes groenlandicus (assembly GCA_031761405.1). NCBI lineage: Eukaryota > Metazoa > Mollusca > Bivalvia > Cardiida > Cardiidae > Serripes > Serripes groenlandicus. The sequence goes on from JASEVX010000004.1 coordinate 48,069,807, forward strand.
ATGTAGTTTAGTCTGTTTCTGATGCTGCAGTGATTAAATGAGAAAACTTGGACGTTTCTCCTATGTCTACACCATTTTCAATTTCACATCCAAATTATAACATCGCCTTTGATATTGCAAGACGTACCAATTCTTTCCCAGACATTAAATTATAGAAGAGATCTAAGTCTAAAGACCATTTCAAAACATAAGTTTTATCAAAGCTTTGATCCACACATGAAAGTATTAATCTTAAGAACTTTTCCATTGTATGTGATCATCTTGTTTTTCATCTGTTATATAAAGCAGGCAATTTGAAGGTACCATGTTATAAGGACCTCATTTTATACCTCATGTGTCTTGGTAATTGTCAAACATTTATACTTTATACTTTATTGGCTTGTTACCTACTGCCAGAGTGTCTTCGTTCATTATCAAATGCGCAGTATTCTGCTCAAACCAATCTTAAGCTTTTACGACAGTGTAGATCCAGTTCAGCAAGCGCAGTCTAATCTGGAACTGCGCTGTTCGCTAATTATTTATGGAAGGGATCAAACGATTTTTTGAAATATTACAACATAATCGGAAATATACCAATCATTATGGAAAATGCAATAAAAACTGAAACTTCGATAAATGTTGAAAACGAACAATTAATAAACAAGATTGTAGAAATAAAGAAAGTAAATAAATTTTTGTATAAAATTCAAATACCACAAACAACTTTTTTAACAAAATATGAAGAAAAATGGGAAAGATCTTTAAATGTAAAAATAGATTGGAAAAGCCATTATGTTATACCGTTTAAATCAACAACTGATACATCATTGAGAAGTTTCCAATATAAATTTTTAACTCAGATCTTACCTACAAATAAAGATTTGCATAATTATAAATATAAACCATCAAGTTTGTGTGACTTCTGCTCAAGTTACGTTGAAACTATCGAACATTTGTTTTGGGAATGCAGATATGTACAGATTATTTGGAATGAATTAATAGCATTTCTTAACACCAAGAACATAAACATAACTATCAGTTTAAAAGACGTTTGTCTTGGAACTTTTAAAGGTGGTGTCGATAACATTACTGTGAATTATATCATCATTCTCATGAAACATTATATATTTAGAACAAAACAAACAAACAACATCCCTGCTTTCAACTCCTTTATTAATCATTTGAACAGCAGGATCAAGGTAGAACAAGAAATCGCTCTATTAAAAGACCGATCAGAACTTCACAACAGGAAGTGGATAAAATTCACAAACCTTTAATAAAAAACAACACAATGGTTTAAACCAATTGAATCACAGTCCAACCCTTATTAACTCACATGCTTTTTCAATTTTTCTACAAGTCATCTTTCTCCTTTTCCACCACTCACCATTATCATGATCTCCTCCTTCTAATTTCTTCTTTGTAAAAATAGAAAACATTGCAAGAATATAAAAATGCATGATACATCTCTTTTTTTCAAAATGGATGACATATGTTTAAAAGATTTAATTGTTGTTTATATTGTATCATGTACTTATGTAAATCTTGTGTGAAATAAATAAAAAAAAAAAAAAAAATTATTTATGGAAGGTTTCATGAAAATTCTGTAAAGCTGAGATGCTAAGTTTTTTTTTTTTTTTTGCAACACATGTACATTAAGGTTGAATTTCGCAGACCACAGCACAACACATAGTCGGAGGGAACGATCTGCGTCTCTCGTGAAACTACTGTTTATTGAAACGGACAAAAAACAGGGACAATACAATAAGCTTTTCACTTATTCTGTCGACGAAAACTGTTACTTCTTTTGAGATGTTTCCTCATACAGAAGCATTTTGACACATCTGCAAAAGACGCACTTAAAAAATACAGTTGAGAAAGGATGAGCAATTTCTTCTTTTGTCACAAAGTTATTAATGTTTTTCAATTATGATATAAGCCGTCCCGCAAGAAAACCAACATTGTGGACTCGGCGTAAAGTATCGTCCCTAATCAGCCTAAGCATGCCACACAGGCCTACCTGGATAGACGCTTTTCGCCTCCTGTGGATTTTCTGTTTCAGGAATCATTACTCTATACCTCTATCCCCCTGAGACGGAATGTGTCGGCCCGGATCAGTCTGCGCGGACTTCGCAGGCTGATCCGGATCGATATATTACGAAGAGGCCATACTGTTGGTTTTTCTCGCGGGGCGACTCAAGTATACTTTCATTTGTAGAAGAAGAGTTTTCATATTTCTATCTAGTTGTTTTTAAAGGCGTATGTGGCAAATGTTTTGTAGTGGACAATGGTTAACAGCAAAGCCCCTTCCTTACTGGAACGGCGCGTTTAAAATGCAGCTGCTGATTTGAATTTAAAATTTCTTTAAATTTTATTTTCAATTTGCCAAAGCATTAACTGCTAATCTATGTCGAAATTATACAAATATTCGATTTTATTTCAAAATTGAGCGGATTATGTCTTTACACGTGTGAAAAAGTCTGTGTTCTATAACATAGTTCTTTTGGTACATACATAATGCATAGGCTAGGAAGAGCGTGTGAATCTGAAGTCAAAGTCTTCACTGATACTACTTAACTCTTTCAGCGCCAGAGGCAATATTGAGCATTTTGCAAACAATGCAGATTCAGGTTAGTCAGCTCGTAACGAGCTGTCTCACCTGAAATCTGCATCTTTTGGCTGTGAGTTATAAAAATATTCCAAAAATCCTATAACATGAAAATAGAGTCGTCCGAGTTTGAACATGGAAGAGTCTACTTTAAACAAATTCGGCGCTGAAAGGGTTAAACAATTATGTCATCAATGCTGTTGGAGGATGTTGAAGCTACACGTGCTGTTACTCACGTGCAGAGCTGCCAAAATATACTAACCGAACGGCAGTCTTATGTAAGAACGGGTAAATCTACGCACGTGGGCAAGCAAACGGAACTGACTTTATTGGAAAAAAGGTAATTTAACTTTGTTTTGGTTGGAACAGTACTTTTATGTACCGCTTCACATGCAAACGTTCATTTGAGGCATCTGCAGAATACGACTTTTGAAAAACATCCCGACTAAAGAAGAAAGTGTAAATGTTGAGCAACCTCTCATTTTGCCCCAAATGTTTTCAACTCTATTCCATAATTTAACTTTCATTATTTTGAGATTTTCAATTTTTTTGCCAATATGTTTTCAAGCTGGTCTGCTCCCGATTACCTGTATGCTTGTAAATGTTAAAGAACCTACGTTTAGGTCTATGCTACTTCGTGCAGAATATGATTAATTTGTGAATGTACAGACTCATCAAAACATTTTAGCTGTATCTCTGGAATTTGAGCCGTCCCGCGAGAAAACCAACAGTATGGCCTCTGCGTAATGTATCGACCCGGATCAGCCTGCGCAGTCCGCGCAGACTGATCCGGCCCGACAAATTCCGTCTCAGGGGGATAGAGGTATAACAGAAAATCCACAGGAGGCGAAAAGTGTGTGTCCGGTCAAGCCTACGCGGCATGCTTAAGCTGATCCGGGTCGATACTTTACGCAGAGTCCACAATGTTGGTTTTCTCGCGGAACGGCTCATTGATGTTCGCGTGACGTTTCCCTGATAGAAGCACAGTAAAAAGACATTAAGGCAGACAGAAATGTAATTCAATGAGATTACAATATCATTACAAGATGCATTATCCCTCTTAAAGTGCTTATGTGTGCCTATCTCACACTAAATACATATGTTATGGGGATTCCAACCCTTTTAACAATAGAGTAGAAGTTTAATGCGAATGTGGCTGGTTTTTTTTTTAATTTTTTTAATTTGTTTTTAATATATATATGTATGTACATTTGTTCGATTTTTGGATTTTACATAGAAATAGTCTTGACCCTTTTAGCAATAAAATTTTCTTTTGATTTTTGCAATGTTTCTTTCCAACTATTATATCCATGTGTTCGATGTTTGAATTTCACACAGAAACATTAAATTTGGATGAGTATATAAAGGTTGAAAATATGTTAATGTTCTACATTATCGATGCACTTTTCGCATTTGGTTGTATTTTACCACTGCACGGTAAGTATGTAAGCATTAACCCTTATCCCGATGCGTGTGATTTTATGCTATATTTAAACTTACTATACTAGCATGTACAGCCTTTAAGAACGTGTGTAGAATAAGATCAGCCTGCATATTTGTATTGTAAACTATATATGAGCCGTCACGTAAGAAAACCAACATTGTGGAGTCTGTGTAAAGTATCGACCCGGATCAGCCTAAGCATACCGCGCAGGCTAAGACGGACATACACTTTTCGCCACCTGTGGATTTTCTATTTCAGGAATCATTACTCTATACCGCCATACCTCTATCCCCCTAAGACGGAATGTATCGGCCTGGATTAGCCTGCGCGAACTGCGCAGGCTGATCTGGATCGATACATTACGTAGAGACTATAATATTGTTTTTCTCGAGGGACGGCTCATATTCCAATGTAAACTGATCGTGGTATGTGTTCATCATGCGACAGTTCCGTTTTATTTGGACAATACATGTCGGCTTTGTCATGCAAACCGTACACCTTGATATGTATTTCAATCAATTGTATGGAAATTGATCTTCAATTAAATATATAGATAATTTCTTCTTTTCCTGTAATGTTTTTCAAAGATCTGCAGAAGATGCAACACACTGTGTTCCTATCAGCATCATGTCTCCCACGTCATCCAGATCGTTGCGTTGTTACAAACCGATGATGATATTTAAACCTTCTTCTGCTGATTTGCTCGTATCATCATTTTTTCTTAAGTTTATTTGGGGTTTTACGCCGTTTTCAACATTAGTTCAGTTATACCACGGTGACAGTTCACATAGTCATACATCCAGGGTAAACACACCAATTCTAGGCTAGAAAGTGTGCATTGCACAAGGGCACTCGACCATGACAGTCGCGCTGCAACTGGGGATCGTACCCGGGACAATACGTTTTAACCCTTTCCCATAAACAGATGTTTTCGAACTCATCTTCAACAGACGACTTTAGAAAGCATTGTGAAAAAAGGGGGAAACAATGCTCATAATGAGCAATTTTTCCTTTTGCCACAATGTTTTTTAAACCCTTTTCAATGACAGTTCTATCATATATATCTCTTTCAGCGCCAAAGGCAATATTGAGGTTTTTGAAAACAATATTGATTCAGGTGAGAAAGCTCTTAACGAGCTTTCTCACCTGAAATAAGCATTGTTTGCCTTTTAGTTATCAAAATATTCCGAAGTTTTTATTACATGAGAAATGGAGACGCCCACTTTTGAACATGGAAGAGTCTACCTTAAACAATTCGGCGCTGAAAGAGATATAGAAATTCCATGCGGATATGTTTCTGAACTCGTCTGCTGCATATTTGTTATATGTTGGAAAGGGTTAGAAAGTACTGGATTACTTCTTTTTCTAATTTTAATTTTCTTATTAATAAGAGAGTAGCGATCAATATAGCCCAATATTAGACTGCACGATCGTACTAACTTGTCTTGGCCTGTATCGTTCACAGATGAAGTTTTTTGTCTCACATTATGACGCAAGTTATTTAATGCTATTTAACCCTTTCCCACATACAACAAATCTGCAGCAGACGACTTTGAAAACATTGTTACAATAACCTGAAAAATCTCCTTAAAAAGATAGCTTAATTGTTAAATAAAGTTGAAAACATTGTGGCCATAGGAGAAATTGCTCATTATGAGCAATTTCACCTTTGGCCACAATGTTTTCAAAAGTAATCTGCTGCTATTGCTCCAAAATGCGTCTGCATGTGGGAAAGGGTTGAAATCGCACATAGTGGGGTAAGTGTTAATTATCGATGCCGACACGTGTAATAGGATTATAAGCTGGAAATGGCCCACCTATCACGTGAAGAGTAAATACTTCAAAACGAATGAAATCTTCCATGGCTAATTTTGTTCCAGCGAAGCCGTATGGAATAGCATGACCCGTTTCTCGATTGATAACAAATTTCGATAACCGAATTTATTGCAAAGGTATTTCTTTCCCATACTCATATGCATCTTGACACCTCTGTAGAAGAAGGACGTTGGAAAACACTGGGGTATATTGAGCAATGTCTTTTGCCACAGCTACTTACACGCTATATACAGTTATTTTACAGTTGTTTTACTTTCATTTACATTGATATTGTCTAGAAGTTATCAAAGACGTCTGCTACAGATTTGTTGATGTGTGAATGCGTTAAACGCGCGGTATTCGGTATCGCACGAGTATACAGATTTGTTGATGTGTGAATGCGTTAAACGTGCGGTATTCGGTATCGCACGAGTATACATATTTGTTGATGTGTGAATTCGTTAAACCTTCGGTATTCGATATCGCACGAGTATACAGATTTGTTGATGTGTGAATTCGTTAAACCTGCGGTATTCGATATCGCACGAGTATACATATTTGTTGATGTGTGAATTCGTTAAACCTTCGGTATTCGATATCGCACGAGTATACATATTTGTTGATGTGTGAATTCGTTAAACCTGCGGTATTCGATATCGCACGAGTATACAGATTTGTTGATGTGTGAATTCGTTAAACCTCCGGTATTCGATATCGCTCGAGTATACAGATTTGTTGATGTGTGAATTCGTTAAACCTGCGGTATTCGTTATCGCACGAGTATACAGATTTGTTGATGTGTGAATTCGTTAAACCTGCGGTATTCGATATCGCACGAGTATACAGATTTGTTGATGTGTGAATTCGTTAAACCTGCGGTATTCGTTATCGCACGAGTATACAGATTTGTTGATGTGTGAATTCGTTAAACCTGCGGTATTCGTTATCGCACGAGTATACAGATTTGTTGATGTGTGAATTCGTTAAACCTGCGGTATTCGTTATCGCACGAGTAGGCCTTTACATATTTGTTGATGTGTGAATTCGTTAAATCTGCGGTATTCGATTTCGCACGAGTAAACAGCACAACATGTCCATATCCCAATCGGGAGGAAGTAGAGAACTACTGTTAATATGGAGATGTGTTGCTCCATAGAGGTTACTATTTGAATAAATAGTGTAGCGCCTCGGTTTTTGAAGTGGTCGAACCTCCGCCTCGGTCCCGGGTTCGATTCCCGATCGGGTCATACCAAATACTTTAAAATGGTATTGATGGAGTTATCTGCGATGAGGGTTGTGCGGTTTAGCATTACGACTGAAGAATGTCGTGAAAACGCCGTGATATATTTAAACAATTTGTTGAAAGGGACGTAAAACATCGTACACACGAATTACATAAATTTTACATTTGGGAGCACATGCGCGGGATGATTTTGCTCTTTAGAGGTACCGTTTGGAAAGTTTCAATGTAGTGAACATTAACTGTCTTCAAATTGTAGCATAATATCAGTTTAACACAGGTCATAGTGTCATAAAGTAAAGTGGGCTAAGTCTATGTCGAAAAGCAGCCAGTTGCTTGGGAAGATTGTTGTGTGGAGTACTGGTGTGAGACAACCAGTAAACACATTAGTACGTGAACTCGCCGCCATGATATAAAAAATTGTTAAAAACGGCGTTAAACCCCAATCAATCGATCAATCAATTCATAAAGTAGTTTAATATAGTGTATAGCATGGAGAGTCGGCAATAGCCGACCTGGAAATAAAATGATTATGGCGCCTAACTATATATATAGTTCTTGGTAGCCTCTCACATCACACGTATAATCTTGACAGTTAATTCAGTACATATACTGGTTCAATATAGCCATATCATACAGTAGGCCTACATATCCTGGTTCAAAATAGCCATATCATACAGTAGGCCTACATATCCTGGTTCAAAATAGCCATATCATACAGTAGGCCTACATATCCTGGTTCAAAATAGCCATATCATACAGTACATATCCTGGTTCAAAATAGCCATATCATACAGTACATATCCTGGTTCAAAATAGCCATATCATACAGTACATATCCTGGTTCAAAATAGCCATATCATACAGTACATATCCTGGTTCAAAATAGCCCTGTCATATAGAAATACTGTCTACATGGGAATAAGTCCTGTCATACGAAATAATGTTCATTATTTCACAAAATTAATCTGTGTACATTATTTATGCTACTAATGTATTAAAAGGTAGCAAAATCTTCTCAATTAATTTGATTGTTTGTTTAAGGTGGAATCATATCTTTGACATAACGTCGTTTTAACGTCAAAACGTACGTTTTTGCGACAATGACAGTGTTGTTAAAGAAATCACCATGGCTTTCTCGTTTGAAATGGTATTTGGAAAGAGTTAACACCTGACCGAAGAGAATAAAATTACCTGCGTAGTGATGTTATTTCCATACAACACTGCAAAGACAATTAACGTAACATAGGGGGAGTAAAAATGAAACTTTCGCTAAAATATTTTAACAGTAATTCGGTTATTTCAAATTTATTAAAAATTCGCCTGAGAGATTTTTTTTAAAAAACTTATATAATTTAGAACAACCTTTTATCTACCATTTACCAAAATTTTAAGAAAATCTATCGTGCAGATCTTTAGTAAATCGCAATAACGGTAAAGCTCTGTCACGCGACAAACCGTACACTGCGGAATTTAAATTTCAACGTTAATGCAATCATATAACGTCGACAGTTCACTTATTCATGATCCCTTTGGTAAACGAACTAGTACTAAGCTAAGAAAAGTGCTGATGCGACTGGAGATCGAACCTGGGTTTTCATAAATGTGTAATAATTTATTGAAAGTCAATGCTGATGATACCGGTCGGAATGATTCAGCGCGATAAGTGTTAAACCTTTTCCCTCATATAGACGATTTCTGACGCCTCTGCAGCAGAAGACCTTTTTGAAAAAATGGCGACAAAAGAAGAAATTGCTCAAAACGAGCAATTTCTCCTTTTGTCACCATGTTTTCAACTCTATTCAATTATTGTACTTTCATTTAACCCTTTCCCTCTTATAGACGCTTTTTGACGCCTCTGCAGCAGACGGCGTTTTTAAAACATAGTGACAAAAGAAGAAATTGCTCAAAACGAGCAATTTCTTCTTTTGACACATATTTTCCACTTTCAGTCGTAGGTTATCCATTCTATTATAGAGATTTTGTATTTTTTGACAAAATATGTTCAAATGCGTCTGCAGCAGAATTGTAGTATGAGGGAAAGGGTAAAAGGTGTTTTTAAAAAAAATCGGATATGTTTTCAAATTCGTCTGCTGCAAATGTGTTGTATGTGGGAGAACAATGAATGCACGAACGTTCGTCTGCGAGTTGACTGACAGATGGCTCGTTAGTCGAGTCTGAAACCCGAAAGATACTGCTAATGAATTAAGTCTGGGTATAAATAAACCGTAAAGACGTCCATTCGTCTGCTTAAGACTAACGGTCTGTCACACTAAAACAATACATCACACGTAAATAACGGCTCGATGGCAGTTTAAGGAGAAATGAGATCAACCATGAGATTTGACTGTCTGCGACGGGTGCAGCTCATCAACGCAATTAGTCGACTGGTACCCTTGTTTAAAATAAATTTGAACCCGGCGTTTTCTTGATACGATTTGCATAGCAGACGATTGTACATTACCAACATAATGTTTCAATTTAATACAAAGGCATCGCAGACATTTATTCCTGTAACTATCGTGGTAATATGTGTACATGTCAAATTATTCATTACAATGAGGTATGTCTTTCATAAAATAGGCATTCTGAAGTTATCTCTGGTATAAAAACTTCAATATTGAAGTTATCTCCCCTGCTAAACATTCAATAAGATTTTCTTTCGCATTAAAACCATACTGTCGCACGAGGCATTCTGTATTGAAATCATGTCTTGAACCAAGCACATGGTATTGAATTTTTCTCCCACTACAAGTTTCCGTATATTGAACTCAAACGGCCATTCCTGATTGTAGTTTTCTCTGGTGGCAAACCATTCATTATTGAAGTTATCTCTGGAACAAACCATTCATTATTGAAGTTATCTCTGGAACAAACCATTCATTATTGAAGTTATCTCTGGAACAAACCATTCATTATTGAAGTTATCTCTGGAACAAGCCATTCATTATTGAAGTTATCTCTGGAACAAGCCATTCATTATTGAAGTTATCGCTGGAACAAACCATTCATTATTGAAGTTATCTCTCGTTAAAACCATTCATTATTGAAGTAATCTCTCGCACCAACCATTCATTATTGAAATTATCTCTCGCACCAACCATTCATTATTGAAATTATCTCTCGCACCAACTATTCATTATTGAAGTTATCTCTCGCACCAACCATTCATTATTGAAATTATCTCTCGCACCAGCCATTCATTATTGAAGTTATCTCTCGCACCAACCATTCATTATTGAAGTTATCCCTCGCACAAACCCTTGATTAATGAAGTTGTCTCTTGCACAAATCATTCATTATTGAAGTTATCTCTCGTTCAAATCATTCATTATTGAAGATATCTCTCGCACCAACCATTCATTATTGAAGTTATCCCTCTTTCAAACCATTCATTATTGAAGTTAAATCTCGCTCAAACCATTCATTATTGAAGTTATTTCTCGCTCCAACCATTCATTATTGAATTTATCTCTCGCACAAACCGTTGATTATTGAAGTTGTCTCTCGCACAAACCATTCTTGTATCTCTCGTATACACCTTTCATTATTTAAGTTATCTCTCGCATAAACATTTCATTATTTAAGTTATCTCTCGCATAAACCATTCATTATTGAAGTTATCTCTCGCTTAAACCATTCATTATTGAAGTTATCTCTCGCATAAACCTTTCATTATTGAAGATATCTCTCGCACAAACCGTTCATTATTGAAGATATCTCTCGCACAAACCGTTCATTATTGAAGATATCTCTCGCTCAAACCGTTCATTATTGAAGATATCTCTCGCACAAACCGTTCATTATTGAAGATATCTCTCGCACAAACCGTTCATAATTGAAGATATCTCTCGCACAAACTGTTCATTATTGAAGTTATCTCTCGCACAAACCGTTCATTATTGAAGTTATCTCTCGCACCAACCATTCATTATTGAAATTATTACTCGCACCAACCATTCGTTATTGAAATTATCTCTCGCACCAACCATTCATTATTGAAGTTATCTCTCGCACCAACCATTCATTATTGAAATTATCTCTCGCACCAACCATTCATTATTGAAGTTATCTCTCGCACCAACCATTCATTATTGAAGTTATCCCTCGCACAAACCCTTGATTAATGAAGTTGTCTCTTGCACAAATCATTCATTATTGAAGTTATCTCTCGTTCAAACCATTCATTATTGAAGATATCTCTCGCACCAACCATTCATTATTGAAGTTATCCCTCTTTCAAACCATTCATTATTGAAGTTAGATCTCGCTCAAACCATTCATTATTGAAGTTATTTCTCGCTCAAACCATTCATTATTGAATTTATCTCTCGCACAAACCGTTGATTATTGAAGTTGTCTCTCGCACAAACCATTCTTGTATCTCTCGTATACACCTTTCATTATTTAAGTTATCTCTCGCATAAACCATTCATTATTGAAGTTATCTCTCGCTTAAACCATTCATTATTGAAGTTATCTCTCGCATAAACCTTTCATTATTGAAGATATCTCTCGCACAAACCGTTCATTATTGAAGATATCTCTCGCACAAACCGTTCATTATTGAAGATATCTCTCGCTCAAACCGTTCATTATTGAAGATATCTCTCGCACAAACCGTTCATTATTGAAGATATATCTCGCACAAACCGTTCATTATTGAAGATATCTCTCGCACAAACTGTTCATTATTGAAGTTATCTCTCGCACAAACCGTTCATTATTGAAGTTATCTGTCACAAAAATAAATCCATTTTTGAAGATATCTCTCGCGAAATAAATCCGTTTTTGAAGATATCTCTCGCACAAACCGTTCATTATTGAAGTTATCTGTCGCAAAAATAAATCCATTTTTGAAGTTATCTCTCACAGAATACATTCGGCATTTAATGTCTGTCTCTGAATGCTATCACATGGGGGCTTAGCGCTTTTACACAATTAAGCAATACATTACCAATTGTAAATACCGATGACAGTGTAGGAGGAGTAAGGGTTTTACTTTCTTACTTGTACATATAATTCGTCTCTAATTTCGAGAGTTTAACATGTGAAAAATGGACACCTCCTAATTAACATATGACGGTAATAAAATAAAAAAAGGATATATGATTTGTCTAAAGTGCATTTCACCAATGCAATTAGTCGGTTGTTGTCATTTCCTTGTCCAGTTTTCGATATCGACAGACTACAGGTTCAACTAATTAACTCGATTCACAGAAAATCCCAATCTTGTATTGGATTAAGGTCCGGATTGCTTCTCTTTTGTCCCATTTGGCTGTAAAATAATCCTGTAAGCTTTTGGAGAACGAAGGCTAAAGGGACAACCTTTTTGTGGACCACACCGGTTTACCCTTTAAAACGTATTTTGTTTCATAATTCATATTTTGATTCCAAACACCAAGTTGTATTGGTCCTTTGAAGAGCTTACTAAAATCAATTATATATGTATTTATTTACTATTAATGCGAAAGGCTATAGCAACAACCTTTTTGTCGACCACACCGGTTTACCTTTACAAACGTATTTTGTTTCATTATTCATATTTTGATTCCAAACACCAAGTTATATTGGTCCTTTGAAGAGCTTACTAAAATCAATTATATATGTATTTATTTACTATTAATGATTAATGTGAAAGTCATGTGCTGAACTCGAGTTGGAGATCAAAATTATTTTGAAATGTTGAAATATTGCTAATAGTGACAATAAAGTAAGTAATAATAGTTCAAAACTATTTTGGCAGTAAATGTTGTAAAACAGTCAACTGAAAGTCAATGAAAATGTACACAATTTGGCTTACTGGGTATGTCTACCCGGTAAAAATGAAGCATAAACGATCAATATTTAGATGCATATTATACTGGAAAGTGAAATTTGATCTCAGAATTATGATTCGAATATTTCCATCTAGTCGTCTGTATTACCTACCGCTACCAATGTATACCTTTTGAATATAGCACGCAGGGAACCAGACTTACCAGACTTACCAATCTAGTTGCCCTTGTTGGTTCATGCCTGACGTACTAATTAACTTAAGTACGCCGGATACCAGACTAAACTGGGACATAAATTATACAGCATACAATTAGCGATCCTTTTGGTCCTGAAAGTAATGGAAAAATTGACTAGTGTTACTCCATTCATTCATTAAAGCCTTCTTGAATGCTAGTACAACTAGATGGCGAACATGGCAGTCCAATATCAAACTGCGCCTAAGCACAGCCCGTTTGTTGTATCGTCGCTAGTTGCTATGTCCCGAAGAGGTTTGCTGCATAGTTGTTGTACGTTGCTGGTTGCTATGCCCTGGGAGAAAAAACCCGCATCAAATACTGAACTATGTACCCTCCCGCACAGACGCTCTAATTTCCCTCTGTTATGTCTCTTATTTTAGAAGATATAGGTAATCGAAGGATTTGGTCCTTCAGTTTGATATTTCGTCATCATGATTGTACATTTTATCTTCCCCTGGAATTTGGTATTCATTCCGCCCCAGTAATTAAAAGTGACTTAATTAACAACTAGTCTCACAATACATAGTTAATTGGTAATACATCCTTTCAAGTGGGCGAATGAGTGACACGAATAATCCATTCTATTTGAAATATACGTCACGTGAAAAATGTACCTTCTTAGAAGTTATTGACACTCAAAACTTAGATTTCATCAACTCTTCCTGGCTTTATTTAGAATAATAACACACTAAAAGTGTTCTTTGTGACTATTCGAGCAAACAGAAATGCTTTCGCTTTGATATTTCTATTCAATCCTTGCGGCGCTTTATGTCCTTTGATTTCAGAAACATTTGTTGTCTTAACCCTTTCCCTCATACGACAATTCTTCAGCAGACGACTTGGAACATATTTTGTCAAATAATAGAAAATCTCTATAATTGAATGGATAACCTATGACCAAAAGTGGAAAACATTGTGTCAAAAGGAGAAATTGCTCGTTTTGAGCAATTTCTTCTTTTGTCACTATGTTTTCAAAAAGCCGTCTGCTGCAGAGGCGTCAGAAAGCGTCTATATGAGGGAACGGGTTAACGCAATGGCGTGGCTTGATACGAATCTCGGCATATCGATCTTTCGGGATCGAAAGGGCTTTACTATAGGCAATCGATAAAGCTCACGTGTAATTATAAACACACGAATGATTGCCTTCGTAAAACAATATCATGATCGCTTTATAAGAAAGACATCGCCTAAATTCTTTGACATCCTAGCAAACGTTTGGAATTAATTGAATTGTGTTCGTTAAATTCATTTTCGCGTCGTTCTCAATCATTTTCGCATGTACTTCCGTGTCATACAAAAGACCCAAAAAACAATCTAACAAATGAGAAAATGAGCCGTCGCGCGAGAAAACCAACATGATCGCCTCTGCGTAATGTATCGATCCAGATCAGCCTGCGCAGTCCGCGCAGACTGATCCGGACCGACACATTCCGTCTCAGGGGGATAGAGGTATAGAGTAATGATTCCTGCTACAGAAAATCCACAGGAGGCGAAAAGTGTATGTGCGGGTTAGCCTGCGCGGCATGCTTAGGCGGATCCGGGTCGATACTTTACGCACAGTCCACAGTGTTGGTTTTTCTCGCGGGACGGCTCAAATGAGAAATGTTACGCTCGAGTAACATGTTGATGAATTGCGGAGGACATAACACTGATTGGACAAATCTGGGGGAGTAGTTTGGTTTTATTTGGAGTAATTCATATTTTAGCAAAACAAATTTAGAGCATATAATATAGCTTCTTATAGCACTAGCTCAACATCACGTAGTAAGTTCTAACTATATTAGCATTGATTTATAGATATAATTTAAGATCCACATAAATTCTACATTTTGATATACGTAGTTGTAAGCTCTGTATGTTGTTGTTTTGACCACGTGTTACGCCTGCACGTTGTGCGCAAAGTATTAACTCTTTCAGCGCCGAATTATTTAAAGTAGATCCATGTTCAAAATCGGGCGTCTCCATCTCTTATGCAATAACAGTTTTGGACTATTTTGATAACTAAAAGGCAAACAATGCTGATTTAAGGTGAGTCAGCTCGTCACGAGCTGATTCACCTGAATCTGCATTGTTTGCAAAAAACCTCAATATTGCCTTTGGCGCTGAAAGAGTTAAGGACACTGCGGACTCTTAACGCGAGAACACCTCGTTGATTGACTTTAGCTTCGCATAGGGGTGACATGTCATTCATGTGGTGGTACAATGTCGTTACCGTAAGCTAACATACGTTACACTAACACACGAGGTCCGCTGTGACATTAAAGTAAAATTATGCACCTAGATTAAATCGTTTTGAAATGACACCACAAACGGACACGCACATTTTTCGTCTACCGCGCGACCCACGAATATTCCCATGAGTACTTCCCCCATTGGAACGTCTTATTGAGTGCCACGGCGTTTATCATTTAGCCTGGAACTGTCAACCTAGCTTAAGCTAAGTAATTTGCTGTGTCTATGATAGGCATGTGAAGATGGCTGTGGCTAGTGGCATCGAACACGAAACGCCCGACGGTAGTCCTTTAAGTTAACTACTCGACTGTAGAGAATTCTGGAAAAGAACCGTAAAGGCCACTGTTTTCTGAACTATTTTAATTTGGTTGTATCAAATCTAGGCTCCGATGTGTCCAGGTTTGTTTAGATCGGATTTGTTAAGAAAGACTTCAACATAGCACGTTAGGATCAGCAATCCTTCCACTTACACAACACATCTGCAACAGACCAATTTGAAAATATCTGGATAAAATTATGGAAAATGTCTATAAATTAAAGCGTTATTATTCAAAGGGATTGAACACAGTTTTGCAAATGGCAACTGCTGTAGATGCGCCAATTTGCGTCTGCATATGGGAATAAGGTTTAAATGGTCATTGAAGACCAATGGCCGATGAGTACAAACAAACAGTCCAACATTTATGTTACACGTTTATTACAAATATTGAGATTTGTGCTGTTAATCTAAAATGTCTGAAGAGTTAAAGCAACAAAGGACTACATTAAATCTAACTGCGGTTATACTATATATGTCAATCAAACAGATAAATGACAAGACACCGGTGATGGTTTCCTTCCGGAAAACCCCGGGTTGTACTGATCTGTACACAACGTCATTAATTGATACGGTGTGTACGTAACACGAAGCTCTTCAGTCTCCTTAACCACATACAGACGCTTTCTGAAGACGTTTGAAAAGATTGTTAAAAAAGGAGAATTACTCATAATGTGCAATTTCAACTCTTGCCACATTTTTCAACTCTATTCTATAAAAAAAATATATAATTTTAGAAGATTGTTCACGCCTTGTCTCCATGTTTTTAAAGCGGTTTGCTGCAGATTTGTTATATGTGAGAAAGGGTTAAGACGATTTCGCTGAAGCTTCACAAGTTTTCTTAGATTATAAATTTAATAAAAAACAAATCTTTAGTACATTTATAAGTATAAAAGACACACCACTCGATTTCACTAAGCATTGTGCTTAACTCCTTCCCATATGTTAACAAAGTAGTTAACCTTTGGTTGGAACTGTACTTCTATATATAATATATATGTGTTTAGCCCTTTACCACCATGTAGGCACATTTTGATGCATCATCAATACACAACTTTTGAAACATTGCGGCAGAAGGAGACGAGCAATCTTCTTTTTCTTTGCAACAATCTTTACAACCCTTTTAAATTAAAACTTTCCCGTAGTGATTTTCCATAACTATGCCTAAATGTTTTCAAAGTCTGCTGGCGAATTGCTGCATGTTGGAAAGGAGGGTTAAATTTAGTATTATTCTTTAAAGCTCCACTGATTGGTAGGATTGGTATTACACTTTTTACCAATAAATTGCATTAATTGGTTTTAAACCATTTTGTTATTCGCCAACCTTTTTGGAAATACATTTTACAGGTATATTCATAGCATAAGAACAAAACATGGTTTCTAAAACATATCGACGGTTTAAAATCAAATGGTTAGTAAGTCTCTTTATACTTCCTTTCTCAGTTAAAACAGACATAAACTTACCTGAAGTTGCAAAGCAGTATAGATATGATGGCTGTCTATTACAGGCGGTCTCATATCGATCTTTACGTCAGCCAATCGAATTGTCGCCTACACAGGTGTTAGGTATCGACAGGGAAGATAGTCAATATAAATAAGCGGAATATAGAAGCGGTGATTGTCGAGTGTTTCGATTGTATAGAATATTTAAATGTATATGGTCAACTCCAGACGAGTATCGACAGGGAAGATAGTCAATATAAATAAGCGAGATATAGAAGCGGTGATTGTCGAATGTTTCGATTGTATAGACTATTTAAATGTATAGGGTCAACTCCATACGATCTTTTAAGCGGTGTCGTCAGATCCAAGCATACGTACAGCGAAGTATGTTGGTCTGTTTAAAATAAGATTGGTATCTACTCATAATAAATTTCCCTCAATTACACAGAAAGCTTTTCGCATGAATATATAATGTAAGTTTGTCAGAGAGTGCCTATATGAGATACCTTGATTAATGGACAATATGGAAATTGTACTTAACTGATTCAGATCTATCATGATTTGATGCGCGTCACGTAAAAAACAGACATTGGTGTAATACCATTTACAATCGCGTTGTTACGAAGTACTGGACAATAATCAAGATGTACAAGATCGGGTAAATAACTATGCGGTGTTATTACGCAAGTATATTAAAAATCGTCTGTTGCAGGGTGACAGGTGACGTCTTTACGAGCTAACAGGGTTCAATAGCAGTGACAACTTACCTTTTATCTGAAGTTATATTAAACCTTTCCCACGCACCATATGAAAACGAAGAAATTGCTTTTCATGAGAAAACTCTTCTTTTTTTGATATTGTTTACTAAAGTCGACTGCAGCAGATAAGTCAAAACGCGTTTGTATGTGGGAAAGGATAAATACAGGTTAACCGATGAAGATAAATAATTATTCTGTAATTTAATTAACCCTTTCAACGCCGAATTGTTTAAAGTAGACTCTCTTCCATGTTCAAACTCGGACGACTCATTTTCATGTTATAGGATTTTGGAATATTTTTATAACTCACAGCCAAACAATGCAGATTTCAGGTGAGACAGCTCGTTACGAGCTGACTCACCTGAATCTGCATTGTTTGCAAAAAGCACAATATTGCCTTTGGCGCCGAAAGAGTTTTTCTATGTTTGTCTAGATGTTTCGAAACTCGTATGCTATATATTGTTCTTATGTTGAAAAGTGTTAGATGAAGCGTGATATAAGCAGTTCCAAGAGAAAACCGACATTGTGGACTCTGCGTAAAGTATCGACCCGGATCAGCCTAAGCATGCCGCGCAGGCTAACCCGGACAGACACTTTTCGCCTCATGTGGATATTCTGTTTCAGGAATCATTACTCTATACCTCTATCCCCCTGTGACGGAATGTGACAGCCCGGATTAGTCTGCGCGGACTGCTTCAGACTCATCTGGGTCGATACATTACGCAGAGGCCATACTGTTGGTTTTCTCGTGGATCGGCTCATATTATTATATATATAGGTTGGCATTCATAGCGAGACTTGCGAAAAATGTACAGTTTCTTCCTATAATGGAGTTCAGTGTTCTGAATAATGCATGCATGTGTCTGCGGGTATTTGTCACTATTCTACTTTTTTATTTTACTTTTATAAATAAGCAGAATCTGTTGTATGTGACACTGTAATAGTCTCGTGAAATGTCTTTAAATTTTAAAACCAACATTTATTTTAGTGTTGTAGATACATCCCTTGTAAACTTACCCATCGAATCTAAATGACGTATATAAACATGTCAGTTTACCAGCTAACTAACAATATATCAGTGGCTTATTTTAACTTCCTTATTTGATCTTCAAATCTTATGGTGTGGGTTCTCCAAAAAAAAAATCGTCTCGGTTAGACGATTCTTTTGAATACCTACTATATAGGGTTTTATTTGTAAATATGCAAAAGATATGTTTACTTACACCTCCTGACCTAGGCTTCTGGCATTACAGTATAATTAGTATTCAATGTGCTGAACTCCAGGAAAGGGATATCATTGACAAAGATTTTTAAAAATTTCAAAAGTTGTCTTGAAATATTAGAATCATAATTTTGAGATATAACCAGAGTAATAATTTCACTTTCCAGTACAATAAACATCTAAATATTGATCGGTTACGCTTCATTTTTACTGGGTAGACATACCCAGTAAGCCAAATGTTGTACATTTCATGACTTTCAATTGAATGTTGTTTAACATTTACTGCCAAAATAGTTTTGAACTACTTTTTACTTACTTTGTTATCACTATAAGCAAATGGGTAATTCAAAAAAAGGAATTGGCCTACTGTTTGTACATACGGATAAACTGCTGAGCAAATAAGCTTGAGCCAACTCGACGCTCTAAGTGCTGCTTTTCATAGAGAATGGGCTGCACCAAAATAAAACAATACAATATGTACCGAATTACGAGAAAAACCAACTTTGTGGTCTCTGCGTAAAGTATCGATCCGGATCAGCCTAAGCATGCCGCGCAGGCTAACCCGGACATACACTTTTCGCCTCCTGTGGATTTTATGTTTCATGAATCATTACTCTATATCTCTATCCCCCTGAAATGGAAAGTGTCAGCCTGGATCAGCTTTGCATGTTGATCTGGGTCGATACATTATGAGTCTGTAATGTTGGTTTTCTCGTGGAACGGCTCATACTTTAATGTACTAATCTTTCCAATCAATCAATCAATTAATCAATCAATCAATCAATCAATCAATTCCTGATATTTATATACCCTTCACTCCCATAGCTCCAATCAACTTCCATGAACATCACAGTTTTCTAACTTCATATTTAGTTTTCTTCTATCCATGCGATACTTCTTAAGTTCTCTCTTTCTATGGCAGAGTAAGATCTACTATGATTACAAGCTTACTTACTTATTTTTCCAGTCAGAATAAATTGAAACACTAGTTAATGCTGTTATTTGAATACATCTAAGTCAAAGATGAAGCTTTTTGAATAACGAGATAGAAACTATGTAACACTTAGCCCGCTGTTTCCGACAACTGCCCTCAACATCCCTGATGTGTTATCTGTCATAGATATCGACAACACTTTTCGAAATCCGTTTTGACTTATGAGAAATATACACCAAACGATTTTGAATATATTTAAAAAAAAAATGGAGAACCTTTATTACTGAAAGTATAATCATTGAAAGAAGGGTAAATCATTGTGCTAAAATGAGACATTTCTTATTATGAGAAAAATCTCCTTTCGCAACAATGTTTCAAAAATTATTCTACTGCAAAGACATTAAGAGCATCTGTATGAAGACACTACTTAATTCATTTTGATAAGATGCATGGCGAACAATGCAGATCGATCATGATCAGACTGCACATATGTGTTGACTGATCTTGATCTTCATTGTCCGCAAATGCGTTTAAACTCGCGTCTTATGGCTAACGGACACACGTTGTCTACAGTCGTGTACAGCAGGGTAAGGCTTGAGTTACAAGTATATATTACCAGTCAAACAACGACCGCTTATTCGGTAAATCTAGAGATCTGTCAAGTCTGAATACCGCTTTGGTTATTTATCATTTTCCGACTTTTGGCAAGTAACCGGGCACCGTGGTCATCATCATCATTCGTCTGTAAACGATGGATTAAAATGTCAATGCTGAAATAACTAGCCTGCTGCCTTGAAATAATGATATGAACCAGTGTATCAGAACATGTACAAGTTAGCAGTTCTGAATACTGTAGGGCCAGATCATCTTGACTAAGTGATAAGTATTATCAGAATCTATTCAATGTGACAGAATCTTCTAAAAACAATTGTGTTAGTAATATGTGTAACAGTGTTGACTGTTATCAGATGAGCGGCAATTTGCCTTAACTAACCGTAATGCATTTTTGTGTCCAGTGTAGATTCGGATCAATCAGCGCATCCGCACAGTTTGATCGGGCTCTGCACTGTTCGCTGATTAGTCGTTGATGGTCTTTTTTCAAAAGTGATACTTTACTGTTCACATACCAAACTTGTACCATTTCCAAGTGTCCTGGTTCATATGTTTAATTGATGCGAGAAAACCAGGAAACCAATGTATATGTGAACTGTGGGCTGTTACATTACTGAATAAGATATATATGTGAAAGCTTAGGAAAGACACAAGATCTAAAAGAAATAGTAATAATACAATGATTCTTGGAAAGTGGCATATCAACTCTTTCAGCGCCAAAGTCAAACTTGAGTTTTTTTGCAAACAATACAGATTCAGGCGAGTCAGCTCGTGATGAGCTGTCTCACCTGAAATCAGCATTGTTTGCCTTTTACTCATCTAAAAGTTCCAACACATTTATTACATAAGACATGGAGCCACCCGATTTTGAACATGGAAGAGTTTACTTTAAACAATTCGGCGCTGAAAGAGTTAAAGGTCGAAGGAAAAATAACAAAAACAAGGGCACCGCAAAGCGGATGCATCCCTTCGGTATTCAAAGTCCAATTTTGACCTTGACCTTTAACCTATAACCTTGAAAATAAATTAACTTCTAGACCTTGCAATATACTAACTGTATAACCAAGTTTGGTTAAGATCGGTCGAAGGATGTTCAGTGTAGAGTGGTCACAAGGTTGTTACGGACGGACGCACGGACGAACGAACGAACGGACGAACGAACGAACGGACGAACTCATGGGAGAGTACTTGTGGGGTTATTTCGTTTGATGTTTTACTTGTAGGGTGTTTTACCCATGAAGTGTATTTGTGGGGTTATTTCTTTTGTTTCAAACGTGTGGGTTTAACCCCACAAGTATGCTATTAATTCCGTAATTATTCCCCTTTTACGGAATGAATAGCATTAATATGCAAATAAAATACAAACAATTATTCTATACCTAATTTATACGTCCAATCGTAGACGCTCATTCGAATCATGTGACCGTACAATATATTTCCGTATCGGGACGCACGCGCGTACAAAATAACCCGTATTTTTTTCGTATTGTACGATTCACAGGTCCCATGTTAAACCTATGATAAAGACCGAAACACGTGAAAAGGTTCCGAATGAAAGTCTGAATCGACAGGCGCTCTAGATAAAGCGTTACGATAAAGCTCCTGTTGTCACCGGATCATTATTGTCGTTTGCAAACAAGGAGTAACACTGAAACTAAAATGTTATCCGATTCTGAAATAGATGACTTTGTAATTGAACAGAAACCAAAAAACACTGTGCAAAAACCTAAAAGTGATGTAGGAATATTCAAAAGGTGGTTAGCGCAGGCCGTGCCGACAGAAACATTCAGACTTTCATTTGGAACCTTTTCAATACAAAATATATTTTGGGGAAAAAGTCGAGGTATAGAATAAAAAGATCATTTAACAGTGTTCTGTACAATACGGAATATATTTGGACTCGTACACAGCTTGGAAAATCATATTGGACTCGCCTAGCGGCTCGTCCAATATGATTTTCCAAGCTGTGTACTCGTCCAAATATATATCCGTATTGTACAGAACATTGTTAAATAACCTATAATTATTTATCTAAGTGTCTTTATAAGGGTGGGCTTTAGAAAAAAACGAAAACCCCACAAGTACTCGGTCACCAGGACAAACGAACGAACGGACAGTACCGTTACTATATCCCCATCGCAAACTTCGTTAGCTGAGGGGATAATAAAGCATAGGGAGCGGTAGACTAGGGTTTGATTCCCGGCTGGGCTATATTACCAAAGTATTGAAAGAATGGTATATGTCACGTGACTCTTCCGTGTTAAAAATCGGACGTTTCTTTCATGTCTCATGCTATACAGCTTTTGGACTATTTTGATAACTAAAGGCAAACAATGCTGATTTCAGGTGTGACAGCTCGTTACGAGCTAACTGTATTGTTTGCGAAAACCTCAATATTGCCATTGGCGCTGAAAGAGTTAATATTGCCTGAATCTTATCTTTGTTAAAGACGTGTGAGCCATCCCACGAGAAAACCTACATTATGGACTCTGCGTAAAGTATCGACCCTGATCAGCCTAAGCATGCCGCGCAGGCTAACCCGGACAGAAACTTTTCCTCGCTTGTGGATTTTCTGTTTCAAGAATCATTACTCCCTGAGTCGGAATGTGTCGACCCGGATTAGCACACGCGAACTGCACAGGCTGATCTGGGTCGATATATTACAGAAAGTTGGTTTTCTCGTTGAACGGCTGATGTTATTATAACCTATATGTATTTTGATCAAATGTCTGAGATTTTGTTACCATCAAAGTAATAATGGAGGCTAAATGATACACCGTTTTAAATTAATAAATATACATTCACATAATATTTATAATAACTTCTGCACAAAGATAGATTAAGTTCAGGGCAATTTTGCCATGTAATACTCGTGTGTATTACATTACTTCATTTGCATAACAATTGATTCGAAAGTCCTGTCATATATTTTGTAAAATAAACCACGTTCCCAAATGAGCCTGGTGATATCCAAGTTTTATTATCGAATTTTGTTTACCAGCGGTCTCCTAGGACTTAAGCAGTAACAATCACACTTGTTATGGGGCGTCTCTCCCAGGTCCGCGAGACGCCGATATTTTGGTATGCATGCAGTTGATGAACATTTGATCCTTTCGGTGATTCCTCCTGATGGATCTTCACTTATCTGCATAAAATTGGGCCGTTATCGTTAGCCCATCTCCGCTCGACGTTCTCCAATGCAATTATGGCAAAGGATTGTTCAGTGACAATGATTTTATTGATATAACAGGTTCAATGAATGTGGCTGCTCACAACTAGGAAAATTTAAATCCGTCTTTTCTATGACTATACAAACACCGAAAATGGAGTTGTGATTTTTTGAAATAGAATTATTTTGTTTATTGAATACCATTTGATTCTGTAGGGGTATTTATTTATTGACAAAGAAATTACTTGGAAGCGTTTTACCACACGGTGCAGTACAATGGGAACACACTTATTTAACAGAATCATACCTATGCGAACATTGAACTATTATCGAGGCTACAATAACGTTGACGAATCCGTTAATCTACTTCAGGCTTGTTATGAGAACCCACTGTTTGAGGAGGAAGGGACCCTCGGGACTGATACCCAGACAAAGGTTCACGGACACAAGGACGGGTTACGGGCGTCGCCCTATGACCTTCCGGCCGCGCAGACGTCCGTGCACCTCAAACAGAACAAGAAAGGAAAGCGACGGGGAATTTATACTGTTGCCATTGTGTTACTGGTGGCGGTTGCCATTGCAATTGCCGTAGCTGTAATAGTTGGTCAAAGAGGTAAGATTTTCATTTGTTTCGTTTCAATATGTTTTCCTCACCTGTATTGTTTTCAAGGATTAGCGTTAAGTTTATGTTACGTCATACATCCAGGTAAAAGGGGGTGGCGGAAACATACAGGTACTGTCCTAACAATATATCTCTTATTGTCCAACCAAACCCTAAGACGTTGGTATTTAAAAGAACCGTATAATTTAGACAATTACTTTGAATATCTACAACATAGGGTTAGAGGGTCAGAAAAGGGTTTTAGACCATGCAACACGCCCCTTATATTGAGCTCGGTTACGTGCAACTAACCCTGTCCCACATGCAGACACATTTTGACGCAAAAGCAGCAGACGTCTTTTGCAAACATTGTGGTAGCAGACAACTTCGAAAACATTTATGAAAAAATGTGAAAAATATCTATAGATATGAGTAAACAGTCATGTAGTTATTAAAATCGCGATGAAAACATTTTTTTAAAGGTAGAAATTGTTCAGCTTTGGCAATTTCTCCATTTGTCACAATGTTTTTAAAAACCGTCAGCAGAAGATACGTCAATTATGTCTGCATGGGGGAAATGGTTAACTGACAGGTTGTTATTTTGTAAAATAGAAGAAAACTGAACTGTTTGATTAGTTTTCATGTCGCTTTTTTACCCTTTCCAACCTGCAGGCGGATTTTGACGCAATAGCAGCAGACGATTTTTGGAAACAATGTGGCCAAAAGTGAAATTGCTCATGATGAGCAATTTCTCCTTTGGCCACAATGTTTTCAACTTTATTTAACAATTAAGCTATCTTTTATGGAGATTTGTTAGGTTTTTGTCACTAAATTTTCAAAGTTGTCTGCTGCAGATGCGTTGTATGTGGGAAAGGGTTGACACCGTTATCGCTTCTGAAATTTAATATTCCAAATCAAACAATTAAAGATGTGGTCATATTAATGACTTTATTTAGTACTGGAAGCAATGGTTCCGTGGCCGTCTCGATTGTCGGTATAGCATTACGACTGATCCACCTGTTTCTGGGTATTGATTGATTGATTGATTTATTGATTGGAGGGAAAGGGGGGGGGGGCGCAAGTTCACCTTCCCATGAGTTTATACACAACAGTCTTTCCAAGCAACTGGCTGCTTTTCCACATAGCTCTGATAGCCCATTGGTGGAAAATGAATGGCGATTGTCTCACATTGCCTGAATAAACTTTTCGCGTATGGATGGTAATGTGCAGCACAAGACATGTCGTTCTATGGCTGTTAAATACAGTTAACCCTTTCCCACATACAACACATCTGCAGCAGACGACCCTGAAAGCATAGTAACAAAATCCTGCAAAAAAAATCTCCATAAAAGATACCTTTATTGTTAAATAAAGTTGAAAACATTGTGGCCAAAGGCGAAATTGCTCATCATGAGCAATTTCACCTTTGGCCACAATATTTTCAAAAGTCGTCTGCTGTTATTGCGTCAAAATCCGTCTGCAGGTTGGAAAGCGTTAAAAAGCGTCGTGAAAAAAAAATCAAATTATGCGGTTTTCTTCTATTTTACAAAACTACAACGTGTCAGTTAACCATTTCCCCCATGCAGACATAAGTGACGTATCTTCTGCTGACGGTCTTTAAAATCATTGTGACAAATGGAGAAATTGCCCATGCTGAACAATTTCTACTTTTACGAAAATGTTTTCATAACGATTTTAATAACTACATGACTGTATACTCATATTTATAGATATTTTTCACATTTTTTCATAAATGTTTTCGAAGTTGTCTGCTACATATTTGTTTGTTTGTTGGCAACGGTTGAAACACTGGAAAATGGACGAAATGCAAAATAACAGAATGACCGACAATTGAATATTGTTTTTTCCCCTTATTTTATCTGTTTGACCAACAATTATGTCAAAGAAAGAAATGTGTATGGTGTGTGCTGCGTATATGGAATGTAAAACCTTATCTCGACCTTTAAGCAAGGGTATATGAGCCAGTGCATGAGAAAATATACACTTTTGCATTTCTGAACCGTGTATGTTTAGGCCAATGTGTCGACCTGCTGAATCCTATCAGAATCTACACAAACAAAAACCAAAAAGTTTTGGCTCACGATAATTAACCCCTTTCCTTAATTCTTTCAGCGCCAAAGGCAATATTGAGGTTTTTGCAAACAATACTGATTCAGGCGAGTCAGCTCGTAACGAGCTGTCTCACCTGAAATCAGCACTGTTTGCCTTTTAGTTATCAAAATAGTCCAAACTATTATTACATGAGAAACGGATCCGCCCGATTTTGAACATGGAAAAGTCTACTTTAAACAATTCGACGCTGAAAAGGTTTATTCTTTTTCGTTAACTTGCAACTCTTTTTTCATCTTTTTTATGTTATATTTTATTTGGTATGGATAATTGACATACACATTGACTAAGCTCCCGTACGCGCACCTACCCTCCTTTATCTCTCTTTTTATATCTCTTTCTTTCTCAATCTTTTCCCATCTCTTGCTCTCTCTCCAATAGCTAGTTTGTATATTTGTTCCTTGTATGATAAATTACAAAGCTAAATTAAGCTGATATTGTCTGAACATGTTAAATATTCACCGTGCTTCCTGTAAATCAATCTTTATTGGAGAGGACCTAAAATAAGCGATAAGCTTTCAGTCCAATCCATTTCTCAATTTGTTATATCTTGACGTTTCCTTCTATGTAAAATATATGAGAATTAAATATGTTTAAACTAATCTACACAATTTGACAGAATCTTCTAAAAAAGCTTGTGCAAGCAATCTGTGAACATTATTGATCTGGATTTAATCCACGTTCTCTTATGGTGTTATCAAGCAGGGGCGTAGCTCCCTTTAGGCACTGTAGGCACGTGCCTACACATGTTTTAAAAAATTGCCGCAAAATGCAGCTGCAGCGATACACATCTGCGTAATGTATCGACCAGATCAGCCTGCGCTGTCCGCGCAGACTGATCCGGCCGACACATTCCGTCTAAGGGGGGATAAATAGAGTAGTGATTCCTGGCGAAAAGTGTATAACCGGGTACGCCTGTGTGGTATGCTTAGGCTGATCCGGGTCGATACTTTACGCAGAGTCCACAATGTTGATGTTCTCACGAGACGGCCTACACATTGATTATTGCCAAGCTACGCCCCTGTCAAGTGAATGTATTATTTCCAAGTTTAAACTGTGCGCTATCTGCACGTCATTATAAATTACACCTTTGCTGCACAAAGCTCAGCATCAGAGCAGTATTGTTTAGCCGTTTCCTTTTCATCATAAACAGATAATAAAAACACTCCCATTGAAGCACCATGACATACAACAATTCTGCGGCAGACGACTTTGAACATATTTTGTCAAAACTGGAAAATCTCTATAATTGAATGGATAGCCTATGACTAAAAGTGGAAAACATTGTGACAAATCTGCGGCAGACGACTTTGAAAACATTTAGTCAAAAAGATAATCTTTTATAAATGGAAGTGTAATTATTAAATAGAGTTGAAAAGTTTGTGGTAAAAGGAGAAATTGCTCATGAAGAGCAATTTCTCCATTAAGCAAACTGTTTTCAAATGTCGTCTGCTGCAGAGGCGTCATATAGCGTCTGTGTATTGGAAAGGTTAAAACTTTAGGGTAGAAGACACACTCAAATGTATAGCATTAACGTGTCATAAACCTGCCCATTGTCAAGGAACAATTATACGTATATCATTGATTGGGTGGAAGAAGAAATTATTTTAAAAAATGTCAGACATTCTTAGCCGTCGTTAATAATTACATGATGATACAGCGCTTATAATTACATGATCATACAGCGCTTATAATTAATTACATGATCAACTTATCGGAAATATGAATTTTCCGTTCTTCGAATCCAAAAGGTTTAATTTTAACAACAAACAAGAAATTGCCTTCTTATAGATGTTAAACGTAACAAGAAATATCTTTAAAAAAGTTAAACGGCGATCAATATGAGAAAATACTAAGTGCATATTATTTGACTTGAATATCAGAAAGGTGCTATGTTTTCTCCATCCAGCTTCAATTTCTATAAATAGATTATCAAGGCCGAGAATACGTCACATGACTGGAGATTACGCGAGGCTCCCAAGAGGTGTATAATTTTCAATTGACGATAAATAACTGAAAACTTATCATGTTTAAAAAAAAAATATTTTGCAATTAAATATTATATTTCATACGTTTTCACTGATTTTTTTCGCTAAAATTTATTTCTTAGGGAAAACAATTAAAGGTTAGTATGCAGAACATTTCTTTTAAAACTTTACCTTATTAGTGCCTCTCGTAGGATAGCCAACTTAACTATGAACCAATTCAAACGTTTCATTTCCTTTATTTCTTCGACATTATTCATTAAATACAACATTTGATTGGTCTACACTCTAGATCATTCGTTTAACATCTAGGTCAAAACTGAGGTTAAACAGCTATCGCCGAAAAAGTCTTTACAGTCTAAATTGACAAACTCAAGCTTATAGTAACAGAATAAATAGCTCATTTTTGGCAATTGCTCCTTTTACCTACACTCTTTTGAAAAGTCTTCTGGTGTAGATGTGTCAAAATACGTCTGCATGTGAGAACGAACATGCATTACATACAGCGTAACCCCTAACCAGCTAAATATATAAAACTGGTATCATCAACCTCGTTTTTTTGAAAACTAATTTTCAAAGTGAAGGAACCGGTAGTAGACTTTGCTTGTAGCGAACACTATACATTAAGATTAAAGTGCACGAATATGAAAGCTGATCCTGGCTAACAATGTTCGCAACTGGTGTCTAAAGTCTTGTTTAACACTTTCCCACATACAACAAATCTGCAGCAGCCTACTTTGAAAACATACCCGCAAAGAAATGGAAACTCCCTTTAAATGAAAGTAATTGAAAACGAGTTGAAAACATGGTGACAAATGAAGAAATTGCTCATCTTGAGCAATTTCTTCATTTGTCACCATGTTTTCAAAAAGCCGTTTGCTGCAGAGGCGTCAGAAAGCGTCTATATGAGGGAAACGGTTAATAATTATAGAGGCACTATATACAATTACAATTACATTTCAAGTGCTATTAAGGCAATCTGTTTAAGCTAATTCCTTACTTTATAAATAAGAAATAAAGGCAACAACTAACAATTGCGTGATTAAAGCATCAACATAGTGTATCCTTTGTTGAAATTAAAAACATTTTCACGTCAACATTTAGTGAGCGCGATCGAAGTGTTTTCGTTTTTCTGTTTTTTTCGTCAAATCAATTGCCGGATTTCCTGTAACAATTTTTTAATTTGATTAATATTCATTTAAACAATATACGTACATAAATTATTTATTATACAAAAATCGTCGTACAGCATGAGAGTCGAGAAAGCAAGAAATGAGGCTTATTATTCAGAGGTCCAGATAAGGAGGGGTATTCAGCTCCTTTTCACACAATTTCTCTCGTATTATTAAAGCAAACCCTATGTTGTGGTACGCAAAAGAATCGTCTCACTGAGACGATTCTTTTGAGTACCCACAACATAAGGGTTAGAGTGTCAAATAAGCAGTTTAGAACCCTTATTTAGAGCTTTGATTAGTATTAGGCCTATATTATTTTCAAGTGAATCCAAATATTTGGGTATAAACACTAACATAACAAATGCGAATGAAATATGTCAAAGGAACATGAAATAACTGACAAATTTCTAGTGAAAATAAAAAAAGACAAACTAACCGCTTCAAAGTAAAAGTTCGAGAGAGAAAAGTGTGTAAAATGAAAAGAATGTAAGATGTTTTTGTGTTACGCTCAAAATGAATGAACACTTTGGTAATCTAGGTAAAGATTAGTTCAGTTATAACAGTCTTGTGGCTTAAATATGAGCCGTTTCACGAGAAAACCAACATTATGGCCTCTGTGTAATGTATCGACCCAGATCAGTCAGCGCAGGCTAATCCGGGCCGATACATTCCATCTCAGAGGTATAGAGGTAGAGAATAATGATTCCTGAAACAGAAAATCCATAGGACTCGAAAAAAAGTATGTCCGGGTAAGCCTGTGCGGCATGCTTAAGCTGATCCGGGTCGATACTTTACGCAGAGTCCACACTGTTGGTTTACTCGTGGAACGGGACATATATGGCCGAAACCGCGTTAAATATGGAGCCATTTTCTCCAATGGTAAGGTCTTGATCACAAGTCAGCAACATAGAATTCGAAGATGCAACAGTGGTTTATATGTTGTTTTGGTTAATTAACAAATCAACAATTTTTAGAATTTTGCAATCGTAAGAGTTATAGGTCAAATTACGCTAAATACATCCGCTGACTTGCTGATCTACAGTACTATAGTCTGTTGTACCTTTGTTTGCGTAGAACTGAATGTATACCATCACCAGAATGTATTGAATATATGACATTGAGTTTAAATGCATTGTGAATGTGTATAGGATGCACTGGAAATGATTGATTTAATAAAATTTAGTATTTTGACCTTGTTTGAAAGTGAAAGTAGAGAATGCTAAACACAGGTTTTGTACGGGCCCGATTTGGTCCAAAAATGACGGTTACCATTTTCGCCTGGCGAGTTCTTTCTTGCATAATGCATGACCCCACATTTTCTTTGGATTGTTTTAAAGCTATGAGGTAACTCTTTTCAATGATATATGATGTTCTACATGAGAAACGCTTAGAAAGTGTGACAACTGAGGACTGAAACTGGTCGATTTAAATGGAAACAAAGAAGGACTTTTTTTGTGTATTGTGTAACCTATAGGGTCGTAGATGGATATTTCTTTTCAATTTAACATAAGCGTCATCTTATGAGATATTATCCGACTCGCTTGCTTCGCAAACAACCAATTCCATTTCAAAGATAACATAATTTCCGTTTTTCATGAAAGGTAATCTGCTCCCTTCTGAAGTCGTCATGACCTATCTTTGACGGATTCTAGATCAAATTTTAGAATAACAAAAATAGTTTAATTGAAATATATATTTTTTTTGGTATATTTCCTTACCTATAAATAGGTCAGTTTCCTTGAAAATGTAAGAACGTCATAGGAAAATGGTCGTGGTTAACCCTTTTCAACACGCAACAAATTTGCAGCAGACGACTTTGAAAATCTCTATAAATGAAAGTAATTAAATAAAGTAAACAAAAAACACTGTGGCAAAAGGAGAAAATGTGCATAATGAGCTCAGTCCAGAGTCATCTTCCTTGTTGGCTATACTCTAACCATACCGAAACCCTTGGAGTATATATGAGCCGTTCCACGAGAAATCCAACATTATGGCCTCTGCGTAATGTATCGATTAATATCAGCCTGCGCAGTCCGCACAGACTTATCCGGACCGACACATTCCGTCTCAAGGGGATAGTGGTATATAGTTATGATTCCTGAAGCAGAAAAACCACAGGAGACGAACAGTGTCCGACCGGGTAAGCCTGCGCGGCATGCTTAGGCTGATCCAGGTCGATACTTTACGCAGAGACCACAATGTTGGTTACTTGAGAGATGTACACTCTGACTGTAATTTCATTCATTTAAACCGTCCCCACATACAACAATTCAGCATGCAATGCAATGCAGCAAACGACTTTGAAAACATACCCGAAAACAAATTGAAACTCCTTTTAAACGAGAATACAATAATTAAATATAGTTGAAATCATGGTGACAAAATGAGAAATTGCTCGTTTTAAGCGATTTCTTCATTTTGAGCCATGTTCTCAAAAAGCCGTCTGCTGCAGAGGCGTCAGAAAGCGTCTATATGAGGGAAAGGGTTAAATATCCGATTGTCATTTTTCATAAAACAGTTAATTACTGCCTCGGTGGTGTAGTGGTAGAACGTCCGCCTTGGATGCGGGAAGTCGCGGGTTCAATTTCCGACCGAATCATATCAAATGCTTTGAAGAACTTGGTCCCGCCTTGACGTTTAACATTACGACACATGTGTTGGTGTCAGGATAAACGGACTGGTTAGTTTCCAGGAAACGCCGTGACATGACTAAAACACCATACAAACACCATACAAACACCATACAAATAAACCATTGTATGAAACAAAAACATAGCACGAACCTAATCGAAAGAACTGCACTCTGCGTTCGAGAGCTAACTATTTAGCTACCGAACGTGACAATATCCACTTCGTTGCGACGGAACTAAGTCGGCATTCACGGACTATTACGGAAACATAATTTGTATTCATGAAACAAATTTTCCAGTGTCTATTAAACACAAGGATGAGATATCCTCAAAATAAACATCATACTCACTTTCATTCTAGTCATTATTTCTCAAACTTAGAATTGTCAGGCGCGAAGAGGTCTTGTTTCTGTTCCGTGTCCTTAAACTTTTCCATCATACAGACGCGTTCGTACGTAGTCTTGATTTAATGATAGGATATGCATGCACGCACATATTTTCTAGACTATTGGCATTAGCTCATTACTGTGAACCAGAACCTTCATGATAATTATAGATTCAAAAGTATCTGTGTAATATTAACCCTTGTCCCACATACAGCAATTCTGCAGCAGACGGCTTTGACAACTTTTAGGCGAAAATATGCTTTTTGAGCAAGCTCTCCTTTTGTCACAATGATTTCAAAAATCATCTCCTACAGAAGTGTCTCTAAAGAATATATATTTGACATGTTATATACAGTATTGACACCTTATACAATACGCGTAACATGGACCATTGGTAACCTTTTACTTGCTGTTTTAAACAAAAAACGTGGTAAATAGTTCAAGTATCGTCAATTTGATTTAAATATATAAATATTTTATGAATGCTTCTGATTTTTATCGAATATTCGATCCTGATATAGTATTCGAATATTCGACCATACGATCGAATATTCGAATATTCGTTGCCATCCCTTATATATATAGAAAGCGTCTGTATGGGGGAAAGGGTTAACCACGACAACATCGTCTTGGTGTAAATGGAATCTGTTCTCAAGTATTTTCAAGGATGCTATATATAACAAGCACAAGGCGAACATGGGTGATCCTGCGTTGAATGCAGGCTCATCCAGATCTTGGCTTGTCGTAAAGGTCATAAGGTCGGTTCTCGTAAGACGTGACTCCTCTACTTTGACACGAAGGTCAGGATCAGGTCAATATTGTAGAGTAATACAATAAGTGTACACCTCAATTTAATATGAAAGGTAGTGTGTGTGTGTTGGCAGCTGCGACTGAATATTAACCGCTCCCTTTGCAACTGATTTCAACTTACTTGTGTGGCTGGCGAAATTTGAAAACACCACAAGGTACAACGTTGAAGAATAACTATTGAAAATAATTGAAAACATTCGGTAAAATAAGGAATTGCTCATCAAGGGCAATTTCTCCTTTTACCACACTTTTGAAAAAATCATTTGCTACAGATGCTTCAAAATGTGTCTAGGGACTCCATGTGGGAAAGGGTTAACTCTTTCAGCGCCGAATTGTTTAAAGTAGACCCTTCCATGTTCAAAATCGGGCGTTTCTATTCCTCACGTTATAAAAGTGTTAGACTATTTTCATAACTAAAAGGCAAACAATGCTGATTTCAGGTGAGACAGCTCGTTACGAGCTGACTCACCTGAATCTGTATTGTTTGCAAAAACCTCATCATTGTATTTGGCGCTGAAAGAGTTAAGTTCATCAGCAGACATCTTTCCAATTGTATCAAAAATGTGGTCATCCACTGTGTCACGTGACTCCACACGTGACAAGAAGAGAGGATCATGATCCGCCTGTGACTCACCGCAGTCTGGTCAGAATCTCTCTCGTTCTAGTCAGTTGCGCGACCGTCCTTGAAGTCTCTTGTAGATCGAGTAAGATAATAATCAGATGATAAGAGTAATAATAATAATAATAATAATATCTTTATTTTTTGAAGGGAACATCTAAGACACATACAGACAATTTAACAATGGCTATACATATCTTATTTTCATATGGCCTTCAATAATATTACACACACAAACATTACATTTAACAACATGCAAATTTCAATGAAAAATTATGGCATGAAGTACAAATATAATTAATTTTCAATCATGTGAAGACAGACACTCCAACTACTCCAAACACAATTCTTAACATAATATCGGCAAGTAATGAAGATAGTGTTAGTATAGAACAATTTCCAGAAGGTATTTCTTATAATTTCGTTTGAATGATACAATAGACGTTGAGTGCTTTATATGTGATGGAATGCTATTTCAGACTTTAAAACCAAAATATCTAAATGAATTTAACATGTAATTTGTTCTAGGTTTGTAGGTCAATGCTAAATTGTTATTGGATTGTGAGCGTAGAGTGTGATATTTATTTTCCGAAAATATTAAAATGTCATTCATGTATATTGGTGCCAAATTGTAAACCTCAATAGCATATGTTATGACCGTTATAACCAATCATTTCAAAACCATACTGAGACGTTATTGTGGTGCAAATTGTCTTTCTGACTACGTAAAAGACGTGTCAGACGATTCTGGGTCTTATTCTTATTGACTCCCCGGTGTGACGTCACAATATCTTACATTGATGTTAAAACGAGTGGGGCCACACTTCTTGCTGTTTTGTTAGGACATGCATGTTATGTATCTGTAACATACTTGCGGACAGTAGAGACTTTGGTGAGACTGTACGTATGTTCATGTTCGCAAAAGAGGCTTCACAGTTCGCAGCTGACATAAGACCTCAACTCACTAGAATATCCTCATATTTGAGCCGTTCCACGAGAAAACCAACATTATGGACGCTGCGTTAAGTATCGAACCGGATCAGCCTAAGCATGCCGCGCAGGCTAACCCGATCAGACACTTTACGCCTCATGTGGATTTTCAGTTGCATGATCATTACTCTATACATCTATCCCCCTGAGACGAAATGTCTCGGCCCGGATTAGTTCGCGCGGACTGCGCAGGGTTATCTGAGTCGATATATTACGAAGATTCCATAATGTTGTTTTTTTCCTGGAACGGCTCATTTACAGATGCGCTATCCGAAAAGCAATGAATAATAAATATTGTATTATTTACAAATTTGCTGGAGGACATAGCTTGCAGCTGCTCCTATAGTCTAGCACCTTTACTATCCACTATTTGAGAGATTAAGACGTGATTCGAGGTTCGATAAACCAATCTACATTAGGATCAAGTTAAACTCCTCGATTTCCTTCGATATTGTACTGGTGTGAGAAAACCAGGAAATGCATGAGTAGATGAACTGGCCGCCGTGATATAACTGAGAAATTGTTAAAAACGTCGTTAAACCCCATTCAATCAATCAATCAATAATCAATCCTTCGATATTGTAAAACGACATAATCAGCGGACTGACGCAGGATATTCGCCAAACTTGAAACAAATGATTGTATTATTTCAACACATCGTTTGAATGCATACTGTTGTATAGTACGATACGTGGTAAGAAGATTCACGAACCGCATTATATTGCGGATTTGTGGGATTTGTACGTATGAGTGAAGTCATTTCCATGCAAGTTAATTATTCGGAATATGTGCTTGCCGCAGCAGGCTAATAAGGGTCTTAATGCACCTGTGAATTGTGAGGATTGCACATATTTAAGGTCTCACCTGGGTCTTTACAATGTCCGCCTTTATCAAGACGATTCCTAGATGTATCATCTAGCCTGATGTTGCAATTGTAGTCCAACGCTTTACACTGGCATAACCCTTTATGTGATGCAAATAGTGAATGCAATAGGGAGTCCTTTTTATCAGACGTTGTTTTGTGTGTGTCTGGTCTTAGCATGTAACATTATCTTTGGTTTGTCAGCTATTCTACAAGTGGCTATAGCCCATACCAACAGAGTGTTACTCCTTTCAGCTTTTGGGCAATCGTCCAAGACTGGCTGTCTGTAACAACCCATTTCAAGACGTGTCTTTGTTTGTTATCGAGCCATACAATTACCGACTTTCAAGACAGACTTGAACACATGACAAATGTGTTCTTATGTTTAATGTAAGAAATAAGTTCAAATACTAAAATAAAGTTTCTAAATGCTCTAAAGAAGAGACGTATGAGGATGCTTTAGTTACAAATTAATGGTCGTAGGTCAAATGGCCAAAGGTCAAACTTCCCCATGGTTTGACTACACATGGTATGAGCATCTTCACATGGAAAACCGTCCATTGGGACTTAGCGAACGGCAAAAAATCTTCCCATTACCCTCCTCGAAACTGTTATGACCACGTTTAAACTCTGATCGAACTGTCCAGGTGGCTTAAAGTGTGGCGTAGATCATATCTGCCAGTGCATGAGGAAATGTACACGATTTGTTTTTTGTGATTAGTGTCGATCCAGATCAGCCTGTGCATATATGCAATCTGATGAGAGCTCTTCAATGTTCACACTTTCTTACACAAGTTTGAAAGAGCATTTTACCAACTTGTGTAGATTCTGGTCAGACCGAGCGCAGGTGGACAAGATGATCTAAACCTACACTGCTCCGAAATATCAACCTGTACCTTTTTCTCATGCTCATATAATCTTGGGGAATAATCAATTTGAGCTATGTCAGCAGACTCAACACGATTTCCGATTGTCGCTTCATGGGTCAGGAGAACTGCTCTCAGTCAGAAAGATGTACATTTCTCGTGATTGTCACTCAGTGTCATAGAGAGACTTTTAACACTTATGACATTTTGTCAGTCGATATAAAAGGGTCAAATTAACGAGAATTACTCAAGATAGTCTACCTATGGTCATGTCCGTATTAATTGAACTGTCGCATGTAAGAGGGTAAAGTGCGGGTCACTGGTACTGGTCAAAGATCCCGGGTTAGAATCCCGTGATGAGCGGGTTCCGCCTTTGTCATTTTTGCACACAAACAACGCGAGTACTGGTTTTAAAATGCAAAACAAGCTGATCTGGGTCGAGACATTTCGCAGAAGCCATAATGTTGGTTTCCTTCGTGGCTCATACTTCAAATCTACATTTGAGTAACAGTACCTCTTAAGACATAAGATATAACAATATCTACAATTGAACGTTTAATTACTTGAACAATTGTAGCAATAGGGGAAAACTCGCTCACCATGAACAATTGCTCTCTTTTTGCCGCAGTGTTTTCAAAAGTCGTCTGCTGCAGTGTCGTCAGAAAGCGTATGTATATGGGCAAGGGATATCAATGGTGTTCACAGACAGGAGCGCAACTGTAGACACAATTCACGGGGGAAAACGCCTGCAACAATTTTAGGATATTAAACGACAGAAATCTGTTAGAATTTGTTCAAATATTTATGAGAGAAACACGTTAGATTTCTCAAAATCTGATTTGGGAAGCTTTTAAGATTTATTAATTTTTCCAAGAAGACGTATGGGTGTTTTAATGAAATAAGATATTGTCAGAGAATATTTACGTTTTTTCGTGTGTTTTTTAAAAGAAACAAATAAAAACTCTTTAACTGTATTTAGAACAGTTTAGATCACAATACGAGTATACATAGGTATTAAGACATACACACAGACGGAGTACTAGCAACAATAACATAATTCAGGAAGTACAGCGTGTAAACGTCTATTTATTCTTTCCCACACATTTTGGAAACAGTTTGACAAAAGAAAAAACATGATCATAATGTGCAATTTTATCCTTTTACCATAATATTTCCAATTCTATCAAATACATAGCGATGTAATTTCAACTTCGTCTGCTACAGATTGTTTGTGTGTGGAAAGGTTAAATCAGAAATCACTCGTCCTTCCAACGGAGATGACACCATAATAAACACTCTACTATCTTTGTAGATAGGAGTGCACAAGCATAATAATGGCTGTAAGGGCTGTGTGGACCTTAAACATTATCAAGATATTCGTATAATATGTCCGGCTCGGCCAACTTTCTTTCCGACGCTTGACAAAAGTCATTACGACATGCGTCATTCGTCTTCCACCAATGGGCTTAGTCTATGTAGAAAAGCAGCCAGTTGCTTGAGAAGATTGTTGTGTGGAGTACTGGTGTGAGAAAACTAGGAAACACACGAGTAGGTGAACTGGCCGCCGTGATATGACTGAGGAATTATTAAAAACGGCGTAACCCCAATCAATCAATCAATCAATCGTATATTATGTCCACTTTGAATGAGCCGTTTTACGGGAAAACCAACAATATATTTATGGACTCTGCGTAATATATCGACCCAGATCTAATACGGGCCGACACATTCCGTCTCAGGGTGATATATGTATAGAGTAATGATTCCTAAAACAGAAAATCTACAAGAGGCGAATAGTGTCTATCCTACGTTTTCGAGTCCACAATGTTGGTTTTCTCATAGAACGGCACATATATGAATCAGAGCACTGAAAGTGCTGACGGTCTAGGGGCTGCAGGAAGGTTGGAGAAGTAGGGAGCATGTGAAAGGAAATAACAATTGCAGCTTATGTTTATGTATTTATTGTTGAAAAATCATATCAAAAATAGTAAATATTATGAAACTGGCAATTGGGAAAAAAAAGAAGGCGGACCTTGTTTGCCCCATATCTCTCACCTGAGTGCAAGAGCTCAAACGTATGCAAATTTAAGACATGAAGAATCAAATGAAAATTTGACAGCAGGTTTATGCAGAACCATTTTGAAGTTTCTTCCTTATTATATTGAGAAATATGTCAATGTTAAATCAACTTCTATAAAGTAGTTTCTGTGTGTTTAACGAATTGCACCCACACCAGCAAACTTGGTGGAAGTTCAAAGAGGTTCAGTCAAGAAATATTTCAGAGAAATTATTTTGAAATCCGGCTGGGCCAGTAGTTTCGGACAAGACGAATTAAATAGCTTTTCTTTTTGTTGCCATGGCAACAAGTTGTGCACTGAATGGAATTATGTGAACAACTGTCAAAGAAAGTATTAACTTGCAGCCAGTGGTTTATGAGGAAAGCTACGGACAGTGAGTGAGTCCATTAGATTATATAGAGCCTTTGACTCAGGTGATCTAAAACAAACTTAATTTCTTGTTTAAGTATGACCACAGTTGTGGTCGAAACTGATAAATGTAATTTAGCGTAGTATTGGGCAAACAAAAAAATGTGTATGCAATTGGATCCAGCAACTAACATAATGAACACATTAAAAGACATACACTATTACTTACAACTAGTTACATAACAAGGTGAATGAATGAAAATTAAAAAAATTCTCAAATAGCAATATGCTGCACATCATAAGCATGCATCAGTTATGGATCGATTGGGTCCACTTTTATGGACAGAGTGGAAAATGGTGGAATAAGAGTTCAGAAAGATAAGAGCATTCTGAACCCTTAGTAGACCATTTTTTTTAATAGCGTGCTGGTAAGGGATTGGGAAAATGTGTATTTATGGAGCACAGGGTTATGTAGCATTTGTGTGAAAATTGCACTATGGTCAACCAGTTCCCATGAACCATTATTATGCTTTGACAAATTACCTAGTTTGAGCACATTGGATAGTTTGGAACAAGGCCCAAAGTATATGAGAAACAAATGGTATGACAAAGTTTCATGCTGATTAAGTAGAAATTTAAAATTCTGCACCAATGCAAAAACTGAACTGGTAATGATGTTTGAAAAAAAAGGGTTGAACGAAAATAATTCTCTAAACCATGGACTAGACTGGAAGAAAGTGTTTTGAACATAAAAAAAAGAGAAAATTATTGATAATAATTAACAGCACATAGTGAACAAATTAATACAAGAGAAGCACATGAGAGCACATGATGATTTTTTTGCGATATTTGCCATAGCAACAAAGTTATGCTTTGAATACAATCCAACTCTTGAAAGGGGACCATCCAAGGAACAATAGCGATATATGGATACAGCGGGGAAATGCGGTATTATGGAGCAAAGGCATAAACGGATCCACTCGTGTCTTCTTTGTTTACCATTTTTTTTTCGTCGCAATTTTCCGGGAATATTCGCAAATTTATTTTTCATTTGTAATATATATTATGGGATATGAAATTGCAGATGAAGATGAAAATAACCTTCCATATTTGACCTCTCGGCGCATTAATTTCTAAACATTTGTTAAATTCATATTGGAGTACTCAAGCCTTAAGTTGTTCCAACAACATTATAATGATCTTTTCTGGGTGACCTTAACCTTTTAAATGCAGTTTTGTTGAATCCATGATAAACTATTTTTTTCGCGCAAACTCACCATAGAATGCGTTGTATGATAACAGCAATTGGCAGGCAGCTAACTCCGAAAAATGGTTTATCTACTATGACCTGGGGCTAAAACACAGGCCAAACTTAGGATTAAATTGGATGGTAATTGTACTTGAATGTTGACATTTGTCGTTTTCTCCACAACGAATGATTTACAGGTTAGCTCCAACCTTTTTCAAGAATTGGAATGATTGCAAAAGATGAATACAATCATTAAAGGTCAATATGTGCAAAACCATTCGTTTTGAAATGAAATACAGTGCACATACGTAATCAGCATCAAATATTCTTCAAAATATGCACTAACAAGTATATAGTTCACATAAGTAAAGATTACAGCAAA
The DNA here is from genome assembly GCA_031761405.1 of Serripes groenlandicus. NCBI lineage: Eukaryota > Metazoa > Mollusca > Bivalvia > Cardiida > Cardiidae > Serripes > Serripes groenlandicus. Next base: position 48,110,704 of record JASEVX010000004.1, read on the forward strand.
TAGTAAATTTATTTGCTAATTCCTTGTGAGATAAACTTGAGATATACAGCAAGTTCTACCGTGATTAGCTCATGAAAATAAATACAAATGAATATGACACCTGTTCGAATTAAAAATTTGAATTGTTTGCAACTACAGTTGCACTTAGGGATTACTTTTGTTTGTCCGGCGTCTGTCCGTCCGTCCGTTTGTCTGTCTGTTTGTCTGTCTGTCTGTCCGTCACACCTTTTTCGTCACACTTTCAATGTGCAGTTGCAGGTGAAACACGTGCTCCGCGGAGCACTTCATTCTAGTTAAAGGTTATGCATCTGTGTATAACAATTTAAATGTTATTAAATGTAATTTATAATCCAAATACTTAAGAGAATTCAGAAAACTATTAGTTGACAATAGCAATTGGGAAAACAACAGAATAATTCGTTTCAAAAATACCCCTAGAGTCAAAGAAAGGGTAAATAAATAATGTATATACATACATTTACATAATATCAATATCTGATAGAACTTAATCGCTCATCCGATTCCTTATGTTTAAAAGACTAGGATACATTAACTTAATTAAGTGAATCATTTACATTTATAAAAGAAACTAAATATGTGTTCATATATCGTTAAAGTGATCCGCTTGATTCATTTTTGTCAACTTCTAAATTGAAACAATCTGAAAGTCAAAGGATTTCAGCTCCAATTTACATTATTCTAATACCTGTATACTTATGATGGAATCCTTGAGATTCTTCCAGAATAATTCATAGCCTTCACCGTCCTGCGAAAACTCAATATATGATTCATCTTTAATCCATTCTACCATTTCTAGAGGCATAGCTTTTGTTGGAACATTTTCTAACATTGCAACAATAAGGCACCCTCTTCCGTCCCTAGAATAAATAGTCTCCATTCTTGCCATTTGGAACTCATATAAACACCATTTCTTTTTTACAAAACTCTTGCTGAGTAATATGACTGTCTTTCTACTACTGTGGATGGCTTCTATAATGTTGTCGGCAATCGCGTTTCCAGGCAAAAAGTCTCTTTGGTGAACGCAAAGAGATAGACCGCTGTCACCCTTCTCCAAATTCGGTATTATCTCCTTTAGAATAAAACCAATATTATCATCCGAATAGGATATGAACGCATCATATTTATAGTTTTCCAAATTTTCATTCTGAAGACTTCGATATCCATAGAAACGCCGTTTGTCCATATAAAGGAAATACCGAAGTTTCCATCGATTCCTATAGATAAATCCACCGATGACAACAGACAAAAACACAGACAATCCCAAGGTGCAAGAAACAATAACTGTTGTATATGAACGACATGTTTTGTCAAAATTGTTCATTCTATTTAAACATTCAGACAGAGAGATGGGTTTACGAGTATCATCTGTGAATTTATACGAATCAAAATTCACAAATAACTGACGATGCTTCATCATCCACTCCAAAAACAGTATGTAGCTACACGAGCATCGTATACGGTTATCTTCAAGATTAATAGAAAACGTGATGCCCCGGTTTGTATACATCTTTTTGAAATGGTCAACTAGCTCTTCCGGCAACGTTTGCAATGCATTGTTACTCAGATCCAAACGGGACAAATTATGTAGGTGCTCGACAGACACAGTGAACTCATCAATATTGTTAAAACTTAAATCGAGAACCTCAAGGTTTATTAGATAGTTAAAAACGTCACGAGGAAGAATTTTGATTTCATTCATTGACATGTACATATGTCTAAGGTTCCGTAAAGGTTTGAATAATGTTCCTTTCTGAACACGAGCTAACGGTATGCCGATGAAATTTGTTCTGATATCCAATGTTTCAAGAGAACCCATGTATAAAAAAAAGTTATCACCTATCTCAGCACAATAGTTCCTTGATAGGTTTAGTGTTTTTATGTGCGGCAATGGGCCTACAGGACCAATCCACGAATACAAAACATTGTTAGAAAAATCGAGGTGTTCTATGTAGTTTCGAAACGGATTAAGAGGCAGATGTGGTACTCGGCACAGTACGTTGCACCCTGACAAATAACAAGTTTTAAAATGTTGTGGTTGAGTAAAGACAGGGGGAAGTATATTGTCTGAATCTAAATACTGACAGTTTTGTATATGTTTACTGATATTTCTCATATAACTCTCTGACATAAAGGGACACTCTTCAGATAAAGAAATCACGACATCATCCTTATCGTGTACATCATTTTTGAAGAGCCGAGGTGAGTGCATGTGGTTTTGGTTGTTAGCAAACACGTGGGTAACATTAGCAAGGCAACTAAATTGAAGCAAGTACTGGCCAAAAGTAAAAGTGTTATCTTCCAAATGAATTTCCTGGAAAGTGGGCGGAAATAGCATTGGAAGATTTTTCTCGAAAAGTTCCAGCTTGTTACTGTTTAAAGACATCGATCGTAATGTCGTGTTCCGAAGATAACATACATCTCTGTTCTTCAAAACGGACCCAAGACCAAATGTGTTACGAATCTCAGAATAATTAAGAAAATCTATCTGTGTAAATTGAAGAGCATAGGACACATTTCTCAACATCGTAAATCCCAATCTGCGGTTTATTGACAGATCAAGCCATTTCAGTTTGCTCAGTGGCATAAATGTGCCGGCATCAATATTAGTAAGGTTGCAGTTGGATATATCTATTGTCTCAAGTCGAATCGTATTTTCGAATGTACTGTTTCTTAAATGTCCCATGTTACAATAACCAATCGTTCCAGAAAGGTTTAGATGAGTTAAACCATTCAAAGAAAGGTAATCTCGTCCAAACGATGTGTCAGTTAATCCATCCATCACTAGTGTTTCAAGAGACACCAAGTTCGATAGCCGAGGATATGAAGGATGCGCCATAGTTTGATAGTTTCCATTAAGCCCTAACGACCGTAACTGATTTAGGTTCCTCAATAAAGGTTTGCTCACGTTGATATAAATCGAATTTAGGTCATTGTGACTTAGATCGAGTTTTGTCAGGCTAGTTAACTCTATAAAGGTATCTTCCTGTAGGCCTTCGAGATGGTTTGATGATATAATAAGCACAGAAATGTTTTCACATCCAGTCAAACTTGATCTATTCAGACGTCTCATGTTGTTGAAGCTGGCATCTAACTCCGTGATTCGGGTACCATTATGATCGGCAATGGAAGTACAAATTGTATTAAGGTGTAATGTTTTATTACTACAGTCCATCGCGATGCCACCATTTGGCTGTTTTTGTTTATGACAGTGACATGATTTATTCGGTCCACACTTCGATGACATGGTCACTTGTATAACAGCACAAAGAAGAAGCAGAAAAAATGCCTCCTCCATTATTTATTTATTTATTTAGATATAACCTTACTACATGAAAGTTAAATATTTTAAATTTAGCAGACCTGCATACATTGTGAATATAATTAATCAAGTCCAGTTAAATCGAATGTAAAACATGGTACGTTCATAAAGTATCCTGAAGTTGTTACCATGTCCTGTTTAAGTACTATTAACCACTTGTATTCCTCTCTTTTGACATTATAAAAAATTCAACAATTAACATAAGAGCATGTCAAAGTTATATCTACTATTTTTTATCTCTCCTATCTAGAAACTCAATAGTTGTGTTGGACATATGCTATTTAAAACGTGATTGTCCGTAACAACCGACATCACAAGTGTTACTATATATAGTTCATACGAGCACGAGACTCTGATTAATAGATTCACGAGACTATCAACTTCTAGATGATATATAATGACACTTAACCTACATTGGATGTAGATGTACTTGACAAATCAAACTTAACAATTAAGTGTTGTTGTGTCTATTTTTATAGAGTCGTTTAATCTTGTTTTTTTGTTTTGTTGGGGTTTTACGCCGTTTTTCAACATTATTTCAGTTATATCACGGTGACAGTTCACTTATTCATGATCCCTCAGTAAACAAACCAGTACTAGGCTAGGAAACGTGCTTTTGCCGAGAGAGCAATCCACTATAACCGTTGCGCCGCGAATGGGGATCGAACCACTTGGCCACGGCGGATGCCTGTCTTGACCTATTAACGCATATGTTCACCAAATCCGCAATGTGTCTGTACATTTTAAAATATTGAAACATACTTTGATGATGCAAAACTTAATGATTATTAAACATGCCATTTTGAATGCCAATGTAACTCATTTTACCCACGAAACTGAAACTGAATTTACATTGCACTCTCCTCCCATTTTTTCTATTTCTACTTCCATATTTATATTGCTAATTCATCCGATGTCCTTGTATTCCATTTTATTTTAGCGCTGCTATTGCAACCTTTTTTTTATATAAGTATTTGGTCACAAACATGACACGAGATCAAAAGCGCAAGAGTTCGATCAACATTCTTTCCTAATACTAAGCTTTTGGAATCAGGATAATGGGTAAAACGTTGGCAATTATATCCAAAATGGACTAGATATTATCAACACAAACATTCTGACAAAGTTTCAAGCTCCTGAAGCAAAGAATGCGTATTAACAGTTTCCTTCAATTTGGCCTAGTGACATAGTTTTTAACCCAGCATGTCCCATATTCGAACTTTAGCCTAGATATTATTAAGAAAGACATTCTGGCCAAATTTAAAAAAATGTGGGTTCTACAGTGTTGACGAGATTTTCCTTTAATTTGGCCTGGTGACCTTGTGGTGACAGTTTCAACATACTCAAGTTAATCAAAGCGCTGAAAGCGCTGATGGTATAGGGGCATATGTAAGTTGAAAATATATGGCATAGATAATATAGACAAACATTGTTGAAACAGTGACCTTTAAACAAACCAAACCAAAAATGTGCGAAGCACACATATTGCCTGCCTATACAATACAAATAACTAATTTATCAAAGTTTGACCCTTTTTTTGTATAAACAAAATAAAAAGATTGACAAAAAACTGAGCAGCGACCCTTAATTAAAATATTTCCAGTTCAGAAATCACTAAAGATTCACAATGTATATTGTTATCATGCTGATAAATGAAAGACAATCAAAAGCATGCTAGAGTTATGTTTCTTTTGCACTGCACATCTGTAGCTCTGAGTTTCCTATACAACAAGTCTTAAATTGATACATTGGACATCTATTGAGATAATAACCGAAGAAATAAAAAATGAGTTTTACACCTAAAAAAACCCCAGATCAGATTTGTGTTCAAAATAGTGTATCGATCTCTTAATCCCAATGTGTGATGACTTTGAAATGGATCCGCGAAGCAGAAACAAAGTTTTGACCCATTAATGCAAACCGTAACGGACAGACGGACGGATGGATGAACACAAAGACGGACAGACAGTCAGTCGCTCTGGACAAAGTACAACGCTTGGGAAACACTTATTAACGAAACAAGGGCATTTCACGGAACACATGTGTTGCATGCGAAAGTCATATAATAAGTGAGAACATGAAAAGACAAAAATATACACACTCCAAACGCAGCATGCTAAAGTTATGGTAATGGTGCACTGCAAATGTGTAGCTCATAAGTTACCTACAAACCAAGTTTGAAATGGATACAATGGAAATTAATTGAGACAATCGCTGAAATAAATAAGGAAAAATGAAGATAACTAAGATAAGCAGACCAGAGTTATGTACCTAGTATTTTGCCGTTCTCCTGATCACACGGTATAAGTGTGACCACTTTCAAATAAATCTGCCATACAGAAACAACGTTTTGACCAATACATGCAATCCATGACGGACGGACGAATGTACATTCAGGCAGACAGCCGGCCGGACACCGGATTATACCTCCAAGCTTTACAGACAGAGACAACTTATAAAGTATTGATTACAGAAGACTGGTTCGATGCGTCAAAACACGTCTGTGCTTAGGAAAGCTTAGATTATGGTATTTGTAAAGTATTTGCAAATTAATTGTATCTCCGAAATGGGACCGTACAAGGTTAATTTACAAAAATCTATTTAGACTATATTTCTAGTTTATTTGTCAACAGATACGTCTAGGACTAGGTTACACGTTGAAACGTTGAATCTTCAATTAGCGCAAATGCATATACATTATAATTTTAGTCCTAAAATCGGTAGAAACGCCTCAATTATAAAATAAATAATGACCTTGCGGTTATAACTCGTGTGTATGTTGACATTTTCGGCCAACTTTCTTTCCGACGTTTGACAAAAGTCAATGCGACATGCGTCATTCGTCTTTCACAAATGGGCTAAGTCTATGTGAAAAACAACCCAGTTGGTTGGGAAGATTGTTGTGTGGAGTACTGGTGTGAGAAAACCAGGAAACACATTTGTAGATGAACTGGCTGCCGTGATATAACGTAGAAAATGTTAAAAACGGCGTTAAACCACAATCAATCAGTGTTGAAATATTATCTCTAATTTGTAGATTTAATTCCTATGTCCTAGTTGGGTCGACATACAGCGACACGTGAGAATATTCAACACAACACGCGACCTGTTTTACCAACAATTCTCCAGTAGCGGTGAGACCGTTAGTACCATTCTTTCATGGCATGTATACACAGTAGGACCCCTCTCTTTGGACGGATTATGTAATAACAAGTCCTTACCCTTGACAACGTAGACTAAATATACAGCAAACAACATTTAACTAAGCCTGAAAGTATTATTTTAAAACATTGTGGATAAAGACAAACTTGCTGATTATCATTTATCTGTTAAGGTTAGTCAAATGTGTCTAAAAGGGGCAAAGGTTAAAATAATAACTGTAGACAAATATTTTCGTTATCTAGGTTATAGAAAAAAATTGATTCATGTTTCAAAGCATTGTTTGGAAAGGAGGAATTGCTCATTGTCAGCAGTTGCTCCGTAGGCAAATATACTTTCAACATTCGTATGTAACTAAGAAGCTATAACGGAAACGGTTCAATCCTTTCCCGTTTAAAGTCGCTTTTTGACGCATGTGCAGCAGACGGCTGCAGAATGGTTATTCGTGACCCATTTCCTCTTTTTCCACAAAGCTATGTATAAACTATATATTTTTCCTCTTGATGTAAGGCGAAATTGCTCGTTATCATTAATCTCTAGCATGTTATTCAAAATGTGTCCGGAAAGGAGATAGAGTAAAAGAATGTCCACAGTAAAACGTTTAAATATGAAAAGAATTAATTTGAAACGTGTTTGAAAGCATTGTGTGGAAAGGAGAAATTGTTCATTGTCAGCAATAGCTCCATTTTCAACAATATTTCAATATTCGAACTGTTATATTATCACGGAAAGGGTTCCGCTTCCATGGGGAGGATGTAACCATTTCCCGCTTACAGACGCATGTGCAGCAGACGACAATCGGAAACATTGTGACAAAAGGAGAAATTGCTTATCGTAGGCAATTTATACTTTTGCCACAATGGTTTTCAACTCCTTTCAATAATTTTATTTACAGTGATTTGCACATTTCTCTATGTAAGTCGACTGTTGTAAACTAATGGGGGTCACAGCAACGAGCTTTATTATCGGAATTTACCGTGCGTCCGTGATCTAAGTGCATCCGTGATCTAAGTGAAACCTGCAAGATAAGTATTGTATCCTGTGATTGTTCCTTTCCTGTGATTGTTCCTTTCCTGCAATGTTCGATTTAAAACCACTTTACATAACGGGAAAGACCAAGATATGTCATACTTAAACGTCCAGTTATTGTTTGCTCTATTTCGCCTGGTTTACAATTTGTATATCAATGGACGAGAGCCCAGCCCCGATGGCTCAATCGGTAGCGACGCGCGCTGTCAATATAGGGGTTGTAAGTTAGAACTCCAGCTGATCCTAAATTCTTTCCGACGTTTGACAAAAGTCGCTTTGACTGGCGTCATTCGTTTTCCACCAATGGGCTTATAGTCTATGTGGACAACCAGCCAGTTGCTTGGAAAGTATGGTGTGGGAAAGCCAGAAAACGCATGAATTTGTGAACTGGCCGCCTTCATATGACTGCAAAATGGTTGAACACGGCGTTAAACCCTAGTTATTCAATATATCGTAGGGCGAGATCACATCTGAATTCACGCATAATTAACTCAGCAGGATGACAGGCAGACAGCCGGCCGGACACCGGATTATATCTCCAAGCTTTACAGACAGAGAAAACTTATTAGTCGCCGGGCAGAAGCCCGCGACTTCTATTTTTAATAGGTTTTCGGAAATCACATGGGAAGGGGGATTATTATTAGAAAGAAACACATTTAGATGTCTTGAACATATTACAATTGTGTTTGTTTAAAAACACTAAGTAATGACACATCTAAAATGAAATAAATATTCCGATGTTTTAGGTATTTTCAGTTTCTTTATTTTGACTCGCATTTATGTTTTGTTGTTTTATTTACGAAGACAAAACAGTCCCTATTAGCTAGAATGGTATACTTTATTTTACGCTATATACTACATGTACTCAAAAGGCGATAACTACAAACCTTTACGTCGCAGTCTAATTTGTTTATATACGCGCACCTGCTTGAAGCGTGACTCGCGAATACCAACTGCGTAGATCAATCTCCTTTGCAGAGGGCCATCTCTTTACACTCACTTACAAATAGTAAATCGTAGGTGATTTAAAATGTTTATTTGGTTCGAAACAAATGAAGAAAAGAACAAACCGAGATAAAAACTAGTTTTAATAGAAAAATTACTTTGAACGAACACTCTCTGCCTATAAAGAGAGTTTCAAGAACGACACCTCTGCGAATAAGAAAAAATCGGGTCTTTCGTACACAATTATTTCGTCCTTGACAATTTTAAAAATGATGTGCTATTGCATGCAAATCCTAAATTGTCTGTTTTGTGGTTTTATTGAAAAATAATAAAATTCAAATATTCTGACAAACATCTTGAAAAGTGTATGTGGAATTCACAAATCTTATAATTATTCCTTAATGAAAGCACTGTATACATACTAAGACTAATGATTGGCAAGATTTCTCATTTCCATTACTGTTTATGATCAATAATTAGTTGGTTGTGTGTATAATCAACCTACTTTGGAATGGAGATTGATCATAAACAATGAAAGGCTTCAATTATCATTCACTTCGTTGACAAAACAATGCAAGTTATGATACATTTTCACTTGACCCCACCCCTGATGTTCCAATATGCCCCTCAGTTGATAACTGTTTATTCAACTACTATAATGTTAATGTTATGCATAACTGCACTATGGATATCCGGCGACATTGATGCATTGCATCAACTTTCTCTTGTAAAGTATTGATTACAGAAGACTGGTTCGATGCGTCAAAACACGTCTGTGCTTAGGAAAGCTTAGATTATGGTATTTGTAAAGTATTTGCAAATTAATTGTATCTCCGAAATGGGACCGTACAAGGTTAATTTACAAAAATCTATTTAGACTATATTTCTAGTTTATTTGTCAACAGATACGTCTAGGACTAGGTTACACGTTGAAACGTTGAATCTTCAATTAGCGCAAATGCATATACATTATAATTTTATTCTTAAAATCGGTAGAAACGCCTCAATTATAAAATAAATAATGACCTTGCGGTTATAACTCGTGTGTATGTTGACATTTTCGGCCAACTTTCTTTCCGACGTTTGACAAAAGTCAATGCGACATGCGTCATTCGTCTTTCACAAATGGGCTAAGTCTATGTTAAAAAATAACCCAGTTGGTTGGGAAGATTGTTGTGTGGAGTACTGGTGTGAGAAAACCAGGAAACACATTTGTAGATGAACTGGCTGCCGTGATATAACGTAGAAAATGTTAAAAACGGCGTTAAACCACAATCAATCAGTGTTGAAATATTATCTCTAATTTGTAGATTTAATTCCTATGTCCTAATTGGGTTGACATACAGCGACACGTGAGAATATTCAACACAACACGCGACCTGTTTTACCAACAATTCTCCAGTAGCGGTGAGACCGTTAGTACCATTCTTTCATGGCATGTATACACAGTAGGACCCCTCTCTTTGGACGGATTATGTAATAACAAGTCCTTACCCTTGACCACGTAGACTAAATATACAGCAAACAACATTTAACTAAGCCTGAAAGTATTATTTTGAATAGTAATTAAAACATTGTGGATAAAGACAAACTTGCTGATTATCATTTATCTGTTAAGGTTAGTCAAATGTGTCTAAACGGGGCAAAGGTTAAAATAATAACTGTAGACAAATATTTTCGTTATATAGTTTATAGAAAAAAATTGATTCATGTTTCAAAGCATTGTTTGGAAAGGAGGAATTGCTCATTGTCAGCAGTTGCTCCGTAGGCAAATATACTTTCAACATTCGTATGTAACTAAGAAGCTATAACGGAAACGGTTCAATCCTTTCCCGTTTAAAGTCGCTTTTTGACGCATGTGCAGCAGACGGCTGCAGAATGTTTATTCGTGACCCTTTTCTTCTTTTTCCACAAAGCTATGTATAAACTATATATTTTTCCTCTTGATATAAGGCGAAATTGCTCGTTATCATTAATCTCTAGCATGTTATTCAAAATGTGTCCGGAAAGGAGATAGAGTAAAAGAATGTCCACAGTAAAACGTTTAAATATGAAAAGAATTAATTTGAAACGTGTTTGAAAGCATTGTGTGAAAAGGAGAAATTGTTCATTGTCAGCAATAGCTCCATTTTCAACAATATTTCAATATTCGAACTGTTATATTATCACGGAAAGGGTTCCGCTTCCATGGGAAGGATGTAACCATTTCCCGCTTAAAGACGCATGTGCAGCAGACGACAATCGGAAACATTGTGACAAAAAGAGAAATTGCTTATCGTAGGCAATTTATACTTTTGCCACAATGGTTTTCAACTCCTTTCAATAATTTTATTTACAGTGATTTGCACATTTCTCTATGTAAGTCGACTGTTATAAACTAATGGGGTCACAGCACGGTCGACGTTACCTTACACCACTGACATTAAGGTCAATCATAGTTCAGAGTGTGTTTCACTCGTTTGAACTATTTTGTATCATTAATTTATGCAAGCGGATGGTTTTTCGTGATTCGGTCGAACCAATGAAATCGTTGAAAAGGCAGATTATAACCAATCAAAACTCGATTTTGGTGTAGGTATACACATGTGGACTGTGGTTGCAGCTTTAATCCGCCTTTTTGAAAGCAGCATGAGTATGGGATAGGCGCGAAACGCCCCTATCCCAAAAATGCAATATCCAGAGTGTTAACAATATTTCCCTTCAATTTGGCCAATTGACCTAGTTTCTGACCCAATATGACTCATATTCGAACTTTACTTAGATAGCATTAAGACAAACATTCTTACGAGAATGCCGTTGATACTTCCACAGCGCTTGCAGGCAACTGCTTAGCGCGATCGGGTCGCCCGGTTTAGGGAGAGTTTAGCGTTTGCACTCTACCGCTTAAACTTAGTTATTGGTGCATTGGTGACTGAAGAGTTGGTGACTGAAGAGGAGAGGCATGGCCTTATTCACTTCACTGCCACTCTCACTCTCTTGTGGGCTCTGCACTTTCCTTCTCCTTCAGTCATTCCATCTTTTCTAGGGCAGCTTGTAGTACTGTTATTCTGACACGTTTGTGATAAACTACGGGTAAACCTTCTATGAAGAGCGCGACTGGATTATCTGATGAAAAATGCGATGAACTGGCTTTCGAAACCTGCGAGCCACAGTGGGTGGTCGGCAATGACTGCCCAGTTTCCGGCCGGGCTCTGAGCGGCGTCTGGATTGTCTGGGTAGTCCAAAATTTGGCCCGGTGCTCGCCCTATATGTGTGATGCCCGGCCGGACATCGACCAGGCATCAGCCGATTAATGTGCAATGAGGTTTTAAGTCCGAGTTAAAAGTAACTCGATGCCCGCGAGGAGTCCCGAAGGATTCCGGCCGAAAATAGCTAGAAATTCGCCGCAAATTACTCGCAAACCTATCGCAAGGTAATTGTGACTGGGGTTTGAGTGATACTAGGTAGGCTATATTTTTAATTCATAAATATGCTTTTGATAACAATATAAATCTGCAGCGGAAGACTTTTGAAAACATAAAGGTTGATATCCATATCTCTATGTGCAGACATAAGGCACATTCCTGTAAGCATTTTCTTCGCCATTGGTCGGACTTCACGGGGCTAATAGACTCCGAACTCGCAACTTGTCACCAACAATGTGATCGCTATCCAACGAATTGTGTGGGCATTCGGATCGCTTGACTTCCTTAATCAAGTCGTCAATCGTTGACTGGTAGGTAAGATAAGGGTGATACACCCTCTGTGGATATCACGCGACCCTTTGTACATTTCCGTTCTGCTTCGCGAATGTATTTGACCTCTCGGCGCATTCATTTCGAAAACATTTGTTAAACTTAAATTGGAGTGCTGACGTCTTAACTTGTTCACTGATGTTCAAACAATAATATTTTTTTTGGAAGGTCTTAACCTTTTCATTAAATGCAGTTTTGTTGAATCCATGTTGAACTATTTTTCTCGCACAGTCTCATCTTAAAATGCGTTCTTTGGTGTTAACAGGAATAGGCAGGCTGCCAACTCCGAACAAAATGGTATTACTACTATGACCAGTATCTTACCTAAACAAAGACATTGATAATGTATTATTTCTGCATTTTGGTTTTTGTTTTGAAAATTCTTTCAAAACCATCTTCAAAGTTTGACTTCTTGTCCCGCTTTCAAACCGACAGATCAGGGGTAACGACTACGTTGAACAAATCTAAATTTCCTTTTTATAGTTGTAGATTTAAGACAATTACAGACGATTACATACGGTTATAGACGCCCGTAAGAGACTATATAGGGGGTCCTTATGTTGCTTGTTTTTATAATAAAAAGAAAATAATGTCAGGTGTCGTTTCCTCTATGTTATGTCATCACATAAAGGGGAATGGGAGAAAAACATGTGTGGCTACAATTCAGTTACGTACTTCGTATGCTTCACATAAAGCTCTTCTTTCAATTGGCGGTCAGCACTGATTGTAAAATGTTCGAAGATCCCTATTTACCTTCCTCGGTTTAACTATAAATGCTCAAAAGCATACGCTCAAAGCCATCCGATGGCGCAGCACGTATATCTTTGAAATTTCGTCATTTCATTTAGGTTACTAAAATAATTCGAATTGTACCATTGATAAGTGATATGAGGGGGCGCCATTGGTTCGTTGCTTGAACCCGATACACATTCCTAAGGCTCATTCCTAACCTAGTACCGGTCTGTCAGCCGGGAACCATAGATAGGAGACATGTCGCCGTGATTTAACTTAACCCTTTACCACATGCAAATCATATATGCAGCAGACGACTTTGAAAACACGTAGACAAAAATGAAGAATTGTACATATAATAGGTTATTTATTGAATAGAATTGAAATCATTGAGGCAAAGTTTACAAAAGTCTTCTTCTGAAAAGGCACAATAAAGCGTTTTACATGTATGTAGTAGATGGTTTAAAACTGTCATAAAGGCGTAAAAAAGCTTATAAAACAAACATACATTCAGGTTGCAGCCAATGCTCCGCATGGAATGTTTCAATACATTCTTCCTCACTTAAACGTTTACAGTTGCAGCGACGCTGATGGAGAAAAATCTATACTAGTTGATTACTACTGAAGTGCCAGACATTGATACAATAATTGTCTCGTAATTAAGGTTGTCTTAGTTACAATTAAATGAAATATCCGTCTTCAGGACGAATTAATTTTATTGATCTGGCTTCGTCTGTATCAATCTGTATCAGTCTGTTCCAGGCCGGTTTAGTTTGCGGATTTAGTTTTCATTACGTGTAACAGCCTCTCTTTCTTTTCATAGTCGGACACACTTTGTTGTTGATTGCCCTATACCTCGTGGTGCTTTCATACGGGTTTGGCGTCTCTATTGCAAAATATTTTCTAAAGCAATGTTGAAAACGTTTGGGCCCTTCAAATGTACCAAAGCTCTTGGACCGAGTAGTGGCTGAGTGCTTAGGAATCAGGGGTTATGGATGTTAAATAAATTAGTTTAACCTAATTGAACCGTGCACGGAATAAATAGTAGAGACCTACCAACTCTCTTGTTCTGAGTAGTTGCTGAGTAATTAGGTTCAGAGGTCGATAGTAATTACATGTATTACAGGTTGTAAGTACTTGCTTCACAGTGGATGAACAAGTCAATCAGTTTAACCTAATTGACCCACAGCCCGCATTACTACAAATATCGTATAAATGCCACTGTCGCCAGGTTTGAATGTCGCTGTAAAACTGAAACACATGGCTTCAACGCACTGAATAATTGATATAGTGTATGTTTTAACGCTACTTGATTGCTAGGTGTGGTGTTGTTTCGTTGATAGATACAACCAAACTGTTCATGTACTGAAGCACTAATGCAGTTGATTCTGTCCCACATACAACAAATCTGCAACAGATGACTTTGAGAATATACCTGCAACTTTTTTATTTAGAAAATCTTTTTTTATTGAAAGTATGTAACTATTGAAAAGCATTGAAAACATTGGAGACAAATGAAGAAATTGGTCTTAATAAGCAATTTAGCATTTGTCACAATGTTTTCAAAAGTGCTCTGCTTCAGAGGCATCAGAAAGTATCTGTATGAAGGAAAGGGTTAACCTCTGTGTATGTAACAGCCTTGCTGAAGAAAAGCCATGGTAAGCTTATTTCTGACTAGGACATATTAAGTTCTGATTGGGCTTCAAAACTGTTGGATGCAACTGTAAACTGTTCGTATAAAGGCTCTGGAAAGCGTCTTCTATAAACAGTTCAGAATGGTGTAAGCGTGTATCAGACATACGTAGGTTAATCTTGATCTACACTTTTCTAGAATTTCCTTTATGTTATTTATGGTATTCCTGAAGCACCATTATTTTAAATGTTAAAATGTTGAAGCATTTGAAACCATAGTATAGTCAATGTATCTGTTCTTCCTGGTTATTTCAGAGTTTTCTATTTTAATTCAATCTGTATTGCGTTTTGTATGGGACATTGTACGTTCTAAAGGAAATATATCTTATAAATGTTTAAGCTGTGGGTTTTTAGGTGTTTCCTGACCAAACATCCTGAGCTTGACTTTTGTGTAAATATATATACGCGGTTAGTTAATTAATTTGAGATTAAAGCCGTTTTCAACGATATAACAGTTAAGTCACGGCAGCCAGTTCACCTTACGTTTCTTTCCTGGCTTTCTCAAACATTTACCCCCAAGGAACGTTTCCCCTAGGAAACTGTTTCCTTCCCACATCTCCTATGTAGCCCCTTATGGGTTGAGACGACTGTCGGTAGTAAACAAAATATGTTTTGAGTGCTATGATTATATTAACCCTTTCTCACCAGACACATGTTGACTTATTGGCAGCAGGTGATGTTGGGAAACATTATGGCACAATAATGATTTTCCAATTTTATAAAAATGTTTTCAACTCTATTTAATAATTTATATGTTCGTTATGAAATGTTTTACCATCATGTTTTCATTGTCGTCTACTGCAGATTAGTTGCATGTGGGAAAAGGATTAAATATTTAATGATTTGCCAGTTATATCAAAACAAATTCAACTCGATTTAATAATCTATATGTTCGTTGTGGAATGTTTTACCATCATATTTTCATTGTCATCTGCTGCAGATTAGTTGTATGTGGGAAAAGGATTAAATATTTATGGAATTGATGCCGTTGGTTCTTTGTCCAACATGATATGTATGATAATCCTTTCCAACATGCAAACAACGTTTAAACCTTACCCTCATATAGACGCTTTCTGACGCCTCTGCAGCAGACAGCTTTTTGAAAACATAGTGACAAAAGAAGAAATTGCTCAAAACGAGCAATTTCTCCTTTTGACACAATGTTTTCCACTTTTAGTCATAGGTTATCCATTCAATTATAGAGATTTTCTATCTTTTGGCAAAATATGTTCGAAGTCGTCTGCTGCAGAATTGTCGTATGAGGGAAAGGGTTAAACATTGAACCTATATGAGAAATTGTTAATTTTTCGCAATCTCGTTTTATGTCACGTGGCATTCAACCCCATTCAACACTCATCATTAACCGTTTCACTCATACGACAATTCTGCAGCAGACAACTTTAAACATATTTTGTCAAACAATAGAAAATCTCAATAATTGAGTGGATAAACTATGACAAAAAGTGGAAAACATTGTGGCTAAAGGAGAAATTACTCGTTTTGAGCAATTTATTCTTTTTGTCACTATGTTTTCAAAAAGTCGTCTGCTGCAGAGGCGTTAGAAAGCGTCTATAGGAGGGAAAGGGTTAATTAAAGATTGTCACATAGATTTACCTTGAATATATCAAAGCCATCTAACTGCAGATGTGTTAGATGCTGGAAATGTTGAAAAACAAAATCGCCGTTACCAAAAAAGAATCAGAAAAAAGCGACGGCTCTTAAATATTCACATTCTTTTTAAAGCATAACGGTGATATCTTCTATTTTGTTAAAATATCATCACAGCGAAACTAGTGAACGGGGAAACACTGGATCCCGGGGGATATAAGGACATTAATAATCAAGTAATGTGATTTCGGATATGAATTCCATCAGATAAATCATTGTCAACGATTTGGCAAATTTAAAATGAGTTACGGATGAATAAACACAAAGCAAAAGAATGTTGCACGGCTGCTGCACGGCATTTTTTCTTAACCCTTTCAGCGCCGAATTGTTTAAAGTAGACTCTTCCATGTTCAAACACGGGAGACTCTATTTTCATGTTATAGGATTTTTGGAATATTTTCTATAACTCACAGCCAAACAATGCAGATTTCAGGTGAGACAGCTCGTTACGAGCTGACTCACCTGAATCTGCATTGTTTGCAAAAAGCTCAATATTGCCTTTGGCGCTGAAAGAGTTAAAACATACAAACTAGATTACGATTGTTTAAGTGATTTTATTAATTAAAAGGGACACATCTTTTACATAGGTTTCACTTCAGCTGGTCCGTGAGAAAACCAACATTGTGGACTCTGCCTAATCATACCGCGCATACTAACACGGACAGACACTTTTCGCCTCCTGTGGATTTTCTGTTTTAAAATTCATTACTTTAAACCTCTATCACTCTGAGACGGAATGTGTCGTTCCGAATTAGCCTGCGCAGGGTGGTCTGGGTCGATCTATAAGGCAGAGGCCATATGGTTGGCTTTCTCGTGGAACGGCTGATATAATTAATTCAATTATATAAAATATAATTAAGAACATTTAACCTTTAATTTTGATACGGAGCTGAAAACATCAACGCAAGAGGGAGAAAATGCTCGTTTCGCGCAATTATTACTTTTTCTAAAATGTTTCAGGAATTCGCCCGCTGTAGTGGTTTCAAATATCTGTATTATATGTAAAAGGTTTACAATTAACTCTTTCAGCGCCGAATTGTTTAAAGTAGACTCTTCCATATTCAAAATCGGGCGTCTCCATTACTCATGTAGTCAAAGTGTTGATAACTAAAAGGCAAACAATGCTGATTTCAGGTGAATCAGTATTGTTTGCAAAAACGTCAATATTGCCTTTGGCGCTGAAAGGGTTAACCGATTTAATTGTCAGAATAATAATTGACTATATTTTATTAAAACGTGTTTAATCCTTTCCCGTATGCAGACGCAGTTTGCTACAGACAACGTTTGAACACATTGTAGCCGAGCCCCGGTAGCTCAGTCAGTAGCGATGCGGGCTGTCAATCCAGGAGTTGTGAGTTCGAATCCCGGCTCGGCCAACTTTCTTTCCGACGATTGACAAAAGTCAATGCGACATGCGTCATTCGTCTTCCATCAATGGGCTAAGTCTATGTGGAAAAGCAGCCAGTTGCTTGGGAAGTTTGTTGTGTGGAGTACTGGTGTGAGAAAACCAGGAAATGCATGAGTAGGTGAACTAGTCGCCGTGATATTACTGAGAAATTGTTAAAAACGGCGTTAAACCCCAATCAATCAATTGAACACATTGTGGTAAAAGCAAAAAGTGCTAATAATGAGTAACTTGGTATTTTACAACAATATTTTAAACTTTATTTCATAGTTGTTTCTACATTTATATATTTATATGTTCAATACTTATGCCAATGTATGCACATGCTATACTTCATTTAGGAAATACTATTTTTTTTTAAAATATCTCATTAACGGTTTCTTAGTATTTCATCCTGTTGTATTATCCTCTTGGTTAACATTATTAACATCTTCTACTTAACACAATTGAATTATATCATATATAAATTGAATTAAAACGTGTGACTTGTGTGGTAATTGGATTATTTAACACCATTAACCATGCACATATGTTGGTAAAATATTAAATATCTTTAGGAATAATTTTTTTTTATTGAATAGAGTTGAAAACATGGCATTAAGTACAAATGATATGTCCCTTGAGAAAACCAACATTATGAATCGACACAGATCAGGCTGTGCAGTCCGCGCAGGCTTATCCGGGCCGACACATTCCGTCTCAGGGGTATAGAGGTATAGAATAATAATTCCTGAAACAAAAATTCCTCAGTGCCTGTCCGGGTTAGCCTGCATAGGGAACGCCGTGATTATAACTGAAACATTGTTGAAGGCGGTGTAAAGCACCAATCAATCAATCAACCAACTGTGGATGTTGTCGGGTGTTGTCGATTGTTGTCGGGTGATGTCGGGTGTTGTCGGATGTTGTCGGGTGACACCGCGCTGTAATCCTGATTGAAGGGTTTACCGACGCGTTAGTCGAGTCTCAATTCTTAAGGGAGACATTCATTACATACTTTTAAAACTATGTAACCAGCTGGTGAAGTGTAAATGGATTCGATGGCTGGTTCGGGGTGATTGATTGGTTGGGGAATAGATATATCTATCTACTTTAATGAGAGTTGTTTCCATATGTAGGCTGGATTACGTGTATAGATCACTTCTCATAGCGTGTAGGAGTGCGAAAAAACACTACTCAATGAATGAATCGGTTGGTTTATCAAATAAATACGTGTGGCATGGTCTGATTAAGCTGTTCCGATATAGTGATCAATTGTGGCGCATCTTCTGCAGAAGACGACTCAAGAACACATAGTGATGAAAGGGAAATTTGATCTGAATGAGCACTTGATCGTTTTGTCACAATTTCTTTTAAATGATCACTTTCATTTGTGTATTCTTTCTCAACGTTTCTCAACATGCTTTCAAAATCCTCTGATGCAAATGTGTTCAATGTAGGAAAGACACAAATGTCAAAAATGTTTAAATCGTTTACATTTTCCTGGTATTTGCGTTAGGAATATCTGGTTAATATAGTACATCTAAAAACGCAGTTTAAAGCATTACTAAAGTAAAAATAAAAATCTTAAAAGGGCTGTTCTTGGACATATATTCGTATTAATCAGGGAGATTATTGTTGAAAACGCTTATCATTTCCTATCAATTTACACGAAACAAAAGAAAGCTAATAAGTTCTCATATATTCAATGTGCTTTTAACGAGAAGAGCAATGAAGAGTTAAACAGTTTGCACTGTCTATATAACATGCAAAGCAGAAACGATGCCGGCTTCTAGGTGGTGTCGTTAAGCGCGGCCGCTTCGGCAGCGGGATATCAAGGTTCGATCCCCAGTTGCGTCATATCGACGTCATCAAAAATTAACTTACCATTAACATACTTGTCCAAGACCGCTGGAAAGTCTACGGCTTCTAATGGCCCATCTATTTTGTGACTAGTTTGTATGTAGCAGCATGGAATGCATTTGATTGCTCCAGTGTTTGTTGATGCTGCATTTGAAGGCATTGATACTGTGGGCCGTTACAACTGTGTCTATTCGTGTTTTTTTTATTTAATAATTTTACATGTGGAATTGAAATAATGGCCTCCGTTCTCGGGGTTCAGATTAGGATTACGACTGATGCATCGGTGTCAGTATAAATGATGATGTACTCTTAAATGACATAGAAAACATATAACATAACAAAAAAAAGCGGCGTAATAAGCATAATATAGATTATAGATAGATGAACGAAAGTCGTTTATAATAGAACTGTTATATTTTCGTTCCTATCTGGTTCCTCGGCCAACTTACTTTCCGAGGATTGACAAAAGTCAATGCGACATGCGTCATTCGTCTTCCACCAATGGGCTAAGTCTATGTTGAAAAGCAGCCAGTTGCTTGGGAAGATTGTTGTGTGGAGTACTGGTGTGAGAAAACCAGGAAATGCATGAGTAGGTGAACTGGCCGCCGTGATATAACTGAGAGAAATTGTTAAAAACGGCGTTAAACCCCAATCAATCAATCAATCAAATCCTATATGGTTCATTTCTTTTGTATAGTTATTGGTTGTACATAAGGGTGATTGCCGTATGTTTTATCATGTTTCTAAAGACCGAAATCCATTTATCAAATAAATACATTTTTTGTGATTCAAATTGGGTTTTTAAGCAGCGACATTATTCTTATCCGTTTTGTTTAACGATTTTGAAGTGTTATAGTCCTTGCCCATGTTTTTTATCTTCAAGTTTGTTACAAAGTAACACGTGTCCAAAGACACTTCTTTATGAGAAATAATCATACTCGAGTGTGTGCAGCTGTTGATGTTCGATATATTAAAAACCTGGAGGGGAATTCATTTACGATATATTTATAAGGAAATATATGAGCCGTTCCTCGAGAAAACCAACATTGTGCACTCAGATCAGCCTAAGCATGCCGGGCAGGCTAACCCGGACAGTCACATATCGTCTCCTGTGGATGTTTTGTTTCGGGAATCATTGCACTCTATACCTCTATTCCCCTGACAGAATGTGTCGGCCCGGATTAGCCTCGATCTGGGTCGATACATTACGCAGAGTCCATAATGTTTGGTTTTCTCGTGGAACGGCTCTTATATTTCTATCATGGCAGAAGTGCCTCATTCATATTTGTTCCATATCATGTGTGAATCTGTCTCTACGATGCAGCAGTACAACACTTGAAACAGACAATTGAACGGAATAGCTTTTTTATTTCGACACCATCAGGTTAAAGTACGACGCCTTTTTTATGCAAAGCGTTAAATCTTTCAACAGTCGATCAATCTGTTTTTCAAAATCGAGTGACTCCATTCTTTTCTGTAATACGAGTTTTTGAATATTTTGATAACTAAAAGGCAAACAATGCTGATTTCAGGTGAGACATCTCGTTTCGAGCTGACTCACCTGAATCTGTATTGTTTGCCAAATTTCAATATTGGCATTGGCGCTGAAATAGTTGATTGATCGTCTGTAACCGTTCTAAGTACTATTTTAACCCTTTCCCTCATATAGACGCGTTCTGATGCCTCTGCAGCAGACGGATTGTTTTAAAACATCGTGACAAAAGAAGAAATTGCACAAAACGTGCAATTTCTCCTTTTGCCACAATGTTTTCTTCTTTTTGTCATAGGTTATCCATTCAATTATAGAGATTTTTATTTTTTGACAAAAAACGTTCAAAGTCGTCTGCTGCAGAATTGTCGTATGGGGGAAAGGGTTAAGGACAATGTACTTTAGACCGCGCCTACAAATTAATACAATAACACAAGAAAATATTTTACTGTGATCTAAAAGGCTTTCCACAGACATCCATTGTCTATTTTTTCAATCGACATAAAAACTAATTATTCCCTTTTTCCAACTTACAGACGCATTTTGACGCACCAGCAGCAGACGACTTATAATTTAACAGTAACAAAAGTAGAACTTGCTTATCATGAGCAATTCCTTCTTTGTGCGCAATGTATTCAATACTTATAAATTCAGTTTTAGAGATATTCTATAGTTTTGCATATATAAGTTTAAGGTCGCCTGATGCAGATTGGTTGTATGCGAGCAAATGCTTTTTACAAACATTCAATAGAGTAGTTTCATCCCTGTCGATGTCTCGTACTCAAATAGCTCAGTCGGTAGCGACGCGGGCTGTCAATCCATGTTTGTTTTTAGTTCGAATCCTAGCTCGCCCATCATTCTTTCCGACGTTTGACAAAAGTCACTGTGACGAGCGTCATTCATCTTTCACCAAAAGGCTATCAGACTATGTGTAAAATCAGTCAGTTTATAGGAAATTATGTCATGTGGAGTACTGGTGTGGGAAAGATAGGAAACACCTGAGTAGGTGAACAGGCCGCCGTGATATGACTGAAAAATTGTTGAAAATGATGTAAGGCCCCAAGCAATCAATCAATCAATCAATCAATCAATCAATCAAACCGCTCGATTTCATAAAAGGTCACTTTGAGGCATCACCCACGTGTTAAATCAATGGTCAGAATTGCGCCGCGTGGGTCATTAAAGGAACGATTGGTCAATTTACGACTGACCAATTCTTGACGAAGATTGCCTTACTGTAACAGGACATATGCCGTAATACAATATCCATTGACTGGAAGTGAGATAAATATTCATTGGTTCGGTGAACTGTTTACTACTTTCTGTTGAAGATACTTTGATGGTTGGTTTATCTGAATACTTCCCTTGATAGGTATACTAGATCAAGTTTGAAAACATTGTTGAAAATGAGAATTTGTTCAAAACGAGAAATTTCGACTTTTACCAGAATGTTTTAAACATTGTTAATCCTTTCCAACATACAACAAATCTGCAGCAGACGACTTTGAAAACATCTACTCAAGATACAGAAAATCTCTAGAAATGAAGGTATTATTACTGAAAAAAGAGTTGAAAATATTGTGGCAAAAGGAGAAATTGCTCGTTTTGAGCAATTTCTTCTTTTGTCACAATGTTTTCAATAACTGTCTTCTGTAGACTCGTCAAAATGCGTCTATAGCTGGGAAAAGGTTAACAGCTTTTCCAACAATATTCCGTCGCAAACGTGTCAAGACCATAGATGTGCTTCACTCGCAATCACACATTATGCTCATTGTTTATAAAGAGTTCCATAAAGTAGAATTTTCCATGTTTATATTCGGGCGACCCTATCATAATTTTTTGGAACGTTTCAATAACTTAAATTTCAACTATGTTGATTCCAGGAGAGACAGCTTGTTACGAATCTATATTATTTTCAATAAACTCAATATTGACATTGGCGCTGAAAGAGTGAGACGTCTAACTTTACGTTAGCGCTATACCTCGTGGTTACCCTAATATTGCTGTAATGGTACTAACCCTTTTTGTCTTCGTCCATATATATACATATATACCATATATATACCATAACGATTGCTTATGTTCATAGACGTATTCATTTTATTTACAGATGGATCCAGTAACAAGGAGCCAGCCAAACAACCAAGTGATAATCAAGGTAATGTCATTTTCTTAACGCTGTTAAGCCGAAATGAATTAGTCAGTTACGAAGTTCACTATCAATCAGAGGGTTGTAAGCTCGAACCCCGATTATCATGCATTCTTTCCGATAATTCATAAAAGTCATTTTGACCTTTATCATTCGGGGCCAAAAAGTCTGTGTTTGAATATAGCCAAGAATGAGGGTGTGTGAAGTACAGTTACGAGAAAGCTAGGTAACATACGTTAGTTACCGCAGTGATATAGCCAAAACAAACAACACCATTATAAATAATTCAAAACAATAACTCAACCAACCTTCTCTTATTGTAAAATGTCATCAATTGTAACCCTGCTGGTACTCGTAGGACTTTCAGCCGTGCCCGATAATATTGGATCCTGCTGAAATTATATCATCGCATCAATTGGAATTCACAACAAGGAAATAGGGTCACATTAATTTCTTCCCGTCACGTGATCAAACTTTTAACTCTGTTTTACGAATGAGAGCAGTTAAGGTTTCTGTTGGGACTGCGTATGCACTTATGCGACTTTTAAAAAAGTATTCACAGTTCGTAAACAAAACAAAACTGACGCGGAATGTTTGTTGTTATCTATCACATGCATGAGACGCGTCTCAAGGCACATGCGTACAGTAAAAACAGTCTCGCAAAAGTATTCATGTTTCACACGTATGTTATATGGACTTAAATGCCAAAAGCTAGCAGTGTAGCTCCGTAAGTTCAACAGCAATATCAAGATAACCTTTTCCCATATACAAATAGACGCTTGATGGCGTATCTGCAGCAGATGTCTTCTGAAAACATTGTGACAAAAGAATAAATTGCTAATAATGAGCAATTTCTCCTTTTTCCTATTTTTTTTCAAAGTGAGTTTTTAAGTTTTTTGCCAACATGTTTTCAAAGTCGTCTGCTGCAGATTTCTTGAATGAGGGAAAGTGTTAAATGATGATCAATCGGAGTGTCACTAAGACCCGAAATCGCCAGACGCGGCTCATATACAGTTGTTTTTATCCTAATTAATGGTTGTTGCACCCTATTAATTCTTTCTTCATTTGTGACAAACGAAGAATGCTTATTATCGGCAAATTCTCTTTTTACCAGAATGTTTTCAAAGTCGTCTACTACAGAGGCACCAGAAAAACGTCTGTATGTGGTAAACGGTGTATTCGTTGTTCGATAAACTGCATTGAATACTGAAGTTGTTAGAATAATAATAATAATAAGTGTTTTCGTTCCTCCAGAGAAATTAGCAATGCAGACGACCTTCAAACAACTAGACATTTTTTTTTTGGAAAATATCTATAAATAGGGTTGAAAACATTAACAATTTGTTCTAGTGCAGCTGGGTGAAATTCGTCTGCATATAGGTCAAAAAAACATCAAAATATTATACGAAAGTTGTGAAAATAAGTAAAGATAATTACATCATTTTTTAACTCTTTCAGCGCCGAATTGTTTAAAGTAGACTCTTCCATGTTCATAATCGAGATTCTCCATTTCGCATGTAATAACAGTTTGGACTTTTTTTTTTGATAACTAAAAGGCAAACAATGCTGATTTCAGGTGAGACAGCTCGTTACGAGCTCACTCGCCTGAAGCAGTTTTGTTTGCAGAAACATCAATATTGCCTTTGGCGCTGAAAGAGTTAAAGCATTTAAAGATTACATAATCACCATTCTGCGATAATGTGAGAAGCTGCAACTCTTTCTCACGTACAGACGTCTGACGCTTCTGAACGAAGCACACATCTAGGTCATTTAAATGTCAAAACTAAGCACTTAATACCAATTTGATTATATGTGCAAATGTTTCGTTTGATCAGGTGAAATATGCGATAATATTCTAGCTTAATGTGTTTAGTCTTGTGGGTGATATATTGCCTTAAAACACCCCGTTAAGAATGAATTCCCAATGTTTTGATAATATTGAATCGTTGAAACATTGACTGTTTGGTGTTTTTCGCCTCTTTCAACAATTTGTCAGTGACATCACGGAAAGTTACCAGTACTACTGGTCCATTTATCCTGAAACCAGATAGTCAGTCGTAAGTAATGCGATCCCCGCAACCCTGAGCGCCAAGGAGGGCAGCCATTACAAGCATCTATCTGGTATGCCCTGGCCGGGGATCGAACCAGCGACCTCACGCAAATGAGCTGGACGCTCTACCATTATACCACAGAGGCGGCCTCGTTGAAGCACGATGGTCTGCACATATGATCGCTTTTATAAATATTCTTCAAAGTACTTCCAGTTTAACGAGTGTTTAAACTTAAAAGTGGTGAGACTAAACAGTTTAATCTTTTACCATATGTACATACCTTTTCTGACGTCTAACCAGCGGACGACGTTTGAAAACATTCTGGCAAATGGATAAATTGCTCATCATGAGCAATTTCTCCATTTGCCAGAATGTTTTCAACCCTATTTAATAATAATACTTCAATTTAAAGCTGTTTCCATCAAAATAATTTGCGGGTATCTTTTCAAAGACATCTGCTGCAGTTTTGGTGTAGGTGGTAAAGAGTTATTTTGCACCATGCGCGCCAGGGACTTACTTATTCATAATGTAATATCTTCATGATTGTGCAGGTAAAATGAAAATCCTTTTTATGACTAATTGGCGAACAGTGACAGTGCAGGGCAAAATCGAACTGCGAATCAGTACAGGTTTATCTGTGTATACACTGGTCGAAAATGCCCTCTAATTGGTTTTCATAACTAGCGAGACAACTGAATTTATGTATTCAGCAATTCAGAAATTATGTTTCTTCTTTATTTGTTTGTATTACAAGATGCATGTATATGTATACGTAAAACAAAACTATGTCTATGTCACGATGTCCTGACAACGTCTCCTCGTCACAATTTGATCTCTTCGACTCAAGAATGGACTGCACTTGAATTTTCGTTGTATTTTTTTTTTAAATTTTGAAAAAGACCAAGTGGTCGAAAATTCGATTATTAACCCTTTCCCTCATATAGACGCTTTCTGACGCCTCTGCAGCAGACGTTGTTTTGAAAACATAGTGACAAAAGAAGAAATAGCGCAAAATGAACAATTTCTCCTTTTGCCACAATGTTTTCCACTTTTAGTCATAGGTTATCGATTAAATTATAGAGATTTTCTATTTTTTTACAAAATAGGTTTAAAGTCGTCTGCCGCAGTGCAGAATTGTCGTATGACGGAACGGGTTAACACAAATACAAGAATAAAAAAGAAAGTATAAAGTAATTAACCTGATTCCACCCAATTATCTGCTGCAGAATTGTCGTATGAGGGAAAGGGTTAAAGAGTAGTAATGATATAAAGTATGTCTATGTCTATGTATATATCTATGTCTATATCTATGTCTATATCTATGTCTATGTCTATTTATTTTTTCAGCGTTATTTATCACTCGAATGGTGGAGATATCGTTACGGATTACTCAAGGGCCTTTTTCCAATTATACTTCGGAGTACCAGGACTCGTTCTCCTCATCATACAAATTATTCTCATCGTCCTTGTCATATCAGGTACATATGGGTGTGTATGATCTCACCTGAGCACGAAGTGCGGTTGAGGTATTGTGGTCACTCACCGTCCGTCGTTTGTCGTCGTGGTCGTCGTCGTCGTCGTCGTCGACGTCTGTCCTTCTGTTTACAGTTGCTCCTTATAAACCAATGAACCAAATTCAAAATAAATTCATATGAGTGTTCCTTAGTGCAATAGGCAGTCCTCTTTTAAAGCTCAAAGATTTGAATTCAAAGGAGAAATTTAGTTGCCCCGGTATCAGAAAGAGGGAAAAGTGCCAAAGATATAAAAAAGTATACATATTCTCGTGCAAAAGTACTTGCCTAAAACCATCCTCGGGTGACCTTCTACCAACTTGTTGAAAAGAATCCTATCCGATGATAAACATGGCCGGCAGGGGGCGGGGCATGTTTTTAGTGGATGTTTATAGAGTAAAATCCTTCAAAATCTTCTTGTACAAAAGCACTGGCCAGATATGTAAATAATTTGGCAGATATGTTCCTTGGTTGACCCTCTAACAAGATGGTTCAAATGATTCCGATCTGTTGAAAAAACTGGCCGCAAGGTGTTTGGGATTGTTTTTCTTAAATGTATTTATAGTGAACAAATATACTTGATCAAATGCACTAGCCCCATTTGAAAAAGAATTGGCATAACTATTCATTGAGTGAGACTCTACTGGGATTGATCAAATTACTCAGATCTATTGATAAACATGGGCCCTACAGAAACATATTGGTTTTAATTTCTGTTCTCTTTTAGCAGATACATATTAATTGTTATCTTCCTTATACTATGTCAGGTAAATATCAATCGTAAAACCAAGTCAATATAAGCCGTCCCAGGAAATAACAAACATTGTGAACTCTGCGTAAAGTATCGACCTGGATCAGCCTATTTATGCCGCGCAGGCTAACCCGGACAGACACTTTTAGCTTCCTGTGAATTTTCTGTTTCAGGAACCATTACTCTATACCTCTACACTCCTGAGGCGGAATGTGTCGGCCCGGATTAGCGTGCGCGGACTGCGCAGTCTGATCTGGGTCGATACATTACGCAGAGGCCATTATGTTGGTTTTCTCGCGGGACGACTCATATTATGTTTTTGTTTTATCATCCTTCACATATATTAGGTAAATAATGCTTTATTTTGCTTCCTTATCATACTTGTAATTTAGGTAAATATTTGTTTTTAATATTTATTTATTTTACATATTTCTGCCACAAATAATATCACTCCTGACTTTACAAACGTTATAACATATGTATGGACTTGCTGAATTAAGTAGAGATCAATGTAGACCAGGATAAGAAGGTATGCACGTGATGCCAATGTTTGGCCGCAGTGTTCGCAATTGTGCCTTAACCCTTTTGTCACCTGTGGGCTGTCAATCCAGGGGTTGTGAGTTCGAATCCCGGCTCTGCCAACTTTCTTTCCGAGGATTGACAAAAGTCAATGCGACATGCGTCATTCGTCTTCCACCAATGGGCTAAGTATATGTGGAAAAGCAGCCAATTGCTTGGGAAGATTGTTGTGTGGAGTATTGGTGTGAGAAAACCAGGAAATGCATGAGTAGGTGAACTGGCCGCCGTGATATAACCGAGAAATTGTTAAAAACGGCGTTAAACCCCCATCAATCAATTGCCTCCTGTAGACACATGTTAATGCGTTTGCAGCAGACGACGTTTGAAAACATTGTGGCAAAACTCATAATGAGCAATTTCTCCCTTTGTCACACTATTTTCAGCACTACTCAATGATTAGACTTTAGAAGTTAACACTATTCTTTAACAAGATGCCATCAAAAAGTCGTCTGCTTCAGATTTGTCGTATCTAGGAAAGGGTAAAGGTCATGCAAACCCATCCTCGGTACCCAGACTATTTACCAAATATACAATTTTATGAATAGCCTGGGTACCGGATATGTGCAAACCATGATACATTGTTGTTGTCGTTGAAATACGATTGCAGAGGGATAAGAGATAATTGGCATTAAGTATTACATACGAGACTTAATGGCAGTAAACATTGATCTTACTTTACGCAAAGTTGAATACAAAAGCAGAATTTGATGTCAAGTAAATCACTACCATAATCAAATTCAGTCAAACCTTCGCGAACATCACCTGATATGGAATTGCTTAGAGGTATCAAACTCGGAAACATAATGATGATGAATGAAGTATATCATGTGGAACACCGAAAGGATGATATTAATATATTGATTCATTATTGCAAATTGCCTCCGCTGTAATGGCATCACACGTTGTCTGTATAATGGGCATGAATGGTTGAAGGGGGGTGCGAGTACATTGCACACTTGCATTGTCTTACAGGCGTATCAAAGGTCCAGATAAGGAGGGGTATTCATGTCTTTTTACCCACAATTTCTCTCTTTAAATTAAAGCAAAGCATATGTTGTGGGTACTCAAAAGAATCGTCTCACCGAGACGATTCTTTTGAGTACCCACAACATATGGTTAGAGGGTCTACAAAGTATTTTAGAACATGCAAAACGCTCCTTATCTTGAGCACTTGTATTGTCTTACAGGCGTTCAAAGGTCCAGATAAGGAGGGGTATTCAGGTATTTTTACCCACAATTTCTCTCTTTAAATTAAAGCAAAGCCTATGTTGTGGGTACTCAAAAGAATCGTCTCACCGAGACGATTCTTTTGAGTACCCACAACATATGGTTATTTTAAAACATGCAAAACGCTCCTTATCTAGAGCACTTGTATTGTCTTACAGGCGTTTTCTAGTATGACGAGATAACGAACATGTATGACACCAGTTAGACTGCACCGTATCGAACGTTGATCTAGCTATTTACTACGGTGTTCCATTAGGGACATATCGTAATATCGTTGTTTCGCGGTTTCGACCAAGGGTCGATAGTACGATAACGCGATGCATCGTGGTCTCGTACTATCGCATCGGACTTTCGTACTATCGCATCGCGTTATCGTACTATCACATCGCGTTATCGTACTATCGCATCGCGTTATCGTTCTATCGCATCGCGTTATCGTACTATCGCATCGCGTTATCGTACTATCGCATCGCGTTATCGTACTTTCGACCCTAGGTCGAAACCGCGAAACAACGATATTACGATATGGCCCTAATGGAACACCGTAATTTACTGATCAATATTCCAGATTGCCAAGTCCGATGGTTTTTTGTAGACGTTTTAATGCAAATTTCTCTTGCGTATTCAAGCAGTAGTCTAACAAATTGCCTCCTGTATTTGCAAAAGCAATTACAAGCTTATATGAGCCGTACCGCGAGAAAACCGACATAATGTTCTTTTCGTAATGTATCGACCCAGATCAGCCTGTGCAATCCGCGCAACGTAATCTGGGCCTACACATTCGATACTTTCAACAATGTTGGTTTTCTCGCGACGGCTCATATCAAATATCTTCTTAATATAGCATTTTCTGGATACGAACTTGTTATTTCTCCAACTACGGCGGTTTCAAAACTGTTATAAAATTAAAAAGGTGATCCTAATGATTCTAGGATGTTTATTCGCATGCATACAACCGAAACTATGTCTTGCAATGTGGTTACGCTAGCTGGTGGCGTTATTAGTTTGCACCTTGTCTGTCTGTCCGTCATTTCACATAAACCATTCCTGGTCATATCGTTTATACCATTTCATTTATTTAGAGTTACCAGATTTAGTATGCACATGTATCTTAGGAAAACGGGGAGTCGTTTACCACAGTTTGGTAATTGTGACCTTGACCTCTGACGCTATTTATAGACACAAAATGCCCAGGTGCTTCAATGGTATTGCACATACATTATACAATTCGATATGAATATGCATCTTGGTAAGACGGTTTGTCGCAAACTAAAATAAGTTCGCCGTCATCTTAACCTTTGACTCAATTAAAAGAACTAAAGCCTGATCGGGTCATATGTCATACTCTGTCGCACATGAAATTAGCAACACCAGTATGAAGATACAGCTTAGTAAGACGGTGTTTCGCGTACTAAGACTAAGTCTCTGTAACCTTGACCGTTCTCTGACCCCATTTAAGGGGAAGGCTTGTGCGGGTCAAATCAACTATGCTATCGTTCCTGGATTTTCTAAATTCGGTAATAAGATGCATCTTTGGAAGACGGTGTAATGCAAAATGATATATTGCTGTGACATTGTATCTATGGAATGAAAAGCGACAGTAAACAATGAAATACATCATTGAAACCCCCCACTATTTGGAACAATGAGTTTACCAGGGTATACATTCACATTTAGGTCCGAATAATTCACTAAAAAGTATGTAACAAATGTTTTCTCATATGTGTGCAAAGCAGCAGACTCCGAAAAACTCAGGTAATCGATGCAAATCTGTCTCTATATATTTTCAGAACCTACTGAAAATCTATGTGCATTTACAACATCTTGAAGTAAATGTTCAAGCCTTGTCGATTGGCAATTTTTAATTGCATAAGAAACGAACATTTGACCTTTGATTTATAAGGGTAAACAACAAATGTAATCAACGTTTTCTCACATATGTCCCAAGCAGCACACTCCGAGTAAATAGATTAAAAGATGAACATTCTTTTCTATACATTAACTTGGCTAAACGATTAAAACCAGTTCCTATACGTCTGCGCAGTTCTCTCTGAATCTACACTTTTCGCGAGCTTTTTAAGAAAGAATTATTTCAGAACCTACTGAAAATCTATGTGCATTTATTTTACAACATCTAGAACGTTAACCATTGTCAAATGGATTATTGGAAGACAGTGGTGCAGAGGTAGAGCGTCGGCCTCTCACATCAAAGGTCCCTGGTTCGAGTCCCGTGATGAGCGGGTCCTGACTTCGGGATTTTTCCACACAATCGGCGCGAGTACTGGTTAAGTATCCAGGAAGCAGACATCGAGCGTGATTAATATAAGCTTAAAGCTTGTTTCGCAATCGATTTAAAATAAATAAGTTTAAACTAAATGGATTATTCATTTAGTAAGAGAAGAACATTTGACCTTTGCCATACAGGGGTCATCATTTTACCTCTAGCATCGATGCACAGACAGATCGTCGGTATCTTCTTGTAACAAGTGTCCATGGGTTGGTATTTCTTGGCGCATGGCTCGTTTCTGATTCATTAAAAGCTCCATTTAGCCCGATACTACTACATCATAGCGACACAAGCAGACCTCGGGTCTCCCACGCTAAAAACGATTTTGTCATCATTAGTGAAGCTATTAAATGTGTTTGGGGCCAACCGGATCGACCTGAATTACTGGAACCGGGGGTAACAATGATGGATCAGGCAAATAGTTCAATATAAAACGTCTACTTTAGCTCTAACTCTTGGCGATCCCTTTTCGTATACACATAATTACCTCCAGTAAGTATCTCTGTAGAATACGAAATTCAAATGGATATATCTATTTGCTCTTAAATATTTCAAATCGGAACTATTTAACAGTTTGCTTTGTTACATTATGAACTCTGCCTAAGCATCTCCTGTGGATTTTCTGTTTTAGGAATCATTACTCTATCCCCCTGAGACGGAATGCGCAGGCTGATCTGGGTCGATACATAACGCAGAGTCAATAATGTTGTTGGTTTTCTGGTGGAACGGCTAATTTATATCGTTTATATTTATAAGTGAATAAATACTGGTCTATGAATTCAGACATAACATATTTGTTTTAAATCAAAGCACTCTCATCATGAATCTTATTAACTAAAGGCCGCATTTAAAGATTTTCAAAATTGAGCCTTCATAATGCCTTTACGCTTTATTTACATTTCCACGCAGCAAATTGAGCAAAAAAAAAACACGAAACCCGTTATTCGGATCTTTTGCGACCAGCGAAGATCCAAATCAGCATGGGCCTCCATGCAGCCTCATCGGGATCATCAGTGTTCGCCATCAATGACAATAACAATGACGAATAGTGTATTAATATATGCGTATGTGTCTGCAATGAAGCCAAAGGTTTGGTGTGTACACCTTCAAGTCATACAAGCGTCCTGGTAGCTTCTAGTTAATGGTTCTGACCAAGACTGACAAAACATAAATAACATGTTATCGTAGCAACCATATACTATGTAATACCTCTTCTCACCATGCGGTTCCAATGATATATGTTTATAAGATACTATATGTTATGATCCATATGTTTGGATTTTGTTCAAATTATGTAATCCAGAAGTCTTCTAGGCCATCTATCATTCATGATGCATTTATCTCGTTCGCTGACAAAACATAGATAACATTTGATCGTAACAACCATATCATATGTAATACCTCTCCTCACCATGCGCTTCCAATGATATATGTTTATAAGATCCTGTATGTTTTTTCAAATTCTCTAATCAAAGTCATCTTGGCCATCTATCATTCATGATGCACTTATCTCGTTCGCTGACAAAGGCAATAAAAGGTTTTTTGCAAACAATGCAGATTCAGGAGAGACAGCTTATAATGAGCAGTCTCTCCTGAAATCGGCATTGTTTGCCACTTAGACATTAAACTTTTACTAAACTTCCTGTTGGACGAAAAATGGAGTGGTCCCCAAGTTCAACATGGAAGAGTCGAAGAGGGACGATGACGAATCTAGTCACGTGACGCACAGGATCTCGTCTCAGTATTTAATGTTTAAATATGTAATATCCCTTCTCACTATGTTGTTCCAATGATATATATGTTTATAAATTCCTGTATGTTTTGATACATATGTTTGGTCTAATCAAAGTCTTTTAGGCGATCAATCATTCATGATGCACTTTACGTCAGAAATTCTTTGTAAAACAGCAAATCAAATACCACGGGTTATACTTCTAATACATAAGTCATGCGATGGGACGATCTATTAAAACGCCTCCGTACAGTTTGCTTAGGATCTGTTCTGTCCACCATCAATTCGAATAAACATGCTTACCTTCTTTAGAACTTAAACCCTTTACCCCACATACATCAAATCGGCAGCAGACGACTTGGAAAACATATTGGCAAAAACATGATAAATATTGTTGAATTATTTAAAAGTGTAGAGCAATTTCTCCTTTTGCCACAGTGTTTCAAAAAGTCGTCTGCTACGAAGGTGTCAAAACACATCTACAAGTGGGAAAGGGTTCAACAATGACGACAAACAGGACTGCAGGACTTAGAAATCAGAAGGTCGGTTTTTGCATGGTGCGCTCAATTTTTAGGCAAGTGTTCATGACCAAAGTGGTCAAACGATTGTCTACTTTTTGCCCGTTGTCTTTATGAATAGAATATAATATAGAATATGTGTTATTAACTTATATAACATATATATATCTCGTTATACAAAACATATTTATAAATGAATTAAAGCAAATCAAACACGGGTACATCAATAAATAAACCAAATTTTTTTATGGTAGCATTTGAGAGCCACTTTACGAAAACCAACCTTTGAACTGACTGTTTTACTTTACTCACTCCCTATGTAATTTACGTGACACGCTTTAACCAATGAAATTGCTGGAATTTCGTGGGAGGCGAAGTAATAAATAATGGTTGTATATTAGTATGTCTACATTTTGTTGCCAAAGATATATAATTAGCTAGTTTTTTTCAATTTGTTGTTGTAGTTGATAAAAGAAGTTTGGTGAACTTAAACATATTTGCACTGGTGATATATTTCTTGTCGATACATTTTACTGGGATATCAGAATAGAAATAACATTTGCAAAAAAAAAATGGAACTCATCTTCAATGTCTTCTGTTTCAAACAAAATACACACTCTCTCACACCTGTCTTTATGAACAATATGTTTTGATACAACTGTCAACATATTGCTTAACTGCTAATTAAATTTGAAAATGTACTTAAATAATATATATTGTTTATCTTCTAATTTCAGATGAAATCTATTTTGTCCCGTAGTAATTACTCATTTTCTCATATAGAGATTGTAAATATAAGGTAAGTCAATACGAAGTTGTTAATTTAGATATATAAAGTATTCTGGTATATTATGTGATTAATACGTATTTAAATTAACCATTTCCCTCATAAAGACGCTTTCAGACGCCTCTGCAGCAGACGAGTGTTTTGAAAACATAGTGACAAAAGAAGAAATTGCTCAAAACGAGCAATTTCTCCTTTTGCCACAATGTTTTCCACTTTTAGTCATAGGTTATCCGTTCAATTATAGAGATTTTCTATTTTTTGACGAAATATGTCGTCTGCTGAATTGTCGTATGAGGGAAAAGCTTAATCCGTTCTCATATACAACGAAAATGTTACAGACGACTTTGAAAACATAAAGGCTAACACATGGAAAATCTGCATGAGTTAAATTAAATGAGTTAAAGTTAAATATTTGAATAAAGTTGAAAGCATTGTGGCAAATCGGGAAATTGCTGGTTTTCTGCAATTTCAACTTTTTGTCACAGCGTTTTCAAAACTCTTGCTTCAGTATTTAGGAACGGGTTAACAAGAACGATATCATATTGGTGTCTGGCGATTTGAGGTCTTATTGCATCTAGATGAAAAAGAATAGTATAATATTTTCTTTGGGGACTATATTTCTAATAGTGTGTCAGAAGTTACATCAGGTTATATACTACATGCAGCGAAAACTGTGATGAAACTGTAAGAATACACAGGCTAACCCGAGTATACACCGTTCACAGATGCAATAAAACCAAAATATCTCCATTCCGAATGTTTAGTTTGTTGTTATCGATTCTGTGAGAGTTTGAAAACCTGAATGCCATGCTATTAATCTATCCAAATGGATTTCAACAAGTTATTCATTGTTTCTAAATACAGTCTAAGTCTGGTCTGAATGCGTTATACCAGACATGGAATTTCATTTACTTCTATAGTCTAGCTTACTTCTTGAAAGGATATGAATGTTGACACAACGTTGTCTTTGTGAAGGTTGATGCCATGGTCGTTAAAATTGGCAGCCTGATCTAGCTCAGCAAGTAAACGCTTGAAGTAATTGAAAAGCTTGATGCAGAGTTGTACCATCATGTTTTACTTTAGTTGAGTGCAAATTTTATCAAATATTACCGACATGCATTTCCTATACTTCGTTTTCTTAAATTCGTAAAATACATATCAAAATTGCATCATTTGTCGACTCTAAATCTAATATTTCGCTTACAATTACAATGAATATCCATATCAACAACAAAAACCAGTCATTTCAAACGACCGGACTGCGTTTAGTATCAATTTTTGGGCAGAAATCGACGAATATTGTTAAATATTCGTTGTTTTTAGAAAACTCGTCCGTTCAACCGAAGCAATTAAAATACAGTCTTTAGTTGGTCTTTCTTTACTTGCCGAATAATCCGTTGTATAGGATTTTTTTTTTAAAATAAATTGTTTATTCAAGACAGGAACATTGTAAATCGAGTTCGTTGATATCGACGCATATAAACGCTTTCTGACGCCTCTGCAGTAGACAGCTTTTTGAAAACATGGCGACAAAAGAAGAAAATTGCTCAAAACGAACAATTTCTCCTTTTGTCACCATATTTTCAACACTATTTAATTATTATTCTTTCATTTAAAGGGTGTTTTAAAATGTGTGTCGGGTATGTTTTCAAAGTCGTTTGCTGCAGCTTTGTTGCATGTGGGAAAGGGTTTAAACCCGCTTTCAACAGCATTTCAGTTATAACACTTGTTCATTTCTCGGATAAATTACCAGGACGTTAAAAACAATTACCGACACCTGCTGAGCATCAGACGTGATTGTATCCCTGCGTCAAGGCCATAACTACTATCTCCTTTTTGAGATAATTGACGTCTAGTGATTCGGTTGATTGGTTGATAGATTGTTATGTGGTTTACGCCGTGTTCAACAATGTTTAATTATTACATACAATCTATGTTTTACGCCCGCTTAAGGAATACAGAAACATTGCAAAAACCGGGCGTAAAAGGCGAGAACACGTGTATATAAACAAAGCGATTCTCGCGTGTAGGTGCCATTTCAGACCGGTTAGATGTTTTACATATGCATTACCCGGGCACCGTTAGTAAACAAAACATGGACGCTGCATATCCCCTAGAATAGGAGCAATTGTTTGGTTAACAATAACATCAGCTTCTTTAACTCGGTAATCGGTAACATGCAATAGACTCACAGTTAAAGAGCATTAAATAATCCAAAACCATTTATTTAATTCGACCCGTGTCGAGTCAGCGATGGCAACCTTGATGTAGGACCGGTTCGTGGATATGTAAAATATAACTTGTTTACTTTATGACGTCACATGTGTCAATCGTTATCGGGTCATGTTCATCAGCGTTTATCGTAAATCTCAACGTTACAACGGACTATATATTGGACGTTTGCTCTTATTTTATGCAATGATAGCGAAAATACACATTTTCTCGGGCGTGAACATCTGCGGGCGTCCGCAGATGTTCACGCCCGAGAAAATGTGTATTTTCCCTATATTATATCACGGCGTTTACTGGGTAGGTTACCAGTACTACTGTTCCATTACTCCTGACATCAGCCAGTCAGTCGTAATGCTAACCCCCGCAACCCTGAGCCCCAAGGAGGGAAGCCATTAGTACAAGTTGTGAAGTATTTGGTAAGACCCGACAGAGGATCGAACGCACGGCTCTGTATCTACAATTTCGAGCCGGTCTCTAGAGATTTGGGTTCTTAATGACACTGCGGTTTGAAATTATTTAAATACATATTGGAATAATAATAACGGAGGCTAAACTTCCGGTCTTTTGTCAGATGGATTACTTAGGTGTATATGTGACATAAACATGTATACAGTACGGACGCCTCTGTCTTCCTTATTACATGAAGCAGATGTTAAACCTTGTTGAAGTCCATATGCTAGATAGGATTATTTTCTTTTTCATCAAAATACATGTTAATATGTAACCTTCATTAAATAAAGATATTTTTATTATTATTAGTAGTAGTGGTAGTAGTAGTAGTAGTAGTAGTATATAATATAGTTCGATGTGACAATTTACCGCCATTGCAATATCAAATATTTAGATACGAATTATAAGTCACATAAAGTGTTGTATATGTAGCGATAAACCGGAATATAAGTTTAAGTTTATTTTAACTATCTTCCATTGGGCCTAGCCAGACCATTTGGACACACTAACTACAGAAACAATTTTTTATAAAACAAATTGATTAAACAAAATATAATAAACAATATGACAACCAACATGAAATCCAATTAGAAAATATGGCATGAAATTGACCATTCATACACAAAGGTATAAAAACGTTTTTCACCCGTAAATAAACGATCAATCCCCCGCTATCGAGATAATATGATGTAAATAATGAAGTATGATACTTGACAAGATGATAATCAAAGAACCTATATATATAATTCAATCCACTGATATAGTTTACCTGGTATGTATGTCTTTTCAATGAAACAATTTTAATCCTTTCCCCATACGACAATTCTGCAGCAGACGGCTTTGAAAATATTTTGTCAAAAAATAGAAAATCTCTATATATCTCGTTTTGAGCAATTTCTTCTTTTGTCACTATGTTTTAAAAAATCCGTCTGCTGCAGAGGCGTCAGAAAGCGTCTATATGAGGGAAAGGGTTAACCTTAATATTTCTTCTGAGATGTGTTACGTTTTAGCAGATTTGATTAAACGTCGCAATAGTAAATATGCTGCTAACATATTGGACTAATTAAGACGGTTTCCGCGAATGTAAAAAGAGAATAAAACCATTCCCACAAACACCAAATTTGCAGCAGACGACTTTGAATTCAAATGAAAGAAACACTATATAAATGACTATTTAAACTATTGAAAAGAGTTGAAAACATTGTGACAAAAAGAGAAATTGCTCATGATGAGCAATTTCTACTTTTGTCACAATGTTTGCAAAAGATGTCTGTTGCAGATGCGTCAGAAAGCCACTTTACGTGGAAAGGGTTAAAGGGAAATGCCGAAAGCTATAACAGATAATACGAAATGTATTCCAATTTCCCCTTTTAAGATAAGACTCGGTTGATTGATCCATTTATTGGAAACCATTTGGTTTTATTAAGATTTCGATGCTTCTGTAAATTAATCTAAATATAGTATAATACGCATAGCTATGAATTACCACAGCGATTGTCACAGGAATGAAAGATAAAAACAAAATGTTATTTATATTTGAATACCTACAATAGGTATGTATAGACCGCATATCTTAAGAATTCCTGGTATTTAGGCAATTAGTTTTTAAAATATATACATTTAATCTTTTTTCAGAAAATATAACGTTAATGTTACATTATTCATTGCATGAGTTTATATTTTCAATTGACAGGATACTTGTTCGTCTGGATTTAAACCTAAATTGTAAACAAATTCGAGATGACCGTTAGTATTTCTATATCAGATAGGACCGCTCCAGATTGAAAAATGCATGTAACAATTGATGGTGTAATTATGTTATCCAAGTATGTCAGTGGGAGCAAGTTACTTACGTGAAGCAATCTAAACACAACATTCCTGTGTTTATTTCCTAATAGTCTAATGGTAGTTTAAACCAGAGGCAAAATAATTTACTAAATCTCAGTAATGTCAAGGTTTATTTATAAGTGATTCCGCTGACGGATCCCGATAAACAGGATAGCCGTCTGGTATTAGCTGTATTTTTCGGCGATAGCTGTTTAACCTCAGTTTTGACCTAGATGTTAAACAAATGATCTAGATTGTAGACCAATCAAATGTTGTATTTAATGAATAATGGCGAAGAAATAAAGGAAATGAAACTTATTGATTGGTTCATAGTTAAGTTGGCGATCCTACGAGGAACACTAATAAGATGAAGTTTTAAAATGAAATGCTCTGCATACTGACTTTTAATTGTTTTCCTTAAGAAATAAATTTCAGTGAAAAAAATCAGTGAAAACGTATGAAATATAATATTTAAGAGCAAAATATTAATTATTTTTGAAACATGATAATTTTTCAGGTATTTATCGTCAATTGAAACTTATACACCTCTTGGGAGCCTCGCGTAATCTCCAGTCATGTGGCGTATTCTCGGCCTTGATAATCTATTTATAGAAATTGAAGATGGATGGAGAAAACATAGCACCTTTCTGATATTCAAGTCAAATAATATATGCGCTTAGTATTTTCTCATATTGATCGCCGTTTATCTTTTTTAAAGATATTTCTTGTTACGTTTAAAATCTATAAAGTCAGAAGGCAATTCTCTGCTTCGAACACCCTGACAGGAAGCAAATTCGACCGTGACATGTATATTCAACGTGTTTAAAATCCAACGCTTAAACCTTTGCGTAGAAAATAGCAACATTTGAACATTATCCACATTAAACCCCCGACCCTAACCTCACATCCCCAAACCCCCAAGAGTCTCGGGTGCTGGGGATCGTGTGTCCGATCCCCGGCCGGGTCATACCAAAGACTTCAACAATGTTAGTAATAGCTGCCCTCCTTGGCGCTCAGGATTGCGGGGTTGGCATTACGACAGACTAGCTTTGGTAACTTACCCAGGAATCGCCGTGATATAACTGAATAATTATTGAAACCGGCATAAAACAGCAAACAATAAATCAATCAACAAAACCTTCCAAGGAGAGATATGTTGTTTCTTTTAATTTCAATCAGTTGAAAAAGTTGGATCCGAGCATTGGGAAAAAAACAACCTGTTTCAATGTTAATTTAAATGTAATTTCACTGAAGCAATCGTTTACATTAACGCTGATATTTGTTTAGAAAATGTAATAATGCCTTGGAACTAATTACTATAAAAGTATCAATACCTGAAATTAATTACTTTATTTTCCATTTGTCATCTGTATGTTAAAAGGAGATGCAAACAAATTTACTTCTCAAGTGCCAATCACGTCAACAGTTTTGCCTATACAACTTTACATATTGTGCATGAGCCAATAATATGCATCTATTGCTCTGCTTTTAGTGTAGGAGGCCAGTCAAGGCTATTATACATTCGATTAGTCTGGTTACCGTACTCACAAACGATAAACGTGCGGCTCAGTCCTAAATTAGAGTGTAGGGCTTATTGTAATATATGTAGCGTTCGCAAATCGAGGGCTTGGCGTGAAACGGTTGTAACTAAAATTGGTATTTTATTACCGAGTTTAATCACCTCGCCATAAAGTCTTTATAAGCGTTAAATCATTCTGAGCAATGGAACCTAAATTTGCATTGTTTACAAAGGTGTCAAAATTGCCCCTAAACCAGGGATTTCAAAAATAGGTTTTTAGTTACAACCGTTTCACACCAAGCCCTCGAAATATGATCTAAAGTCGGTTGATTAAGGATAAAATTTAACAAAAAAGTCCGTTCATTAATCAAGGCTTTCCCGAATTTAAACAAAACAAATATCTTTTCAAAGTTGTAAACATTTCCTTAATTGATAGTTCAATTATGAAATTGAGTTCGAAACATTGTGACAAATCGATCGAAATGAGTGCGATGTTATCAAGAGCAATTTCATCTTTTGTCAGAATGTTTTCAAAAATTAGTCTGCTGCAGATGCGTCAAAATTCGTCTTTAAATGGGGGAATAGAACAGTGCAGAGTATAGTCACCGAGTAGTTTGTACGAGTATGCATCCGTTCGTCCATGTTTTCATGCTTGAGTCTCATCTTAGCAGCTACCGGTTGCAATCCAATGAAACGTTATGGGAATAATTGTGTCGAGATAGTCTGTGCATAAAACAATCTCCACACTCAAATTTGATATAATCGATAACTTATATAATTGAGTTTATTGTTTCTTCTTTGTTTCAGCTCAGGAAGCGTTGTTGTTACTTTCATTCTCCATTTTCCTCGTGATATACAAATCTATCAGAGCACAAAAGCTGCCCTAGCATTCCTTATAATGACAGGCATGCAGAAAAGTTTGTTTGTGATAGATCCACCATCATTCAGTGTTCAACCAATAGGTAAGTCAATAGTTAACCATTTCCAACATACAACACATTTACATTAGATGGCTCTGAAAAGATCTTGGTAAAACACGGAAAAATATATGTAGGTGACATATTGCAAAATGCAAGTGCATCTGCGGCTGGGTTCATCTGGATGTTAACCCTTTCCACCATACGACAATTCTGCAGCAGATGACTTTGAACTTATTTTGTCAAAAAATAGAAAATCTCCATAATTGAATGGATAACCTATGACAAAAAGTGGAAAACATTGTGGCAAAAGGAGAAATTGCACGTGTTGTGCAATTTCTTCTTTTGACACTATGTTTTCAAAAAGCTGTCTGCTGCAGAGGCGTCAGAAAGCGTCAATATGAGGGAAAGGGTTAATATATGTAAGTGAGTTACAAACTTTGTGCATGTATTTGTAATGTTGTAAAAGTGATGAAATTGGACATTTTTAAGAATTTGACCTTGTGTGCAAAGATGCTTTCTTGAGCTTCTGCAGCAGACACATTTTAAAAAACATTGTGGCAAATATCGAGTAACAGTTCCCATACTTGACATGACTCCAACCAAATCCGGGAAAGGATCTATCTTATGAAAACAGCGTAGCAGCAGTTCTTACGAGCAATCAGAACTGTCACTGTGTTTTGTTCCAACTATGATTTCTTTTCTGTCTTTATTTCATATCATTAAACGTCCCTTTCCCTCATATAGATTCATTTTGACGCATCTGCAGCGGACGACTTTTGAAAACATCGCGACAAAAGAAGAAATTGCTCAAAACGAGCAATTTCTCCTTTTGCCACAACGTTTTAAACTCTTTTCAGTAATTGTACGTACAATTATATAGAATTTCCATATTTTTGAGTAGACATTTTTTAAAGTCGTCTGCTGCAGATTTGTCATATGTGGGGAAAAGGGTTAAGCATAAATGAAACACGAAGCTGAGAATAGGGTAATGTATTGAGTAAAATCAATCCATCGATCTGTCTCGAACGCTCCGATTACTCGGAAGTATTTTCTCGGTCCCTTTCGAATTTCGAATTCTCGAGAGTCCATCGTGGTCTAAAAGTTGCATATCAGGTCAAAGGGAATCCGCTGTGGTAGAGTGGTTAGCGTCGGGGATTTCGAAACCGGGTGTCCCGGGTTCGATCCCCAGTCGCGGCACTACGGTCATGGTGGAGTACCCTTGGGCAAGGCACATTTTCTAGCCTAGTACTGGTTTGTTTACCCAGGGATCATGAATAAGTGAACTGTCGCCGTGATATAACTGAAATAATGTTGAAAACGGCGTAAAACCCCAATAAATAAATACATATCAGGTCAAAGGTTACAGAAAAAATCCTTATCGTGTATCACTCCATTCACACAGTCGTGTCTTATGGCATACGACTTCGTAGGTTGGTACTTATATGTAACGACATATGATCCAGTGCATGAGAAAAAGATACAAGTTGGCATTTCTCAACTGGGTAGGTTGGTTCAGATAGTCTTGATCGACTGCTCAGTCTTATCAGAATATACACAAGTTGACCCTATCTTAAAACAAGCTTGTGTAAGTATGTAAGTATGTGGATGCACACGCTGATCTGGATCTATACTGTTTACACAGGCCCACTTTTCCTTTACCCATGCACGGAATTATATAAACAAATGAGCCCTACCGCGAGAAAACCAACACTGTGGACTCTGCGTAAAGTATCGACCCGGATCAGCCTAAACATGCCGCGCAGGCTAACCCGGACAGACACTTTTCGCCTCCTGTGGATTTTCTGTTTCAGGAATCATTCCTGTATACCTCTATCGCCTGCAAACGGCACCAGTGTTTAAACGTCAGTCGATTTCTACATTTTTTTCGAAATAGGCCTCATAAATCAGATATCTCATTCGTGTTTATTTATTATCACTTTTAATATACTCGTTAACTAAGCTGAATATGACGCTCGCCAAGGATCGCGGCATATCATCTTCATAAACTCGTTTAATAAAAGTGATAATAAATAAACACTCATGAAATATCCTCTATTTATGAGCAATTTCTCCTTTCAGCACAATGTTTTCAACTTTATTCAATACATATACTATTATTTAAAGATACGTAACCTATTTCTTATATATGTTTCCAAAGTCGTCTGCTGTTCATTTGTAGTATGTGGGAAAAGGTTAAACTTTAATATCTGGCCTTACTATAAAACGAAATGTTTTGTATAATCGTGTCCTAATTTGCTAAAGAATAGTAGTAACTGTTTAACCCTTTGAAATATACAACGCATCTAAAAGTAGAAGAATTTGAAACATCTAGGCAAATATGGAAAATATCTATGAACAAAAGTATAATAATATTTCATTGAATACAGTTAAAATATTGTTGTAAAGGGAGGAAGATCTCAATATGAGCAAGCATTCTTCTCCCGAAACATTTCAAAAAGACTCCTGTCAAAAATATATCTGCA
This sequence comes from Serripes groenlandicus, assembly GCA_031761405.1. Classification (NCBI taxonomy): domain Eukaryota; kingdom Metazoa; phylum Mollusca; class Bivalvia; order Cardiida; family Cardiidae; genus Serripes; species Serripes groenlandicus. The sequence continues at coordinate 48,154,759 of JASEVX010000004.1, forward strand.
TATGGGAATGAGTTTTAAAAAACAGAAAATGTAGTTTTGCATGACGTGTGCACAGGTGCGTAGCTCCCTTTGGGCACTGTAGGCACGTGCCTACACATTTTTTCTAAAAATGCCCCCAAAATGCAGCTGTGGCGATACAAATATGCGTAATGTATCGACCAGATCAGCATGCGCTGTCCGCGCAGACTGATCCGAACGACACATTCCGTCTAAGGGGGGATATATAGAGTAGTGATTCCTGAAACAGAAAATCCACAGGAGGCGAAAAGTGTATATCCGGGCACGACTGTGTGGCATGCTTAGGCTGATCCGGGTCGATACTTAACGCAGAGTCCACAATGTTGATTTTCTCACGAGACGACCTACACATTGATTATTGCAAAGCTACACCTCTGGTATATATCCATAGTGTTTGTATAAATACCGTCTACACACCTAAAAGAGAATGGTAGCCTGTCAATGAGAATCAATTCAGCAAGTTTACCGAGAAGTAGAATGTAAAAGTGCCATTTATAATCCTAGTGCCTGGTAATCTGCATTAATGGGTCGTAATAGTGACAAGTTACGTCCGTTTGTGTTAGAATACATTGAATACATTCAAGTCCAAGTGCTAACTCTTCGTGCCATCCCTTACCCAACTACAGACGCATTTTTACACAACTTTACCAGACGACATGTGTAAGCATTGTTTCGTCATGAGCAGTTTCTCCCTGTGTAACATTGTTTTCAACTCTAGTTAAATAATTAAATATTTTATATACAGAAATATTCCTCACCTTAGCGTACATATGTTCGCATGCGTCTGCTGCAGACTTGTTGTAGTTTAGGCAAAGTGTTCAAGACAATTGACGTACATTTACGGTATAATAAAAGGTGTTTCGCAAAATGTTCAGTGTTCCTTACAAATAAGACGAAGACAAGTCAAGCGAAAATGTATTGACATTAACCTATAATACAGTATCTAGTCATATAAAAGAAATAAATAATAATTTACATCACATTTCAAATAAAAAGTAATCAAAAGTTTTTGACATTTAGTCATAAACATATACAGTTTTTGGTAGAATTGCGCATGCGCAGAGGCTGCCATAGTCATGGTGAGTTTGAAGTCACGTGATGTATATGCCCTTCACCACCAACAATTAAGTGCAATTTTTGGTTTGACTTATTTACGAATGCTCACAAAAGCAAACATAGAGTAACGAAAAAAAATCCGATTATTCAAGCTTATAATAGAAAATAACAAGTCTTGTAAGTGTAAATATCATATTTAAAGTGTACACAATTATTTAGATATCACTACGCCAATATAGCACTGCACCGCGCAATTACCCTTTGTAAATTGTAACCCTTTTTTTCCTCTCGGCAGAGATGTAAACAGCCACTCGCCCGCTAGCATAAGCGAGTGGAATGAAGGATCGGCTAGTACGAAATTCTAGGCGCTAGTCCATACATATTCGTTCATGTCCTTATTCATAAAGATAGTATGCATTGCTAAGCCTTTTCTTTCTCTTTCTCTCAGTCCATCTATTCCTTCGACAACGATTAACGATGACTTGCATTTTGGATAGGTGCTTTCGACAAGGTCCGCGTCTAAAGAAACAAATTTCATCAAATGATTTGAGCGCTTTAAATCACTTGTTTATAAAGCGTTTAGAATACTTTGATTATAATAGGCAGAATAACGAATAAATCTTACAAGAAATCGATCATTTCTTTCGGCCAAAATCAGGTAAATGACCCGCGGATATTGGTTGTTACAACATAACTGATTCATCCTTTTATTCTAAATTTGTATTACACAGTTCAAAATTAGATTTTGACAGTTTGTTCGTTATGATTTTGACGCGATTCAAGATTTTGACGCGATTATTTCGTTCATAGAGTTGATTACTAACAGATGACTAAGTTGATGATGGAAAGAACATTAACAAGTTAAGTTAAGCTAAAACATGCACAGGCAGGCGAGTGTTTCATTAGGATAAGTGCAACACTCAATTCCCAATCCTGCTTGCCCTTTAACAAATCACAACCCACCCCACAATATAAAAACTCTGCAGCAGACGAATTAAAAAAAATCTGAGCAAAGATACAGAAAATCACATTTATTGGAAGTGTAATCATTGAATATAGTTGAAAACATTGTTGCAAAAGGAGAAAGCTTGTTATGAGCAATTTCTTCTTCTGCATCAATGTTTTCAAAAGTCGTCGGCTGCAATTACGTATGCAAGTGGGAAAGGTTTAAATAAGAAACACTTTTTCAAATGATAGTCAGTTGGCTATTCTAGTATATAATGTCCGTCTTAAATAATAATGACAAAACTTTCAAAAAACAAGAAAAAGATTTTTTACAATTTAATTGAAAACATATTTAATCAAAGTTGGGAAAGTTGTCCCTTTCCGTGCTTTTTTTATGAGAGTTCAAATCACAAGCAAAACTTATGGGACAGAGTTGACAAATAACACATTGACACAATTTCAGATTTAGGCTTTGTTTCTGTCAAACTGCTGAAGAAGACAACACTGAGACACACATTTTGATTAAAAGTTTATTTAAAAAAAGGAATAATTTTATTTATGATAAACAACATTACAATGATGGTGTAGAAAATACATGTCAACAATAAATTTTTCAATTTGTACATTCATTGCACAGACCAAATCTAAGCAAGTTTGAAATTATGGACCTCTCAGCACATTTTCTTCTCAATTCATTACTTCTTGGCAGGATTTTACTGTTAAAATTGATGATTTTTTTTTTATTTTTGGCCGGATTGCTCTAGCAATTCCGGTCTATAGATTGGCGATGTCTGTCTCTCCGTCTGTCTGTTCGTCAACATTTTGTAAATTTTTTATAAATATTCATATATATGCACTTCTGTAACTCTTCTTAAACGATCGCAATTCTACCTTCAGTACTTCAGTACTTTGATTAGTCATATAGCAGAAATAAACAATAATTTACATCACATTTCAAATAAACAATAATTTCCATCACAATTTCACATTCAAATAAACAGTAAGCAAATGTTTATGACATTTAGTCATAAACTAATACAGTTTCTAGTCATATAGCAGAAATAAACAATAATTTACATCATATTTCAAATAAACAGTAAGCAAATGTTTATGACATTTAGTCATAAACTAATACAGTTTCTAGTCATATAGCAGAAATAAACAATAATTTACATCACGTTTCAAATAAACAGTAGGCAAAATGTTTATGGAAAAACTAATATTGATTATATATAAACAATAAATCCTATAAATATTGGTACGGTTAGTCTCACCATTCTCCGAATTAAAATGTTAACAAGATCTAACGTTTCGCCCCAATATGGTTCTGTGACAAGTAGACATATGAAAGTAATATAAAAGACCTGTGACAAACTTATCTCCTAGAACGAAAAGAACATTCTCAATTTGTCCTGTCACTTGTTTCATAAAGGCCATTGAAATCATCTAGCAGCCGCCCACCTGCTTCCTTTAATCATCATGCCATTTGCATACAAATAGTTTGTGAAATGTGGGCCGTGACAGGTTTGCGCATATATATTATAATGTTTGTAATTGAACAAATGTGATGTTTGTTTGCAAAAATGCACTCGATATTAAAGAAAAACGCTACTTGATAAACGTGTAGATCCGGCGGGCGAAATCTAGTAACCGATTCGCTTTCAATGTATCGAAAATGCAGGAAACCAGCCAGTGACTATGCTTGATTATGTATTCTGGGTATAATCTTGCATGTTTTAATTTGTTGTTATCCCTAAATGTGTAAATAATTTATTATTTGAGATACATATTAGACAAACCAAGGAACAAACTAAATAATCTGGGAGTTAATGAAGACTTTTCCGCGCTAGATAATCGCGCACCTGTACTGAAGTTCTCTCATAGCAACAAAGGAACATTCTTATTTTACCGGTCACTTGTTTCATAAAATAAACCTGATTGCACTTGATTCTGTTGTCAAAATTTTGTATTTCAAGTGGAATTACGTTTTATTCAGACACTGTACTATAATTTTAAGCCTTTGTGGCTTTATATTGTTATACAATGACATTCACAACATTTCGAGTTGCACTGAAGACAGTTCCTTGACAACAAAGCCTTCGTCGCTGCGGACTACTTAGATAAACAATAAATGTTCTTGTTTAATTTATCTACGCCAATCATTTATAAGAAATGTCTTAAAAATATGAGATGATGAATAACCATAACACTTTTACGAATGCATCAACAAAAATATTTCAATTTTCGAATTATATCCAATCAGAGCGTGGGCTGCGAACCTGAAAGTCGCCCATGAAATGACATCCGGAAAAAAGGCCATACTGATTTTAATTTACCATTGAATTCTGATATATATCTTGATCTTGACTAAAGATGTTATATAATAACTCGCTGTGCTCGTTATTAGTGAAGTGATTTCTGGTTTATAAAGCGCATTTAATATATTTGGCAAAATCAATAAAAGAACAAGTAAACTTTTCCTTTGCAATAAAACTATTACGGACACAGTAGTACAAATTCTATCTTTAAACATATAGTAGGGATATACCTTATGGAACGCCTCAACTGTCTTATAATGACGATTACAAGAGAAAGTTGATGCAAGGCATCAATGTCGCCGGAAAAGACTGCATTGATTTATTTATGTATTCTTGACTTTCCTTAGTCTATTCAAACATTAGGAACGTAGAAATGAAAACATTTACTTATAAATTTTACATTCACCTATACATTAGGGTATCTATAAAAAATTAACGAAATGTGTACACATTTATCTTGGCTTAAATTTAATTTTGCTGTTGTTACTTATTTAAATAATAGTATTCATTCATATAATTTCAATGTTTGTCAATCTTATTCGAATCACAAGGTAAATATCCTGGTATTGCTTTAAAGGGAGGTAATTTGAAGAAAACAAAAGTCTTCAAAAGGAGAAATATATCAGCATTACCGTCTACAGTTTAAATTGTTCTATTGTTTGTGGATTTAAAAATGTTCTTTTTTTCTTATTTCTACATGTACAACGAAATATTGCGGCTTCTCTTTGACGCTTTGCGTCAAACATTCGTCTTGTACTTGTCTAAAATAAAATAATATCACTCGCTTTTTCATATCGAAATGCGCATGCGCGAAAATCGATGTTAAAGGTCACGAACCTACACAACAGAATAGGGTCTATATTTAGCTTAGAAACAGTTCCTACTTTAGATATTCATGGATTAACATTATTAAATGAATTCTACACAAATCAAGACATCTCTTTGAACATGAAAACAACATTTAGTAAGTTAAAATTGCTATTAAAAGGAGAATCCGAAATTGACCTCAATGATGACACATAAGAGTCTGCATTAGGGGGTGTTGGTTCACGTCTTGAAGGGACCACTTTTGTCTTCGTAAATAAGACAAAAAACTTAAATGCGAGTGAAATAAAAAAAACAGCAAACATTAAAAAATCGGAATATTTATTTCATTTTAGATGTGTCATTTATTAGTGTTCGTAAACAACCACAATTGTAATATGTTCAAATCATCTAGATTTGTTTCTTTCTAATAATAAGCCGCCCTCCCATGTGATTTCCGAAAAGCTATTAAAAATAGAAGTCGCGGGCTTCTGCCCGGCGACTAATTATTATATTGTGTGTACCCTGTATCATGTTGTGTACGTTTGTTATAATGTTGTGTTCTTCCTTTTTTATAGTATGTGCCATGTTTATTTTGTTATGTGCTTTTTTTATTTATTTTATATAGCTTCTTTAATATGGTATGTGCACGCATGTTTATATTATGTGAGAGTTGTATGTGTCTATGAACAATACTTATTGTGTTACGTACATTTTCGGTTATATTGTGTACGTTACAATATATTCTGTTATGTTGATTTTGTATTCATTTATGTAGGCAAATACAATTTATGACAATGTGTAGGTTCTGTGTTTTTTTTTTATCGTTTCTGACTCTTAGTTAAGCTGTGTTCACATTTTATTATGTTATATTGTCCTCATATATATGGTGTACAAACTGTATTTCGTTATGTAGGAAGTTTATAATGGTAATGCGGATAACATAAACGGGTAGAATTTCAAAATGCACCGTCAAAAACGGCATGCACAGAGTCTGGCGATTCAGACAAACATTGATCAATGTGTTATGGCGGCAGAACTTTTAAGCAAGATTGGAATGTCTGATCTTATGGTAAACCTTGAACGAGAGAAGATCATTTAAACAATATGTAAACGACACATTTGAATAAATTGTCACAATTTGCCCTTTCCCACATGCAGGCACTTTCTGACGACTTGATCTTTATCATTATGAGCAATTAATTTTTGCAACAATGTTTACATCTTTATTCAATAACTGTTCTTTCATTTATAGAGAGTTTCCATACTTTTGACTTATTTTTTTCAAAGAGCCTTCTGCTGCAAATTTGCTGTGTGCGAGAACGGGCTAATAACATTTTACTAATCTTACATTAAAACTTATATTTGTTTTGATATGAATGAGAGAGGGAAAAATAGCTTGCCTCTGCCGGGAAGCGAACCACAGACCGTTCACTTGACAACCCAAGTCAACATCCATTACACTAGCGCGACATAACGTTAATATCGTTCAAGGCCGAGAATTTATCACATGACTGGAGACTACGCGAGGCTCCCAAGAGGTGTATTATGTAACATAGTATAAGTTTCAATTGACGATAAATAACTAAAAACTTATCATGTTTCAAAAATAATTAATATTTTGCTCTTAAATGTTATAATTCTTACGTTTTCACTGATTTTTGTTCACTGAAATTTATTTCTTAAGAAAAACAATTAAAGTTTAGTATCCAGAACATTTCATTTTAAAACTTCACCTCATTGGTGCCTCTCGTAGGATCGCCATCTTAACTATGAACCAATCAAAATGTTTCATTTCCTTTATTTCTTCGATATTATTCATTAAATACAACATTTGATTGGTCTACAATCTAGATCATTTGTTTAACATCTAGGTCAAAACCCACGTTAGTCAGCTATCGCCGAAAAACCTTCACAAGGTATCAATGAATGTTCAAAACACAAGAAAGAGTAGAATATAGAACGAACACACCATAACAGAGAATGCACATAAGACAACAAAACTCTCACAGAACATAAAAATGAGTGCACTTAGCATAATAGAAAATCTATATGTAAGAAATGCACAAAACAAAATAAATAATGCACATACCATATTAAAATATGTACTCATCATAATAAAGGAAAATTATGTACACAACATAATTAAGTATGAGCATGGCATAATAAAGTATGTACACAACATAATAAAGTATGTACATGGCATAATAAAAGCATGTACACAAGTCAACATAATAAAGGGTGCTCACAGTAGAATAATAATCGTCATTATAAGACAGTTGAGGCGTTTCCATAATATCTAACATAGTAGTCGGTATGTGATCAATAGTTACAACAGTTATCAGTACGATTTGTTAGCCTAACAAACCGTCAATAGTTATGATAACACCGTAAAAAGTTTCTCGAACACATTGTGACAAAAGAAGAAATTGATCAGTATGAGCAATTTCTCCTTTTGACACAATGTTTTCAAACATCATCTGCTGCGGATGTGTCAAAAATGCTTCTGCACATGGGAAACGGCTAAACCCTTTCCCCCACATACAAGAAATCTGCAGCAGACGACGTTGAACATATGTTGTCAAAAAATGGAATATCTCTGTAATTAAATGGATAACAAATGACTAACAGTGGAAAACTTTCTGGCAAAAGGAGAAATTGCTCATCATGAGCAATTTCTCCTTTTTGCCACAATGTTTTCAAAAGTCGTCTGCTTCAGAGGTCGTCAGAAAGCGTTTGTGTGAGTGAGGGAAAGGGTGAAGACGTGGGTAAGTTAATTTAGGATGTGAACAACCATAGCCTGCTCGTTATGTTGTCATTCATTTTCGTGTGAGTAGACGTAATACAAATCTTGTTTTTGATGACAGAGGCACTGAAAGGGACTCTACAGTTATTATACCGTTCCCCCACATACACACTCTTTTTACATGTCGCCATAGTATAAACACTTTATTTCCCAATATTATGAAGATGTTAATGCTTATAATTGTTAAACTGTTGATGTAACATAACTTCAAAATGATTTAAGTCATTCAGACTTATTAGGCTAAGCCTAAAATAATTTCTAAGTATATGTCAAATTTTAAATGTCCGTTACTGTCGCCGTCTACGTGTAATGAAGTTAAATGCTTTGTTTTTTAAAGAAGCATGACAGTTCTACCCATTGTGAAAGAATATTTAGGGATTTAAATGAGGTTTGTTTAAGGAAAACGCACCAAGTATTACACAAGATAGAGATATTAAATAAAATGGCATGTGTTTATTATGACGTTTAATTTACAATTCGTCCTAAAATTGCCGTTACCGTTAATTCGAGCCAGCCTTGCAAAAGGAAACGGGAAGTTATTGCAAAACTATAAATTCTTGAATTGAGTGTTATAAATGTACAATACATTCTGTTAAACAAACGTCTCTTCGTATCCGTCTAAAACCCAATTCGGCTTCATTTAAACGGGTTACTTCATTTTTGTTGTACATAATTAAATTGTAGTTGTAGAAGTTTTCTGGGACCTCGGATGGCATTTTAAAACATTTTGGCAAACGAAGAACTGTTGTGCCTGAATGTGTTCAGCTTTATTCATTAAGAGTTCTTTCATTTATAGAGAATTTCCTTCTTTTTTTTTCTCGCCGCGACGAAGTTGCGAAAGCGAGATACCCCTATCTCACCATCGCAGGATCGCTCGCGGAGACTCGCGGTATGAGCAGACGCGGTACACCGCCAGTTTTGTTGACATTGCATGACGTAACACATTTTTCACGGTGTCTACACGGTGTCTGTACGGAGTCACTACGGTGCGTGGCGGTGTGACTACGGAGTGTGGCGGATCGCTGCGGTTTGATGCGGACTGGCTGGAATTTCCTCAATAGCTGCGCATAGCCACGGTGTCACTGCGGAAGGGGCGGTGTGACTACGGAAAGCGGCGGTGTGACTACGGAATGTCGCGGTTGAAGTACGGATTGGGGCGGTGGCAGTACGGCTACTGCGGAACGCTGCGGTGCAACCACGGCAAGAGTACGGTGCGTACGGCAAGAATACGGTGCGTACGAGGAAGCGCGTTGTCGATACGGTTGGAGCGGCGGGTTGGGGCGGATTCGGCACCGCGGACTCCGCAGGGGAACTCAGGGGCTATTTAAAGGCATTTATCTACCCAAAATCATTTCGATTCCTGACATAAACCTGAAGACATGTCTCATCTGAGGTATGAACAAAGAAGGCAGATGCTGCTGTTGGCTGAAATAGAAGTCCGGCTGCTGGCTGTAGCTTCTATGATGGTGGAAGAAGAAGAAAAAGAAGCAGAAAGACAGCAAGCAGAAAGAAGAATAGAAATTGTTGCTGCTGCAAGAAGAAGGAGGAGACACAGACAACAGAAAATAGTGTTGGTCAGAGAGTGGTTGCTGAGAAGACCTTTGTATGGACAGTATGAGAAACTCATGGATGAATTGAGAACAGAAGACAAAGCAAGCTTCCGAAACTTCATGAGCCAGAGTTGTCCACTGCTACAACGTGTGGGGCCAAGGATCCAAAAGCAAGACACTTTCTTCAGGAAAGCCTTGGAACCAGGGCTCAAGTTAGCAGTGACAATGAGATATTTAGCCACAGGAGATAGTTACAAGTCCCTGTCGTACTCATGTTGGAGCCAACACTATCTGCAATTTCGTCCCTAAAGTCTGCAAAGCCATCACTGAGGAGTACTCCAGTGAGGTCATGACTTGCCCCACTACACCTGAAGCCTGGAAAGAAGTCGCTGAGGTTTTCAAGAACAGATGGAATTTGCCTCATTGTGTAGGAGCCATTGATGGCAAGCACGTTGCCATAAGAAAACCAAAGAAAAGTGGATCTTATTATTACAACTATAAGCACTTCTTTTCTATTGTCATGCTTGCAGTGGTGGATGCTGATTACAAGTTTCTCTATGTGGATATTGGAGCCAATGGTGCTGGTTCTGATGCTGGAATATTCAATGACACTGAATTAAAACAAGCACTGGAAGATGACAAAATTGGATTACCACCACCTGAACCTCTACCACATGATGACCAGCCCATTGCCTACTTCATAGTCGCTGACGATGCATTTGCACTCAAGACATGGATGATGAAGCCACTGCCCATTAGGAACATGTCTGTCAACCAGAGAATCTTCAACTACAGGCTGTCCAGAGCCAGGAGGGTTGTCGAAAATGTGTTTGGAATTCTGGCCTCAAGATTTAGGTGCCTACTCGGTACCATGCCACAAAGCCCACAGAGAGTCACCGACATAGCTTTGACCTGTTGTGTCCTTCACAACTTGCTGAGATTGAGAAATGCTAATAATGCAGACATTCCTGTGGACCATGACGCGGATCACAACCATGATGAAGCCAATTTGCCCGACAATCCAACTCTACATGACATGCAAGAAGTCTACAGGGGAAACGCCAACAGGGCTGCCAAGTTGCAAAGAGAATACCTTATCCACTATGTCAACTCAGAAGTAGGAAGTGTTCCTTGGCAACAAGACATGATTTGAACTTTTCTGCCATCACAATGGCCAGTAAAACAATGTTACTACAGCAACACTTCGCTTCTGCAGACTGCGTATTTTATGATTAACTTTTTGTTAAAACAAACAGTGAAATCAGCTGAAAGGAAATGAACAACAATTTAATGTAATGTTATTTCAATTGTACAATAATACAGTGTAATTCAGGCACCACTAATAAAGTCCAAGTGCTCTATGTAATAAAGTCAAATGCACCACTCTGTAATAATGTCAACTGCACCACTCTGCCGCTAATTTGTCAGTATTGTCTATATCATTATTATTCTCATTTATTGTCATTAACAATGCCGGGGTGCTCGTGTTGAACGCCTGCCCAATGAGGGAAGGCGTCAAAGGCGCTGGGACATCGGTCTGATACGAAGAAGCGGGAGTCCCTGGCTGGTGGTACGAAGGACCTGGCTTCTGCGAAGAATCGAGAGTCCCTGGCTGGTGGTACAAAGGAGCTACCTGCTGGTACGAAGGAGCTGCCTGCTGGTACGAAGGACCTGCCTGCTGGTACAAAGGACCTGGCTACTGGTACAAAGGACCTGGCTGCTGGTACAAAGGACCTGCCTGCTGGTACGAAGGACCTGGCTGCTGGTGGTAGTACGAGGGAGACTGCTGTGCCCCTTGCTGTTGCCGCCGCTTGTCCCTTGCATTCCTTTGGTACTGCATGACCATTGGGAACAACGCCAGCTGCATGTCGTAAAAGGTCTCGTCATCCATGTCAGCTGACGCGAAGTAGATCATATCCGAAAAACTCCTTCTGTTGCCCTGGGCGTTTGGGGCTGTCGACACCAGCTGTCGCAGGTCTCGGATGTCTGTAGCCCTGTCGATAATCTGAAAAAGTAAGCACCAGTCTTAAAGTAAGTTGACATGAGCTAAAGAGCTCGCCTGCTTGTGAAAATCCAAAGAAGCATAATAATAACAACATAAGAAGAAAACATTGTGAAGTGCATCTCAAGTGCATCTGCCTTTTCTTGTATCACTCTCATTACCTCTATTAGAAACCACAGAAATGCAATGCAGGGTACTTACGTCTGATACAGCCGCGGAAGTTGCCCTGGAAGGTCCCCGGGAAGGTGGCCTCTCTTGTGCCCTGGAAGATGCCGAGGAAGGTGCCGTGGAAGGTGCCCTGGAAAGTGCCCTAGAAAGTGGCCTCTCTTGTGTCCTGGATGGTGGCCTTGTGGGAGGTCCCGACTGAATTGCCGACGTGTCTGAACTGACAGAGTCATAGCCAGAAGGAGGGTCATGACCTGATGCAGCAGCCAAGTTCTTAGCCAGGTCACCACATTTCTTCCTTTTGCCCTCTCCCACGCGTTTCATGAAGTGGCGGATGTAACCGAAGTTATCCTTGATCAACTGATCCCTGTCACTTAAAGGAGGACCTGCTCCAGAGCCAGAAGGTAGCTCCTTGGTGATTTTTTCAGCCCGGTCCCTCATCGACTTGATCCACGTTCCCAACTGCGTTGAAGTGGCTCCAAGTTCTTCTGCCTTTTCTTGTTGCACTCTCAATTTCTTTTCCTTGTTCTTGTAGTCTTGTAGCCTGTAGTTATACAGGAACTCATGCCCTTTGTACCAGTCTGCCACATCCTGTTCTTTGGACGAACTCAAAACTAGTGCCTGAGCTTTGACTTTCTTGGCCTTTGCAGCATGACCTGGCTCTTGTGATTGACTTGGTGGTGCAATTTCCTGAGCTGTGCTCTCTGTGGAGGACACAGAGGAGGTAGGACTGGCTGGTGCTTCTTCATGTTCATCAGATGTAGGAGGAGAAGGCTTCCTCTTGTTGGACTTTCCTCTCGCTCCTCCTCTCCCTCTTCCTTTTGGCATCTTGCACTGTAAAAGTTCCAAGGCAAGTTCATATGAGGTGAAGTTGTGATGATGTGATATTATGAAATGAGATGCGATGAGATGCTGCAAGGAGGTGTTGTTCTGCCAATGGTCTGATGTGAAATAATGCAAACAGGGCGGCCGCCTTTTATATTCCGCCAGGCAACGAACACTCCGTACTGACACCGTGCGGACACCGTGTTGGCACCGTAGACTCCGTCCTGGCCCCATTTACTCCGTGGTGGCTCCGCTGGCACCGTCGACTCCGTAGTGGCACCGTACACACACCGCCAGTAGCTCCGTACTCAACGTACTGCAACCGTGTAGACACCGTAGTGGTACCGTGTACCCAACGCCAGCAACGCAGGAGCAAATGAGTACGGATCGCTGCGGAGTCGGTACGGAGCGTACGGTGCCACTACGGAGCGTACGGTGCCTACACAGTGTTCACGGTGTCTGTACGGTTCAAAGCGCTCCGCAGAAAACCTGCGAAAAAATTGAACATGTTTGCTAATTTCGCAGCTTCTCGCGGTGCGTACGGTTTGTGGCGGATGGTGGCGGCGCGTCGGCGGTGTCTACACGGTCCCCAGCGGTTCGCTGCGGTTCTCACACCGCGAGTCTCCGCGAGCGATCCTGCGATGGTGAGATAGGGGTATAGGTGTTGCCTTTCTGGCGACGGCGACGGCGTCAACTATTTGCGTTTAGCTCAACGTTAAAGCAGGGTCTTTCAAATAGTATTTGAAAGACCCTGGTTAAAGTTACGTTTTATTTTTACTTTTCTGAATAAGGGTTTTAATATTTGGAATATAGTTACATCTAATACCTTTCTTCACATTGTATGCCAAAGATACTGAGTGTAACCTTCCTTTTGGCGTAAAAAACATGATTTTAGTGGGTTTTGGTTGACTTTGAAAATTGGTCATAGCTTCCTCATTTTTTGTTAGATTGTTTTCAAATCGTGCACACATATTTCATTCAATTATAGGGATTTTCTTTTTTTTTACAAAATATGTTCAAAGTCGTCTGCTGTAGATTTGTCGTATGGGAGAAAGGGTTAAACGACAATAACGCAATCGTTCTAGACAATCTAAATTGTAGTTTATCTCGGGATTTTTCCCGGACGAAAAAGCTCTCAAAATGCATTGATATAGACAATTGATTCCGTAACATCAGTTTAACCCTTTCCCTCATACTGCAATTCTGCAGCAGACGACCTTGGACATATTTTGTCAAGAAATAGAAAATCTCTGTAATTGAATGGATAACCTATGACTAAAAGTGGAAAACATTGTGGCAAGAGGAGAAATTGCTCGTTTTGAGCATTTCTTCTTATGTCACTATGTTTTCAAAAAGCCGTCTGCTGCAGAGGCGTCAGAAAGCGTCTATATGGGGGAAAGGGTTAAGATTCAATCAGAAAACGTCACGATGATAACTAAAGTAAAATAGGGGATATAGATATTATATAAGAAAACTATTCCCATAGGAAACGTAAGATGGGTGTTTGCTAGTTCGGATGATATATATTTGCTAATGCAAATGTCAACTGGAATGTCTCAGTATGCGCTCAGAAATGTGTTCACTGTTTGGTTCTCGCCAAACGCTGACCGTATTTGATAAGCGTTATTTTAAAAACGCTCTGAGCGAACATACCATTCACGCAATCGGCTTAGCGAACAACAACCGAACGAGCCTTCTGGTATATATAACTGAACGCAACAATGAATACGCCATTTCATGATTTAACTATGTCTTGTAATACCATTTACCATTTATAAATAAAATCGTTTGACAGGATGATAGTTCAACTTTCTTTTTTTTTTAAACAGCCAATGAATGCCTTTTGTATGGCATTTTGGCATTTTGAATCAAATGTGAACTTTCATATAGATTTTTTTTAAACCATCATATCTGGCATGGGGTTATAATAATAATAATAATATCTTTATTTTTTGAAGGTAACATCTAAGACACATACAGACAATTTAACATAATTCAGGCCCTTCAATAATATTATAACACACACAAACATTACATTTAACAACATGCAAATTTCAATGAAAAATGTTGTCATGAAATACAAATTGAATTAATTTTCAATCATGTGAAGACAGACACTCCAACTACTTTAAACACAATTCTTAACATAATAATGGCAAGCAATCAAGATACGGTTGATGTTATCTATAACATGGGGAAGTATTCGCCACTAAATAGGGAACATTCAGATTCAGAAACGATACATGACCTTGTACTGCACTACAGTGCGCGTGGGTTGAAAACAAACATGCAGCAGATGCTTTTGAGGCACTTCGGAAAATATAGAAATAAGTCTTCAAATGAAAGTTAAACGATAAAATAATGTTGAAAAACATTATGGCAAAATGAGAAATTACTCATTATGAGCAATTATCCCACTTTGTAACACTGTTAAAGTATTTGTTCAAAGGTTGTCTTCTGTCGATGTGTCAAAATGTGTCTGAAAGTGGGAACATGTTAAGACTAAAAGACGACAAATTTTACAAATATAAATTTGTTCGTAGAAATTTCGCAAACAAAATATAATTTATAAATTGCGTGTGAATGACGTCAGATTAGCGCATTTCGAATAAGGAACCTAATTTAACAAATTACAATATTTGGTACACTATCCTAGTCAAAAACCTGAGTTTTAATCAGTCTAGTTTTGTTTGCGCGTGCCAATTTGCAAGAACTTGATCCGGACATTGTGAGGGATGTAATAAAGTTAAAACTAATTCTACTTCAATGACAATTAACGAAGTGACACTCTTTCTGATTTGCTAAACAGTGATCGTTTAGCCTATAAGAAAATGTGTTACTTGGAAATTTAGAATTGTTGATTAACTTAAAAACGTACATGTACCATTTTATTAATTGAATATAAATACTATTTATTCCTCCTCTCTTGTAGACCCAGCATTATCTGTGATAACAACACCGACACCAGGTATGTATTCGTACTGTTTGACGTTCGTCTTAGTTTTCTTGATTGTTTCCATAATTTCCGTTAATAAAAACACCTTATTTTTATATCACGAGCTTTAAAACACAAAGCATGCAGTTCGTCATTTTAACATTGTATTGCATTTGAAAAATGACAAAAAGCTTTTTTAACAAAAAAATATTATTTTGAGAATTAATTAAGCTAACACATAATACATATGTGAGACACGTTAGGTTTTCAGTATAAAGACGGAATTTAAATTCGACTCTCCCATGTGTAAATCTTTCAATTATCTTACAGGTGTTTGTTTACCTTTGTCCGTTCCTGTGTGTGCTAATTTCACTGTGTATGAATTAACCACGTTCCCAAACCTGATTGGCCAATCTTCACCGATGGAGGTCGCAATGTCAGCGGAAATGCAGTATAGCGAGTTGTTCATGTCGAGCTGCGGCCAGGACTTTTGGTGTGCGGTGTTTAATCCAAAATGTCACCAAAGTAAACCACTGCCTCCCTGTAGGTCATATTGTACGGGTGAGTACTATATTATAGTATTATACAAAGTGTACTGGTAAGTACTGTAAGCATATATTACACATATTGTTTGGGTACGTACAGTATTGACGGATACAAACAGTGTTTGGGATGTACTGTACTCATAAAATACAAATCGTTTACGGGTACGCACTGTAATGTCATACACGTATGGTTATAACGCCTGGATATTTGTGTTCTTTATTACGATGTAGATGCCACTTTTGACCTCACAGTATGTTCAGTAAAGCGAACACACTTCTTCATAAACTTCACATCGGAGAGTGACAAAAATAATCAGAACACCTACCTTTAAAACAATTATTTGCACATTCATCCAAGCAGTTATTTAATCCAACTTGATTTTGTTCGTCATGTTTTATTGAGATAAACTGATATGATTGTCAAAAACAACTATGAATATAGAGAATATATGGCAAAATGATACCGATGTCATTGAAACATATATATTACGTCAGAAACTACGTATGTATTTACAGTTTACACACGTGGATAATGCTATAAATAGACTGGATTAGGTTTTGTGTAAGTTTCCCGATTTTTCATAGCGTGTCATGTACAAGAGTTTTAACAAACAGTGTTAACTGGTCTCTAAACTCATCATAGTTTAGATGGAAGCGCTCTGTAACGTTACTGTGTGGAAATAGTTCCGTCCTTAGCAGCAGGTGAAAAATATCTGAGTGCAATATCAACGCGTGCAATATCAACGCGTGCAATATCGACGGATACTGCATCCTTATTGTAAGGATAAATATTGTTTTCAGACCTGACATATAGTGTACGGATAAATATTGTATTCAGACCTGACACATGTTATACGGATAAATATTGAATTCAGACCTGACACATGTTGTACAGATAATATTGTACTCAGACCTGACAAATATTGTACGGATAAGTATTGAATTCAGACCTGTGTACGGATAAATATTGAATTCAGACTTGACACATGTTATACGGATACATATTGTATTCAGACCTGACACATGTTATACGGATAAATACTGTATTCAGACCTGTGTTGTACGGATAAATATTAAATTCAGACCTGACAAATGTTGTACGGATAAATAGTTAATAGGCGTCAGAAAGCTGCTTTGTATTTACGGGAAAATTGACCGTGTTATTTCAATTCGTTTACAGTTTGTGAGCAGAAGAAATCAATTTCACATGAGCACCATCTTGCAAAATTGGGTTTTAAACATGGAGATAATGACTATAAATTATAAGCTTTCAAACCAATCCTCAATAATTCATATTTGTATGTTATGTCATTTTATAAAATAGTGTGTATATTTATGGAAAATAAAATACCTGTAATCTAAATATTAAAGTTTAAGATCAGCCCATACAAACTGTAGGCACAGTATCCCCAGAGCCTTCGATGCCAAACTATATGTTATGTTGACATAAACGCATCCTCTAAGAAAGACTAGAAGTGTAGGCCCACTAGACATACGCAAATGTAACTTCAAATGTGCCAAGTAAAATACCAAAAATCTTCAAAATGTACAAAATGTTATTTATTTGCCGTTTCTTTTACATTCAACAACAAAAGCTTATAGTCCGTTTACTTTTAGAATGAGTGTATGCATTGAGATACACAACAGGCATTGGTAGGTGAAATGGATACTTAGCTTTATTCCAATTGTCTATTTTACAGATCGATTCGTGATACGTTTAATTCCCTTCAGTACAATTCATGCCAGTGTGTATGTCAATGTCGATTTTAAAATACAAACACTTCAGTGTAATCCTTTCCCACCTGCAGACGGTTTTTAACCATAACAAATCTGCAGCAGACGACTTTGAAAACCTATATACAAAAATGTGAAAATATCTCCATAAATGAGTGTTAAATTATTAAAAAAAAGATTTTCGTCAAACGTCGTCTGCTGAAGATGCCTCAAAATGCGTCTACAAGTGGGAAAGGGTTAACACATGTATAGCAGACCACTTTTGAAAATATTTTGGCAGAATTACTCACTTCTTCTTATAATATCTATTTGTTCAACTTTTCAATACTTATATTTTCATTCATAGATATGTTCAATAATCTATGAATTACATTTGTTTAAATTCGCCTGCCCCAGATTTGTTGTAAGTGGTAAAAGGGTAAATAAATGTGTCATGTGTTAACCCTTTCCCACATGCAGACGTATTTTGACGCAATAGCAGCAGACGACCTTTGTAAACATTGTGGCCAAAGGTGAAATTGCTCCTGATGAGCAATTTCTCCTTGGGCCACAATGTTGTCAACTTTATTTAACAATTTAGCATTCTTTTATGGAGATTTTTCAGGTTATTGCCACTATGTTTTCAAAGTCGTCTGCTGCAGATTTGTTGAATGTGTCATGTGTTAATGTGCATTTAAATTTCTTACAGCAATTTCCAAGGCCTGTGCCTACCAAAGTGTTAATATGACAGATTTAATCGACTGCTCTACTTTACCGGAGTCTGTTGACGATGACATATGTATACAGGATCCATACAAAGGTAGGTCACTCTTCCATAGTTCATTACTGTTCATGTTGTGTTTGGTCCAGGATCCATACAAAGGTAGGTCACTCTTCCATAGTTCATTACTGTTCATGTTGTGTTTGGTCCAGGATCCATACAAAGGTAAGTCATTCTTCCATAGTTCATTTTAGGATCCATACAAAGGTTGGCCACTCTTCCATAGTTCAATATAGGATCCATACAAAGGTAGGTCGCTCTTCCATAGTTCATTATAGGATCCATACAACGGTAGGTCACTCTTCCATAGTTCATTACCGTTCATGTTGTGTTTGGTCCAGAATCCATACAAAGGTAGGTCACTCTTCCATATTCCATTATATGATCCATACAAAGGTACGTCACTCTTCCATTATTCATTACTGTTCGTGTTGTGTTTGGTCCAGGATCCAAACAATGGTAGATAACTCTTTCATAGTTCATTACCGTTCATGTTGTGTTTGGTCCAGGATCCATACAAAGGTAGGTCACTCTTCCATAGTCCATTATAGGATCCATACAAAGGTAAGTCACTCTTCCATTATTCATTACTGTTCGTGTTGTGTTTGGTCCAGGATCCAAACAATGGTAGATCACTCTTCCATAGTTCATAACTGTTCATGCTGTGTTTGGTCCAGGATTCATACAAAGGTAGGTCACTCTTCCATAGTTCATTGCTGTTCATGTTGTGTTTGGTCTGGGATTGGATCCACATAACGAGTTGTCTCCCCTGTTGGTAAGTATTTGATTATTTCTGGTCTCGGTTCGTATTGTCATATTGACCTGTCACATTGTTTCGTTTGACGATTTCTATCACTTTCTCAGTGTATATTTTGGAAAAAACTTTCTTAAAATGTCATCAGACTTTTTCAACTCAACTTAAACTTCAATTGGGTTCCTATGGATTTAAGAAAAGACGATCTTAAATCGTATTTACAGAGTCAACATCAGAAAGTCAGTGGAAGTAAAGATATACTTGCTGGGAGAGCACTTTCTTGTATAACAAGTACATGTACTTCAAATGCAAATCAGTTCAAAGTGGATAGGTCTTCGCTCAGCTCATTTTCTGTTAGCACTTTTTCTGTCGAATATGTTTCACCTAGCCAAGTCGGCACACACATCACGCATAATGTGCATCACGTCATGCCATTTGACACGCATAAGTTACGCACATTCAACAAAATGGCAGTAATCGTCATCATCGCCTAAAACGCGTACCTCTTCTAAATTGGTTACCTCCCCTTGTAACACGCTATCGCATATGAGCCGTTCAACGTGAAAACCAACATTATGAACTCTGCGTAATGTAACGATACAGATCAGGCTAATCCGGCCGACACATTCCGTCTCAGTGAAATAGAGGTACAGAAAATCAATATAAGGCGAAACATGTCTGTCCGGGTTAGCTTGCGCGACATGCTTAGGCTGATACGCGGTCGACAATTTACACAGAGTCCACAATGTTGGTTTTCTCATAGGGCGGCTCATATATAGAATTCTACCCGTGGGGTTTTCCGAGACTTCCGACGAGACTATCAATAGCCTATGTGCATAACTGTTAGCGCTCCTGGAACACGAATACATAAAAGGTTTAATACAAGCATTGCTAGTTTTTCAAAAGATGTTAATTTGGCTCAAAACTGACTTTGTTTGCTACGAAAAAGCATACACTTGTAAAGTTTGACATTTTAAGACAGTTTTAAATAACGCCAAACTTTATTTGTTACTAATTGGTTGACGTACACCTAGTCAAAACTAGCCTCTACCCGTTGCTATATAGGTATATTCAATAAGGAACCAGGTTAATGTATCACTTTGTCATAAAGACACGGACTAACAGTAAATTGTTCCGCTTAAATTAAATAAAGTACTCTTACACTAAAAAGGCACGACAAATTGAACATTTTGAAATATCGCCACGAACCGGCAGGGCCTTTTTTTTGTTGTTGTTATCTCCCTCACACGCCCACGAACACTCCCGCGAGTAACTCCCCTTCTTGTGACGCTCTTTGTGCATGTTATTGCGTAAACAATTTTGCGTGCCAGTGTCACCCCACTGTCTTATTGTCCCGTCACATCTATAAAAAGTGTATTGAACACAAAATGAACCTACAAGACCCTTACGGATCGCACACCATTAGTAGTATGCGTGTTCGAAAAGAAAGGTGGGACTATAGGAAAACAAACCTTTACGTAATTATTGAAAACGTGTGGGAAAAGATCTGCATGTGCTTTATATATCAATTATATACTGCTTCACAGATTTTTTTTTTTTAAACACTTAATGACTAATTACTAATCGGATTAAATGATTTAAAGAGTAGTTTTCTAACACATTTCCCCATGAGTTGGTATTTAAAAATATGCAGCTATGATCGGATTTATTGTCTATGAATCTATACGGTTAACCGGGTAACCGGTTACTAAATTATACGAGTAACCGGTTAGAAATATCGGTAACCGTTGCCATCCCTACTAATTCGTAAACAGTGTTAATCTAGATGCGACTGCGTGGATGTGCTTGCTGATGCACTGTCTACAAATGCCCAACTGTTTGTTTTCGCGGAGCCTCGTTCATATCATAGACCTATAAGCCTCCAACACGAGTCATGATCATTCCATACGAAACTAAACCTTCATGGGAGCCGAGCATCTAACCACCAGTGGTCTTAAAGGTGCTGAACTCCAGAAAATAGATATTATAGTGAAAGTGTTAAAACTGTTCAAAAGTTGTCTTTAACTACTCGAATCATAATCTCACTTTCCAGTACCATAAACATCTAAATATTGATCGTTTATACTTAATTACAAGAGAAAGTTGATGCAATGCATCAATGTCGCCGGATATCCATAGTGCAGTTATGTATAACACTAACATTATAGTAGTTGAATAAACAGTTATCAACTGAGGGGCATATTGGAACATCAGGGGTGGGGTCAAGTGAAAATGTATCATAACTTGCATTGTTTTGTCAACGAAGTGAATGATAATTGAAGCCTTTCATTGTTTATGATCAATCTCCATTCCAAAGAATGTTGACTAGAGACTCAACCAACTAATTATTGATCATAAACAGTAATGGAAATGAGAAATCTTGCCAATCATTAGTCTTAGTATGTATACAGTGCTTTCATTAAGGAATAATTATAAGATTTGTGAATTCCACATACACTTTTCAAGATGTTTGTCAGAATATTTGAATTTTATTATTTTTCAATAAAACCACAAAACAGACAATTTAGGATTTGCATGCAATAGCACATCATTTTACCTTTCCTCTATTAAAGTCAACAGTGGACACCTTTGCAGCAATATACTTTTAAAACAATGAGTTAAGGGTTAAATCGCTGAGTTTTCTCTGTTCTCAAAATGATATTAGCTTGGCATCCTAATTATATCATACTTTAACAAATGTTGAAATGTAGTCCAATATTTATAAATTAGACCACATTCGAAATATAATATCAACTAAACAGTTAAATCTCATTGAAATTGTTGTATAATTTAAAAGGCTTAATTTCGAACATAAACTGAGCCCTACAACATGTTAATTTATTTTAATTCTTTCCTTCCTTTTTTATAATGAAAATAACAAAACTACTCATGTTTTAAAATTATATTATGATGAGCGCCCTTGTGTCAATGATCCATAACAATATGCAGATCGGAAGCAATATGCCTTTAGGGAATTAAATGACACTTTTAAAATTGTCAAGGACGAAATAATGTTGTACGAAAGACCCGATTCTTTCTTATTCGCAGAGGTGTCGTTCTTGAAACTCTCTTTATAGGCAGAGCGTGTTCGTTCAAAGTAATTTTTCTATTAAAACTAGTTTTTATCTCGGTTTGTTCTTTTCTTTATTTGTTTCGAACCAAATAAACATTCTAAATCATCTACGATTTACTATTTGTAAGTGAGTGTAAAGAGACGGCTCTCTGCAAAGGAGATTGATCTACGCAGTTGGTATTCGCGAGTCACGCTTCAAGCAGGTGCGCGTATGTAAACAAATTAGACTGCGACGTAAAGGTTTGTAGTTATCGCCTTTTGAGTACATGTAGTATATAGTGTAAACATAACGTATACCAGTCTAGCTAATAGGGACCGTTTTGTCTTCGTAAATAAAACAACAAAACATAAATGCGAGTCAAAATAAAGAAACTGAAAATACCTAAAACATCGGAATATTTATTTCATTTTAGATGTGTCATTACTTAGTGTTTTTAAACAAACACAATTGTAATATGTTCAAGACATCTCAATGTGTTTCTTTCTAATAATAATCCCCCCTCCCATGTGATTTCCGAAAACTTATTAAAAATAGAAGTCGCGGGCTTCTGCCATATGTATATGCGGCAAATGTTGTACATTTTTGTGACTTTCAATTGACATTTTTTTGAACTACTTATTTTTTAAACTTTGTTGTCACTATAAGCAATATTTGACGAAGGTACAACATTTCAAAAATGAGCCGTCCCGCGAGAAAACCAACATTATGGACTCTGCGTAAAGTATCGACCGGATCAGCCTAAGCATGCCGTGCAGGCTAACCCGGATAGACACGTTGCGCCTCCCGTGGATTTTCTGTTTCAGGAATTATTACTCTATACCTCTATCTCCCCGAGACGGAATGTGTCGGCCCGGATAAGTCTGTGCGAACTGCGCACTCTTGGTCGATACATTACGCAGAGGCCATAATGTTGGTTTTTCTCGTGGAACGGCTCATTTGTTTAACATTATTGTACATTTATATTCTCCTGTTTCGGCGAGTCAATAATACCCAAAATCACTAGGTTTAGTTTGAAGATGTTTCCCTGGCGATTTACTATTTTCGTTTACGCAACATTTACAAAGTGTGTAGTTATTATATACATATGGATGTTATAATGTATAATGCAAATGTCAAGTCAAGTCAACAATGTGATGAGCGAGTTCTGCATTTGGGATTTTTCCACACAAATGGCGCGAGTTCTGGTTATGTCTCCAGGAAGCAGACATCGAGCGTGATTGATAAAAGCTTAAAGCTTTTTTCGCAATCGATGTTAAATAAATAAGTTTAAACTAATTAAGTGCACATATTTTTTTCTAATTTGATCTAATCCTCTCCCTGCGTAAAAGGCAATTGAAGGCGTTTGCAAACAATGCAGATTCAGGAGAGACAGCTCGTAAAGAGCTCGTAAAGAGCTGTCTCTCCTGAAATCCGCATTGTTTGCCACTTAGAGATTCAGTTCAACCTTATTGTCTGTTCGACAAAAAAAAGAGTGGTCCAATTTTCAACATGGAAGAGTCGACTTTGTGAAATTTGGCAGTGAAAGGGTTTACCTATATATTCTACAAATATATAAAGACTGGAACACGATGTCATATGTCCCATGATCATCTTTATTTACAGCTGGTGCGTGCCATCCAAATACAGACGAAATTTGCTCCACGTTCGGATATCCGTTGATGACGTTTCCAAATTTCGCTGGTCACCGGAATCCTTATCAAGCTTCGGAATTAGTTCGGCTGCTAGCGGGAATCAGCCATGCTACACAGTGTTACAAACATTCGCTCCTGTTTGCTTGTTCAGCGTTTATGCCAACGTGTTCTAACTCACAGACTGTGCCGACACATGCTATTCCACCGTGTAGAAGTTTGTGTAATGGTATGTACAGGTCCACACTCATCAACTCTTATGATTGGTTACTTTTTAAAATAAATTTCTTTTTGAAATTGTAGTTGAGATTAAGCTAAGATTTAACAGCTGGTCATATTAAGAAAAAAACATTTCGCCAATAAAGAGAGCCAAGACGAACATTGCAACGGAAAGAAAATCTTAACGTTTCGAACAATCTGTATTATAAAGCAAAGCGCCGATGGCACTATTGTGGCGATCGTATAGAAAAAAAGCAATATCTCGGTGTCTGGTGCGGGTAAATTTGAGAAAAGCTGCATCTTTTGACAGTAGAATGATATTAGTTGTTTCATGTTCTTTCCATCACCAACTCGGTAATCTGTAAATAATCAACTCGGCCGAAAGAAATGATCGATTTTTCT
This sequence comes from Serripes groenlandicus, assembly GCA_031761405.1. Lineage (NCBI taxonomy): Eukaryota > Metazoa > Mollusca > Bivalvia > Cardiida > Cardiidae > Serripes > Serripes groenlandicus. The sequence continues at coordinate 48,179,299 of JASEVX010000004.1, forward strand.
CTTCTTCATTCTTGCAAGATTTATTCGTTCCGTATTCGTTCTGCTAGTATAAAGGTATTCTAAACGCTTTATAAACAAGCGTTTAGTACATTGACTCGCAAGCGTTTGCCAGTCATCGTAATTTAAAGCGCTCAAATGATTTGATGAAAGTCGAGAATTCAGACGCGGACCTTGTCGAAGACAACTAAACAGTTACTCGTCGACTTTCGGCGAGTGCTAGCAGCGATCGCAGAATACTCATGAAAACACTATTTATTCATATATTTTAAAAAACACCTTTAATAAAAAAATTATTGTGGCACAGATTTGAACCGTTGATTTTGACAAAACGAAACGGCAATGACTCGCCTGGTGCCGGTCCTTATTGAAAACCCTGACATTTATTATGCGAGTTATAGAACGCGCAATGAAATTTATTATTTGCCCAAACATGAAGAAAGATAATATTTACATAATTTAACTCTATGTAGATATTATCTCAATAAATCCCAAATCTTAGTATCAATCCGGTACCAAAGTAGCACCGACATGATTATTATTAATCGTGTCTCTGCATCACTGATGGAACTATATATTTGGCGGATTAACGGATGTAGGTTAATTGGTTTGCAGTTAGGAATAAAAAGTCAACGGTCTGTACAAAACTGACTATGTAAATGTGTTCGTTGTTGTTGTTTCTGTTAGCATTGTGGCGATTGTCAAACCAATCGCCACAGAAACGAAACCTCAAAAATCGAGAAAGGTAAACGGTTATCGGTTTAAATTCAAATTGTTAAATTGTATAAGAGTGAAGTGTGAAGAATGGAACAAACTACGCTGAAAAGGAGAGTGTTTATTAAACATACTATGTTTAGTTATTAAGTATACAATTCCTTTACTCATAACGGTTTTAAATGAATTGCGCACGAAACTTTTAGTGTAATGTGGTAGATAACTGTAATATAACTATATAGCTAGACCATAATAGTATACAGCATTAGTAAATAAGAAAGAAAGCATACATTTATTTATATGTGAATATTTGAAATCACTTATGATCTGTCATACTTTATCAACCTATACAGGCCCAACACTTTTCCCCAGCCATATTGACCACAATGTATTCTATATTGAAGTTTCATAAACAACTTCAGACATTACTTCTAAGACTGCCAATCTCAGAGAAACTGAGCCGGGATACCATAGAAATTAAATTCGTCGCACGGACCAAGTACACATGGGATCGTTCTGCGTCATTTGTAATTCTACTTAAATCTAACAGCAAAGAGTCTGTTTGTTTATTGTGAAAAGTTGAAATCGTTTTAAGACGAAATCTATAAGATGAAATACAGATAGCAGTACCACTGTCTTCGCTAAAAAAAAACCGGTTGCTTCGTATATTACATTTCCATAAATATAGAATGCAACAAAGTACTATTGGTTTGTGAAGAAAGATAATCCGCTTGCCGCAAAAACCTTTGACATAATGGAATTGCTGTCCTTGCCCCTTTTCTGCATACGACAATTATGCAGCAGATGACGTTAAAAAAAATTTGTAAAACATATGGAAACACTATAAATGAAAGAAGAAATATTAACTAAAGTTGAAAACATAGTGGCAGAAAGAGAAATTGCTCAGCATGAGCAGTTTCTCCATTTGCCATAATGTTTTTTACTAAGTCGTCTGCTTCAGATACGATTGATATGATCAGTGTTGTACATTTCAGCATATACGTTTGCATCTTTTTCAGATTTTAAGAGCCGTTGTGAAATATTCATGGATATATTTTTCCACCCTTGGCCCAAAGATTTGTATTGTGACTCTTTTCCGGATACGAACGATACCCGGATATGTATTGGTTATACGGAGGCCCATGAACCAGCTGAGCCGTCAGGTAACGTACACGTAGATAGTATAATATAAGTTATAAAAGTATTCATATATTTGGTTAAAGCGACGGAACTCCATATACCCAACTGTCGGGAAAAAAAATCCAATTTTAAGAAAATAAGTGTTATTTTTGTATTTGGGGCATTAAAATATGATAACTGACATATTACATACCCCTATAATCGGTGAGATTTTCTTGTTTTCGATACTTTTTCCATCGCAAATTCTACCCTGTCGGTAACGGGGTAAGTATTTTTAAATAGGAAACCCCTTCATCGGGACAATTTGTTCGTGCCATCTGGATTTCAGTCGCTTTAAATATGACATTATAATGGCCGCACTGCATACACAGAATACAGCTGAAGTTTGAATATCTCTAAAATTACAAAAGTCCGTGGACTCGAGTACTTGAAACTGGTGTTCCCTTGGTTTGATTGACTTAAACTAATTGAGCAACGATTGTTGAAGGGGCTTAAATATGGAGACATATTAACACCTTGATTCTATAGTACAATGTTGATATTTATCATTGGAACCATTGGTGTAGGAGCCTAAATTGAGCGACATATTAACACCTTTATTCTATAGTAAAATGTTGATATGAAACATTTGCACTATTGGTGTAGGAGCCTAAATTGAGCAACATATTAACACCTTTATTCTATAGTAAAATGTTGATATTTATCATTGGAACCATTGGTGTAGGAGCCTAAATTGAGCGACATATTAACACCTTTATTCTATAGTAAAATGTTGATATGGAACATTTGCACTATTGGTGTAGGAGCCTAAATTGAGCAACATATTAACACCTTTATTCTATAGTAAAATGTTGATATTTATCATTGGAACCATTGGTGTAGGAGCCTAAATTGAGCGACATATTAACACCTTTATTCTATAGTAAAATGTTGATATGAAACATTTGCACTATTGGTGAATGAGCCTAAATTGTCCGACATAGTAACACTTTGATTATATAACTCAATGTTGATATGAAACATTGGCACAATATGTGTATAAGCCTAAATTGAGCGACATAGTAACCCGTTTATTCTGTAACTCAATGTTGATATGAAACATTGGCCCAATATGTGTATAAGCCTAAATTGAGCGACATAGTAACCCGTTTTTTCTGTAACTCAATGTTGATATGAAACATTGGCCCAATATGTGTATAAGCCTAAATTGAGCGACATAGTAACCCGTTTATTCTGTAATTCAATGTTGATATGAAACATTGGCACAATAGGTGTATAAGCCTAAATTGAGCGGCATAGTAACCCGTTTATTCTGTAATTCAATGATGATATGAAACATTGGCCCAATAGGTGTATAAGCCTAATTTGAGCGGCATAGTAACCCGTTTATTCTGTAACTCAATGTTGATATGAAACATTGGCACCATTGGTGAACGAGCCTTATTTGATAATCACCCGAAATCGCTACTATCATAATAAGCGACATTGTAATTTTATATTGACCCTTAGAGGGTATGCAAAACTGTGCTACTGAATAAGGTATTAACCCTTTCCCTCATACGACAATTATGCAGCAGACGACTTTGAACATGTTTTGTCAAAATATTGAAAATCTCTATAATTGAATGGATAACCTGTGACTTAAAGTGGAAAACATTGTGGCAAAAGGAGAAACTGCTCGTTTTGAGCAATTTTTTGTTTTGTCACTATGTTTTCAAAAAGCCATCTGATGCAGAGGCGTCAGAAAGCGTCTCTATGAGGTAAAGGGTTAAGTTATTATTATTTTTATCATTTTTATTATAATTATTATTATTATTATTATTATTATTATTATTATTATTAGAAGTAGTATTATTATTTATTATTATTATTATTAGTAGTAGTAGTATTAGTATTTATTATTATTATTATTATTATTATTAGAAGTAGTATTAGTATTAGTATTTATTATTATTATTATTATTATTAGAAGTAGTATTAGTATTTATTATTATTATTATTATTATTAGAAGTATTATTATTGTTATTCTAGCTTGTCCCGATGAGGAGTTGAAATGTGACAACAGTACCTGTATTCCGAGAAGTTGGCGATGTGACGATTACCGTGATTGTGAGGACGGATCGGACGAGAAACTCATACAATCTGATCTTCCAATGACACGATGCGGTGCGTATGTACTTGAAAACACCCGAGAAAAAAACCCTTATCCTGCTGAATGTCCTGCTATTTTGAAATACGTAACCATTGACCTCACTTAGACGTCCTTTCACACCACTGCAGCAGACGACTTTTGAAAACAATCTACTGTGAACATGTTCTACTATTGTCACAATGTTTTCAACTTGTTTTAGTAATAACACCCGTACATTAAAACAGTTTTGTTTTGCCTAGATAATTTCAAAATCGTCTGCTGCAGATTTTGTTATATAAGGGGGAGGGGTTAACCCCTCATATAGACGCTTTCTGACGTCTCTGCAGCCGACGGCTTTTTGAAAACATAGTGAAAAAAGAAGAAATTGCTCAAAACAAGTAATTTCTCGTTTTGTCACAATGTTTTCCACCGTTTAAGTCATATGTTATCCATTCAATTATAGAGATTTTCTTCTTTTCTTGACAAAATATGTTCAAAGTCGTCTGCTGCAGATTTGTTATATAAGGGGAATGGTAAACGCCTCATATAGACACTTTCTGACGTCTCTGCAGCAGACGGCTTTTTGAAAACATAGTGACAAAAGAAGAAATTGCTCAAAACGAGCAATTTCTCGTTTTGCCACAATGTTTTCCACTTTTAGTCATAGGTTATCCATTCAATTATAGAGATTTTCTATTTTCTGACAAAATACTTTCAAAGTCGTCTGCTGCAGAATTGTCGTATGAGGGAAAGGTGTAAGGACCAGTCATTACTTGTTGTTGATTAAAGAGAAGTGAACGCTGTATATCAAGATTTAACTGCCCGGATGTTAAGCCTGATCTTGATCTACAATGTTCGCAAAAGTGCGGTAGTTTTAAGTCAAACATAATTGAGCCGTTCCACGAGAATACCAACATTATGGACTCTGCGTTATGTATCGACCCAGATCAGCCTGTCCGGGTTGACACATTCCGTCTCAGGGGGATAGAGGTATAAAGTAATGATTCCTGAAACAGAAAATTCACAGGGGGCGAAAAGTGTCTTTCCGGGTTAGCCTGGCGCGGCTTGCTTAGGCTGATCCGGGTCGATACTTTACGCAGAGTCCACAGTGTTGGTTTTCTCTATACCTCTATACCCCTGAGACGGAATGTGTCGGGATCAGTCTGCGCGGACTGCGCAGGCTGATCTGGGTCGATACATTACGCAGAGGCCATAATGTTGGGTTTTCTTGCGGGACGGCTCTAATGTGACGAGTTAGATTAATGACATGATTCCTGTTACAGCCTCTTCTCATTCGTGAGGGCTGTTGCCGCCGACATTATCCCCCCGGGATCATTAAGGGACTGTTTATATCCGTTTCATTCAGTCGGAGACTATTGTTTTCACTTCCTTTGCAACATGTGTCTTTATATGGGAAAAGGTAACAGCCGGTATGTGATGACGTGCTATTGCAATGACGTAATTCTGATACAAGTCAGCAGTGTACCAAATACACGTGTAAAATACTGCATCCGGTTTTGATGTTGTATCCATTTCTAAAACATTGTTTGATTTATACCTTTCCCACACGAAGACACGAAGACGCATTTAAAGCAGACGATTTTTTTGAAAATATTGTGGCATAGAAGAAATTCATCATGATGAGAAATTTCTCCTTTTGCCACAATGTTTTCAACTCTATTCGATAATAATAGTTTCATGTATCGAGGTTTTCCGTAGTCTTTGTCCAGCTATTTTCAGAGTCGTCTAATGCAGATTTGTGGTATGAAGGGAAAGTGTTAATTATTACACTACCAAACACATTTTGACCACGGTCGCATATATTTTATTTTAGCTGCCTGTCCTGTTGGATTGTTCCGGTGCGCAGCTTCATCCACATTCTGCGTGGAGAATACACGACGCTGTGATGGGGTGAAGGACTGTAATTCAGGGGCAGATGAAGATGATTGTGGTTGGTATTTTATTGTTAACCATAATCGAGCCGTCCCGCGAGAAAACCAACATTGTGGACTCTGCGTAAAGTATCGACCCGGACCAGCCTAAGCATGCCACGCAGGCTAACCCGGACAGACACGTTTCGCCTCATGTGGATTTTCTGTTTCAGGAATCATTACTCTATACCTCAATCCCCCTGAGACGGAATGTGTCGACCCGGCTCAGTCTGCGCGGACTGCGCAGGCTGATCTAGGTCGATACATTACGCAGAGGCCATTACGTTGGTTTTACTCGCGGGACGGCTCATATTTCGAAAAATGCAACCCTTGGACTGATTGGACCGATTTTTGTGTGAGAAGCCTTTGTAACCAAGATTTATACTAATGACTTTCCATCTAAACATCACTACTTTGATGTACCTATAATTAGATATGGAATCTTCCAAATACAAAGCTGGGCACTCCAATTTCAAACATTTAGCATTGAAACGGAAGGGTATTTTAGGCTTGTTATTACAATTATAACGTGATTGTTCTGGACGGACGGTTGACTGCAAACTTTCGTTTCCATTTGCAAAAATATCTTTAGATTTAACAAATTATAACCAAATCGCAAAAGAAAATAGCGCAGAAAGAAAGCATGTTATAGTTTTTATGTCGTTTTTGGTCGAAGTCACTGTTACCAAAACCTAAATTCGTGGTTAAGGATGTACTGAACTGAGAAGTTGAAATTTAAAAAAAAAAAAATGTTACATTGTTATTAAATCTTCTGATTTTGTTAACAATTAAAACCTTTTTAGTCATTATACCTGTTTATAATGCTTAAAAATTTAAAAGAAAGTGGTTTAAATTTGGTTTAGACAAAGGGCCTAATTTGTTCGTGAGCATTCCAATTGTGTGTGAGCCGCTGTCCAGTGGCCATGTTTGATTTAGAAATATAACTGGGTAAAAAGTACATATTAAAGTCGATATGTATCAATTTTAATCTAGAACTTGTATAGTATCATATTGTTTTTGAAAAAAAGTAGAAAATATTGGAAAACTTTTATGACATTTGAAGATATGTTTGAAAAATAAATAAATATTTATTCATATTTTAACATTTTTTAGCCATTCAGAGAATAAAACTGAAAAGTTTGCCCAATGACATATACTTTTCTTTTTTAATTTTGATAAATGATAGTTATTGCAATAACCTGAAAAAGTTTCAGAAAAAAGTTAAATATTATAAATATGTTTTTTCCTTATTTCAAAGTTTTAAATATGTCTATTCTTACACCTGACAAATATGAGTTCTCATTAGGGAAAAAAAGTGTCTATTTTTTAAGTTTATTTACAACGTATCACATGAACTTTCAAAGATATGCATAAAATAACTTCATAATGAGATTTAAACCACACGAAGACAAACAATTAGCATATCATCTCTCAAATATTGAGGTGGTTTTTTTCATGTGCTAAAATAGCAAAACAATGCATATCATAAGGCTTTCATAAATTGATCTAGCAAAAAATAAAGCCCACTACCCTACCTTTTTTTTTATTTAACATACATCAAACTTTCAAAAAAAAAAATGTTACAACAAAAGTTAAATATTATGAAAAATCAACTTTTCAGTTCAGTACATCCTTAAATCAAATTAACTTTTCTTTTATTTGACCTAACACAACACCAGAACCTGTCGACTTTTGCAAGTATTTGAAAATGACAGTATATCCCTGTAGCCTCTTGCGTAAATTAAAATGACCAACATTGTATTTCAGTAAAGCTAGGCGATGGTGGCAACTCTGGTGCTCTACTTGTGTATAATCCTAATTCTACAATGTGGGAACCAGTATGCTCCGCCTCCTGGTCTGATACCGAGTCTTCCGCCGTATGTACACAGCTTGGCTACCAGTAAGTAAACAATATGATCAATCCGAAAATACGATTCGGAATAATTTATACAATTGTGATGGTCTTAAGTTTTGACGCCACATTGTTTACCTGTAATTGACTTATGGTCCAGTTTAATAAGTTATTACCCCCCTTGTATACATTACCGATTCTGACGACTCTTCTGTTAAGGGAGTTAAATAAGGTATACGACTTTCACTTCCGGTGGGCAAATTTGAAGTACGAAAACGAACTAACAATGGAGATGTTTTTAAACTCAACAGAAAAGAAAAGACATTACTGTTCAATGTGTTCGAACTATAGAGGCAGTTATGTAGATGGACAAAGCATCATATTGCATAAGTTTCCAACACATATTACGCTACAGAAAACGTGGATAAGACGTGTTCGAGCAGTGATGCCAAAATACATTTTCTAGTAAATATCTAACCGTATCAATATGTTTTTGTCTCTTTACAGCACTATGTCTGGTTCAGAGGAAGTGACATCATCAGCTGGTTCCGTATTTGTTTTAAGCGAATTACGTGAAGACTCGGAACCAGGGTTTATCCAGAGTAACCTTACTAGATCGTGAGTTCTTTATCTATGTCAAACAGCTTACCGTTATCCTGGTATAGGAGTTGAATTGTTCTATCATATATTATACAGTCTAACTTGCCTTAACCCTTTCCCACCTACAACAAATCTGCAGCAGACGACTCTGAAAACCTATATTCAAAAACGTGGAAAATCTCAATGAAAGATAGCTTTAATGTTAAATAAAGTTGAAAGCATTTTGGCCAAAGGAAAAATTGCTCATCATGAGCAATTTCACCTTTGGTCACAATGTTTTCAAAATGTATCTACTGCTATTGCGTCAAAATGTGTCTGCAGGTGGGAAGAGTTAAGCAGCCACACAGGGGAGAGTTAAAATGTGTATGATGACCTCGGATGGCAGCTTAAAACAAGTCAAATAAAGAAGGAAATGTTATAATTCGGGTTAATCTTTTAAAAGTGCCTGCTTAATACAAGTTGACTTTTAAACACATGTGACCGCTTACGCAAGTTTGACTGTACGTTAAAGAATAACATGGTGATTGAATTGTGTTTTTCCGTTTTCAACGATTTTCCGGGTCATATCACGGCGGCCAGTCCACCAACCAATGTGTTTCCTGACTTTTCTCAAACCAGTACTCCAGACAATGATCTGTCCAAGCAACTGGCTGATTTTCCACATATAATGTTAGTTAGCTCATTGATGGAAGACGAATGAAGTTTGTCGCATTGACTTGTGTCAAGCTTCGGGAGTAATGTTGGTCCAGCTGGTGCTCAAACTTTAAATCACTAGATCGACAAGCCCGTCGCGTCCCTACCAACTGAGCGATCGAGATTCAGTCATAAGGGAATAATGAAAACCAATAGAAGCTAACATATCCGCTATTGTCTTAAACCTAGCATGATGATAGCCGTTAGGTGGCAGGATACGGGTTAACCCGTTCCCACATACGGACGCTTTCCGACGCCTCTGCCGTCGACGAATTTTGAAAACACTGTGGCAAAATGAGAAATTGCTCATGATGATCAATTTCACCTTATGCCACAATGTTTTAACTCTATTCACTAATTACATTTGCATTTATAGAGAAAGTTCATATATTAATATTTCAAAGTCCTCTGCTACATATTTGTTGTATTTGGGAAAGGGTTAACCCGGATAGGTTTTCCTGCGTTCATCTTCTTCAATATATTGTTCTGTTTTATATCATCTGACCTATTGGAAATTATATATAAATGAACCTCTCTAAACAATAAAGAATCGTTTGTAATTAGCATGAACTTCATTTTGTTTGAGCCTCTTATATTTGCCAGTTGTGAATACTCGGGTGAACCCATGTCTTACGAGAATATTCGCAGTCGTGCAACTTATATAGGGGACATCAGACCTGCGTAACAAGCGACGAAGAACTAAAATTGTAGTCTCAATTTTTTCGTTCCCGTTCCTGTTAAAGAGCTTTGAAAACTGGAAAACCCCTTCATAGACCCCTAATGCTTTGTTTTCATCTGCAGGGGGGCATGTAGCAGTAACAAGGTCATCCAGATCACGTGCTCCTTACCAGGTATAGTATCCTATAATTTTAGAGCTCTAGATAAGAAGAGTATTTCACATCCCCAAGTCCTTATTTGACGACAGGCGTCCGAATTTCCGTTTAAAAAGAAATGGGGAAAACACACAATACCTCGTTAAGATACTCATAAAAAAATCTCTATATCGTCCATATGCTATAATAAAAAATATTGTAATGTTAGTTTAGGGAATCCCTCCAGTGCTGCTATAAATAGCCTCTCTATAAGGTCCATACAGTATGGTAATAATGACTTATTTTTTATACAATAGGGAGTCTATTTATAGTAACACGGTCTTGTTTGGGATTCCCCGAGTTTTCTGAAACGGTCGTTTTTATTATAGCATATTGACAATATAAAGACCATTTGTAGTAGTTTAACCAGCTGTTGTGGATTTTTTATTTAATTTCCCAAATGTAAACTCACACGCCTGTGATTTGACGCTCAAACCCTTTGTTGTGGGTACTCAAAAGAATCGTCTCAGTGAGACGATTCTTTTGAGTACCAACAACATAGGTTTTAGTGGAGTCATAAAGGAGATATGGATGGGAAAAGACAAGTTCACTCCTCCGTATCTAGTCCTCTGTCTAATATGTGAGCGGTGCTCAAGGAAAACGAACCTTAACGTAAGTATGCCACGTGTGCCTACCTGCACAGTGATGCCAATGATCCAAATGGAAATTGCTTTACCGGAGTTTCTTGAAACCTTATCTGAATAATCGAAGAAAAGTGCAGGGCCAGATCAGAATGCGCGGATTCGCAGATTGATATGGGTCTATACTGATAGCAAATGCATTACGGTTGGTGTTCCCAGAGCGCCGCACATATTTGGCATTTAATTATTGCAATCGCGATGTGTCTCTTTTAATTACCGCAATAATGATAAGAAGAATTTAAGATAAGCATTAAAGCATGTTAAAAAAATTAGCTACATATCCTTGATTCGTGTTTCGATATTTAATAAATTCGTAATTGGTGAGTTATTGGGATTCGCTTCGTTAGATATATCCTTTATTGTCAGCCTTTTCCGTCTGTCTGTTTGTTTGTAAAGCAACGCCCCACAGCCCAAACCGACGGGCCGATTCCGATGAAACTTGGTGAACAGGTGCCATACCGGCTCAGGGTGTGCGCGTTTGAGTTTCGTTGCTAAGGACCCACAACCAATGCGAATCCCACTTTGCCTACCGGCTTGTTTGTCTAATTTGTGGTTGAAATTGTATCTGTGTGAACAATGTTATAATGTATGCTGGGTAAACCGTCCGATTTCAAAGTATTACTGGGTGGCTGCGTGACAAATTGTTTCATTTCTGCGCCAAAATTTATTTCAAGATAATAAAGTAATACTAATTTCAACGAAGACGTATTCCTATTAACTTGAAACACAATTGTAAACTTACAAACAATACATGCACTCAAATCTTGGTATACATTTATCACACACTTTTCTATGCATATGCATGAGCTTGTGAAACTATGCTACAATTATCAAGATGCCGATATACAAGAGAAAATGGAATCATATTTACTTCCTATGCAATTGTCCGAAATTAAATGATTTAAGAAAAAGATTCCTTTCTATAACTTGGCCATCTGTTACCCAATTTATCAATATACCGGCATCAAAAAGAAAAAAGACGCAAGTCAATACGGCAAAATTTATTAAAGAAGCTTTGGAAATGCGAGATTTTAATTAAGAAAATATAGTCTAATTATATTAAAAATGAATTAGTTTTTCAGGAAAAGATTATATGTTAATATTTTGTCTAATGTATGTATAGAATGTAAATATTTATCATTGTCATATTTTCATGTAACTATTGTTTATGGCCATTGTCATGTGTATTTGCCGAATGCCTAATAAAATTGAGTTGAGTTGAGTTTATAATCAGCTCGTTTCTGTTGTTTTTGTAGTGTGCGGTATAAGGCCTGCGTTTATGTTCGAACCAGTTCGTATCGTGGGTGGAGAGCTGGCCAAGCCTAACGCCTGGCCCTGGCAAGTGTCTATGTACGGTGGATCGGACTATAAATACTTCTGTGGAGGCTCGATCATTGCTGATAGATGGATCCTAACGGCCAGTCATTGTATTGGAGGGTATGCAATTACAGTACTCGTTTTGGCTCTGTCCCGGAGGCGAATGCATCTATAACCCTTTCCCTCATACAACAATTCTGCAGCAGACGACTTTGAACATATATTGTAAAAAAATAGAAAATATCTATAATTGAATGGATAACTTATGACTAAAAGTGGAAAACATTGTGACAAAAGGAGAAATTGCTCGTTGCCACAAACATTTTACAAACAAACGGACAGAAACGAAGACGGACTTTAAGGGTCTCTAGAAGAGAGAACCAATAATATCGTCTGCATAAACACCTATCAGAGAGAAAGGGTTAAGCAAAACCATATTCACATGCAAGGGAAATAACTCACAGTGTGATGTGGGCAGCCGCGCGTGAAATTTAAAAATACGTCTTTCTTGACGTGGATTGTCTGGCGTTAATAGTTTTCGTTTGTCCGGAATGGTCAGCAAATGCCTGAATAACACAATTGTTAGAGATTATCCCAGGTGTTGGTTAATATAACTGTAACATCAGATGACGTTAATGAATATGTTGGTTGGTGTATTGTTACCGTAATTACCTCCTATAAAGCAAACAAGATAAACACACTGGATGATAACACATTGAAATTGTGAGCAATTTCTCCTGATTATGCCATAATGTTTTCAATTCTTTTCAATAAGTGAGCCGTCCCGCGAGAAAACCAACATTGTGTACTTTGCGTATAAAGTATCGACTCGGATCAGCATAAGCATGCCGTGCAGGCCAAACCGGACAGCCATTTTTCGCCTCCTGTGGATTTGTTTGTTTGTTTGTTTGTTTGGAGTTTAACGCCGCTTTCAACAGCTTTGGTCATATCACGGCGGTCAGTGCACCTACCCATGTTTTCCTGGCTTTCCCACACCAATACTTACACAACATTCTTTCGAAGCCACTGACTACTTTCTCACATAGATCAGAGGTGAGAGGCAATTGAAAAATCGCCCGAAAGAATGTCGCCGCAACCGGGTATCGAACCCGTGACCTCCAGATCACGAGTCAGATACGCTACCAATTGAGCTACCCGGCTATCCTGTGGAGTATCTGTATCATTACTCTATACCTCTATCCCCCTGAGACGGAATGTGTCGGCCCGGATCAGCCTGCGCGGACTGCGCAGGCTGATCTGGGTCGATACAATACGCAAAGGCCATAATGTTGGTTTTCTTGCGGGACGGCTTAAGTGTTCTTACAGTTGAAGAGAGTTTCCAAACTTAAATAGTTTCATCTGATCGCATTATTGTTTCAAAGTCTTCTGCTGCAGATTTGTTGACATTTTTACAAAGATAAACATTTGAGATCAATATCGATTCAGAATGTTATTACAGATGGATGTATTAGTTAATTTGTTAATCCTTGTTCATATATAAATTCAAGTTATATGCAGCACACGACTTTGAAAACATCTCTGGGAAAAACAATTGTAATATGAGCCGTCCCACGAGAAAACCAACGTTATGGTCTCTGCGTAATGTATCGACCCTGATCAGCATGCGCAATCCGCGCACGTTAAACCGGGTCGACGAATTCCGTCTTAGGGAGATTAGAGGTTTAGAGTAATGAGTCCTGAAACAGAAAAATCCACATGATGCGAAAATTGTCTGTCCGGGTTAGCCTGTGCGACATACTTAGACTGATCCGGGTCTACACTTTACGCAGAATCCACAATGTTGGGTTTCTCGCGGGACAGCTCAATTATCTCTTAATGAAAGTACAATTTTATTCCAGACGACTGGATCCCGAGTACTTCCTCCTGCGAGCAGGACAGCCACGTCGAGATACGTTCTCGACCTACCTCCAGGAACTTCGAGTGGAGAGACTGATCATCCATCCACAGTACGATCCACACACGGTGAATAACGACATCGCTCTTATCTATCTCAAAGACACCATCAAGTTTAACGATCATGTCCGACCTGTCTGCTTGCCGACGAATCCAGAGAAGGTTCCGATTGGGACGAGATGCACCGTGATTGGCTGGGGGAAACGCGATGAAACCGGTATGATATGAACGGCGCTCTGCGACACCCAACCGTAGGGCATTGGCGACCAGTGTAGAACCAGGTCAGGCCGCACATCTTCGAAGGCTGGTCTGGCTCTGCGCTTTTCGCCAATTAGTGACGGAATGATTTAAGAAGGCTCTGTTGAGCAGAATTTATTTGAATCCTGCAGTATGGAGGCGCAGGAGTGTTATTTTCTACATGTATAACACTCACGTAAAAGTTGGTTTTCACAGAAAACCGCTCATAAAATCCTATCAACGCGACTTTACACAACATCTGCCAATCAGTGTGTGCATACATAAATCCACCGGGTCGGACAGTGTAGATCAAGACCAGACTTCACATCCGTGCAGTCTAATCTTGGTCCACATAGTTCGCTATTCATTTTTATCCTGTCACGTCTAGCAATTTCGACCCGATAACAGGTGCCGTATATATTTCTTTTGATCTACGTCAGTTGATCACGTGATAAGCTGATGGGCACCTGCTAGCCGGGACTACTTTTTTTAGCAAGCGTCGCTGTAAATTCCAACTTCAATCGATAAAAACAGCAAGCTATTTTTAAAGCTTCCATAAAAAAATAAAAAAAAAAATGCGACAGGATAACAAGAATAATAGGTAAGTGTCGTGGATTGAGAAAGTTTATCTGGCTCGGCACCGTAATTTATCGGATTCGCCTTCGGCTCACCCGATAAATTACTCCGCCTTGCCAGATAAACTTTCTCAATCCACGGTAACAACCTATTATTCTCTATATTACTTCTTACAAAAGCCGAGGAGAAACCACCTTTGACATGTTCTCCCATTTGGAATGGGGATACCTTTAGAGGATAGCAATTCTTTTGCTACAGTGTGTTTACGGTTTCGAACGAGACATGCTCAGATTAAACGAAACGCTATGACATTGAACGAATGGTGACCTGTATGAAACACCATGAAATATGAGCTAAACATAGATACATACATGAGCCTTCCCACCAGAAAACCAACGTTATGGACTCTGCGTAAAGTATCGACCTGGATCAGCCTTAGTATGTCACGTTGGCTAAATTACGCATTTGAGTTATTGAGTCCATAATGTTGGTTTTCTCGATGAACGGCTCGCATGTACTTTAAACCCATACATGTACCATAACTACGGGTGTCAAATGAATCCAGTACGAGTAAAAGGTCGTTTAACAAGGGGAATGTCAACTCGTACGTTTCTTTTGCTTCCCAGTTGTTACTTACGGGCGTGAACTTTAACGAGTACTTCTAGACGGCATCGAGAACAGTTATGGTAACCATATATATTTCAGTTATAACGTACGAGCGTCAAATGAAACAAGTACGATTAGAGGTCGTCGACCAAGAGGAGTGTAGAACTGCAATAACAGGGGCAGCACGAGAAGTACCCTATGTCCTTAACAAAAACATGTTCTGTGCGGGAGGCGGAATAGGCAATGATGCATGCTCGGTAAGATATACTTTTTCGTGAGCCTCTTTAGAATAAATGATTTTATTGAGTTTAATGCCGTTTTCATTCTTATTTCGGTTATATCACACTGACCAGTTCAAAGTATATGTTTTCTTATTTGAATAAGTTGTATCTTCTTATGGCAAGTTAGGACCAGATGATAGTCTTAAGGGCGGTTTATGCCAGACATGGAGGATGTGTCGTTTATGCCAGACATGGAGGATGTGTCGTTTATGCCAGACATGGAGGATGTGTCGTTTATGCGCGACATGGGTGATGTGTCGTTTATGCCAGACACGGATGATGTGTCGTTTATGCGTGCTCTTATCGAACATCAAGAACTTAAAAACATTGGTGTGGACTAGAGAGAATGCTGGAACATAGCGTTTGGTATAGATTTTACCCGTGCATTAATTTCAATTTTGGAATGGTCGGCTTTCTATACCCCCTTCGAAGAAGAGGGGGTATACAGGAGTCACTGTGTCGGGCTGTCTGTCGGTCGGAAGCCATATTTTACATGAAGCTTCTATACCAAGAGGAGATGTGCATATCCTAAAGGGGTTACAATTGCATGTTATTTTACAGAGTTATGGCCCTTTAACTTATTAAGTTATGGTGTAGATCAAGGTGCCGTTTAGGGTGGTATTTATCATCTTCAGTGATAGTTTTTTAATACTTTACATTGCAGAAGTATGATTACATTTCTATGCCTACAATGAATATGTGGGGCTTACTAGTGTTGCACATAACTTTCGTTACTTTCTTTGGATCTCATAGTTTAAGATGACAACTAAATACATGGTTTTACTGGACCCATTAAGATGTCGTTCAATGATTTCAATGTCCTTTTGTCAAAGGTCACAGTTCATGTGACCTCCGGTTAAAAACTTGTGTTCGATCAGTAATAAAGAAAAGAACAGTACGTGCTCTGTACCATCAGCTTTTATTAACAACCTAAATAGCCTAGCCTTGACCCCTGTTTATTTCAATGTCAGATGATCAAAGCTCAATGTGAGCTTATTTTGAAACAACAGATATGTTTGATTAATTGAAAAATCGTGTTGAAAATGTTAAATTGTCTTCAAAAACAACATATGTTTTTTTTTGTACCTTAAACTGTTAACAATATCCCTTTCCCAAATCTACAGCAGACGATTTATTTGGAAACATAGGCAAATTGTTTGGAAAATCTCTATAAATGTTAGTCTAATAACGTAATAGAGTTGAACAAATTGTGGCAAAAAAAGAGAAATTGCTAAATATGAGCAATTTCTTTATTTGCCACAATGTTTTCAAAAGTATGCTGGCACAGAGGCACCGGAAAGCGTCTGTATATGGAGTGGGTTAAAGAAAAAGACGATGTTTCATTTTAAAACGTTAACATCTATACGAGTATTACTCGGTGACATCAACCTCCTCCTGACCAGTACGCAAACATGTATATTTGAGTGGAGTTCTAGGAAAAGCAGCATTAGCGTAATTGTAACAGCTGTAAATATATATCTACACAATTCAAACTTGTGCTAAAGACCTCCTTAGTATAGCGATTCCCTGTCTATAGCAACCACACTTCCCAATTACTCATTGTCTGCATAAATGACCCTGTAATTAAAGACCATCTGTGAACAAAGACCATTATGCTGTGTTCCCATTGGTGGTCTTTATACACAGTATCCACTGTACGTAGCAGCGTAACCATGCTATCTGATCCGAATAGACAACAAGTTATTTCTTGAAACAGTCACCGTGGAATCACATTGTATCTACCTGTGAGAGTTCATGTGAAGTTTCAGTTGAGAACTTGTTTCTTGAAACAGTCACCATGGAATCACATTGTATCTACCTGTGAGAGTTCAATTGAAGTTTCAGTTGAGAACTTGTTTCTTGAAACAGTCACCGTGGAATCACAGTGTATCTACCTGTGAGAGTTCATGTGAAGTTTCAGCTGAATCATCTGAGGATAGGATTTGTGACATCCAGGATATTCACATTTTTTAAGGATTCTCACCAGTATGTAAACGTTCATGAACAGCATAAAGCATATTTACTATTAAAACGTTTGTTGCCGTTCAGACCCAGATTACACTGCGTGGATCTACGATCTGATCTGATCTGGTTTTGCACTGGTCACAAAGACGATAAGGTTTTATTTTCAAAGTGCATCGCTCATATATTATTTTGACTTAGATGGATTGCTATCAAACTAGGGGGGGGAAAGGTTTAATGAAATAAACTTACCATACGCATCTGAAAACTTACAGGTTGGTTTTTGTAAACATTGTAGATCCATTTTAGCCTGTGAATCGACACAGTCTAATCAGGATCTACACTGTACGCATATAACTGACACACGCTTGTGTAGATTCTGATAAGACAGAACTGAGGTTAATGCTGATTTAACCCATTCTCACTTGCATACGCATTCCGACGCATTTGCAGCAGACGACTTTTGAAAACATTGTGGCCAAAGGAGAAATTGCTCATGATGAGCAATTTCCCCTTTTGCCACAATGTTTCAACTCTTTTCAGTAGATATACCTACATTTATAGAGCTTTTCTGTGTGTTTGGTTAGATACTTTCAAAGTCGTCTGCTGCAGATTTGTTGTAGGTGGGAAAGTGTTGTTTATTTATTTATTTATTGGGGTTTTACGCCGCTTTCAACATTTTTTCAGTTATATCACGGCGACAGTTCACCTATTCATGATCCCTGGGTAAACAAACCAGTTCCAGGCTAGAAAATGCGCCTTGCCCAAGGGCACTCCACCATGACCGTAGTGCCGCGACTGGGGATCGAACCCGGAACACCCGGTTTCGAAATCCTCGACGCTAACCACTCGACTACAGCGGATTCGGGGGAAGGGTTCAGGATACACTGTTCATAAATGCCAACTTGTATCATGTTTCATGCAAAAGCTCATAAATGGTGTGACGAATGATATATAGTTTTGATTTGATGAATATGTTTTAACATCATTATGCTTTCCTTCATTGTTAACCCTTTCCTTGATACAGACGCTGTCTGACGCCATTGTAGCAGACGTGTTTTGAGAACACTGTTGCACAAGTAGAAATTGTTCATGATGAAATTGCTGCAACCGCAGCGTTTTTAACCGCAACGTTTTTAACTTAATTCAATATCTTTTTTTTTGTATTTATAGAGAGCTCCCATATGTTTTACTAAATGTTTTCAAAGTTGTCTGCTGCAGATTTGTTGTATGTGGGATAGGGTTAAGGCTGTGGATCAGGTCAATACTTTCCAGTAATACTACCATATTTAGATAAAAAAAAGGTCACGTGTTTGATATCTTTATTTCAGGGTGATTCCGGTGGTCCTATACTTTGCTCATTGGACTACCTACAGGACACGTGGTATTTGGCGGGGATTGTATCGTGGGGTGTTGGCTGTGCTTATCCCAATGTTCCCGGAGTATATACCGACGTCACCGTCTATCGTGACTGGATTAGAAACGTTACCGGACTATCGTATCTGTAACATGGCTGAATGGACTCTTGTTTAACGCATAAAAGCCGTGGCTGTACTTTTTGCTTATTAAAACATACCGTTAAACACCAATGACAGCGTGTATTATGCGGCTCAATGCTCGAAACCTTATTATTATAGTGACATGCGACTTGCGCAACATTTCTCATTAGTGCATACTATACAGTGAAACAAGATAAAAATCGGAAATATTCGATTGCTGAAAAACAAAGGTTCAAAACGTGCGGATTTGTGAGGGTCATATTAAGTTATAACTTGTTGCTGAAAATCATCATCATCAACGCGATACATAACTGTTCAAAAGTTAAGTAATTTGTTGTTTTATGACAATGTCACGAGTTTAATTATCTATATTAATGTAGTACATGTAAACGATAGATGTGTAAACAAAAAGTTCTAAAAAACAGTTTTGTTTTTTCCAACATTGGCGAACTAAAGGTGCTTATGGAATGGTCCCTAGCCTTTCAAAAGCTGTGCGATAGAAAACAGAAAATATGTTGCATCGTTCTTTTGTGCTGCTGAACTTATCCCGTATATGAAAGGAACAGGAAGATCTGAAACTGAGTGTACATATAGTCTGAATGTAGAACAGACGATATAGCACCTATTTACAGCTGATCTTAATGTAGAATAGAGGTCATCGTCTGTTTTAACAAAGAATACGAATAAAGAATAGAGGTCATCGCTTGCATTAACAGAGAATACGAATGTAGGATAGAGGTCATCGCTTGCATTAACAGAGAATACGAATAAAGAATAGAGGTCATCGCTTGCATTAACAGAACATACGAATGTAGAATAGAGGTCATCGCTTGTATTAACAGAGAATACGAATAAAGAATAGAGGTCACCGCTTGCATTGACCGAGATACGGATGTAGAATAGAGGTTATCGCTTTCATTAACCGAGATACGGATGTATAATAGAGGTTATCGCTTGCATTAAAAGAGATACGGATGTATTATAGAGGTTATCGTTTGCATTAACAGAGATACGGATGTATTATAAAGGTCATCGTTTGCATTAACAGAGATACGGGTGAAGAATAGAGGTCATCGATTGCATTAAGAGAAAACTAATGTGGAATTGAGGTTATCACTTGCATTTACAGCGAATACAAATGTAGAAAAGAGGTTATCGCTCGTGATAACAGACGATCTTAGTGTCGAATAGAGGTCAACACTCGTGTTAACAGACGACATTTGTGTCAGATAGAGGTCATCGCCCGTGTTAACAGACGACATGTATGTCGAATAGAGGTCAACGCTCGTGTTAACAGACAACATTTATGTCGAATAGAGGTCATCTCTCGTGTTTTCAGAAGCGTCAGAAAGCGTCTGTATGTGGAAAAGAGTTGAGCAGATGTTGCACGATCCCTTATGACCCGATATACATGTATATGAAGAGTGAACAAAACGTTACACAGAATTTATATTATGTGTTGCAGAATGTCTTGTATACTTAAGTATATGAACTGTGTGTGCACGTGCGTGAATAATGTGTGTGTATTTTAATTCTAATTCGTCGGACATGCCAGTGGGATTAAAACGTATAACTAGAACATGTTAATAACTCATGTGCATTGCTTGGTCCTTCTCGACATCGAGGAATCCCGAAATCCATTGATGACTAGAACACGTTAATTACTCGTTGGCATTGCTTGGTCCCATTCGACATCGAGTAATCCCGAAATCCATTGATGACTAGAACACGTTAATTACTCGTTGGCATTGCTTGTTCCTTCTCGACATCGAGGAATCCCGAAATCCATTGATGACTAGAACACGTTAATAACTCGTTGGCATTGCTTGGTCCCATTCGACATCGAGTAATCCCGAAATCCATTGATGACTAGAACACGTTAATTACTCGTTGGCATTGCTTGGTTCTTCTTGACATCGAGTAATCCCGAAATCCAGTGATTACTAGAACACGTTATTAACTCGCTGGCTTGCTTGGTCGTTCTCGACATCGAATTATCCCGAAATCAAGAGATAACTAGAACACGTTGATAACTCACTGGCATTGCTTGGTCCTTCTCGACATCGAGTAATCCCGAAATCCAGCGATGACTAGAACACTTTAATAAATCGTTGGCACTGCTTGGACCTTCTTGACATCGAGTTATCCCGAAATCCAGCGAAGACTAGAACACGTTAATAACTCGTTGGCACTGCTTGGTCCCTTTTGACATGGAGTAATCCCGAAATCCATTGATGACTAGAACACGTTAATTACTCGTTGGTATTGCTTGGTCCTTCTTGACATCGAGTAATCCAGAAATAAATCGATTACTAGAACACGTTAATAACTCGTTGGAACTGCTTGGTCCCTTTTGACATCGAGTAATCCCGAAATCCATTGATGACTAGAACACGTTAATTACTCGTTGGCACTGCTTGGTTCTTCTTGACATCGAGTAATCCCAAAATCCAGCGATTACTAGAACACATTAACTCGTTGGCACTGCTTGGTCCCTTTTGACATCGAGTAATCCCGAAATCCATTGATGACTAGAACACGTAAATAACTCGTTGGCATTGCTTGGTCCTTCTCGACATCGAGTAATCCCGAAATCCATTGATGACTAGAACACGTAAATAACTCGTTGGCATTGCTTGGTCCTTCTCGACATCGAGTAATCCCGAAATCCATTGATGACTAGAACACGTTAATAACTCGTTGGAACTGATTGGTCCTTCTCGACATCGAGTAATCCCGAAATCCAGAGATTACTAGAACACGTTAATAACTCGTTGGCATTGATTGGTCCTTTTTGACATCGACTTCTCGCGATTCAACTCTATATTATTTGGATTATTTCTGGTGTTGGGTCAATCTACACGAAAATTACATGTAAATGTAATTTTCGTGTAGATTGAACCAAATAATTGATCATCTGAAGCTGTTACCTTACCAACTACATCGAAACAAATTAATTCACCTAAAACGATGGTCGTTTCGCAACGTTTCCAGAAATCAAACACTCTTGGTTGCATAAATTAACCCTCATCCTGCTGTGCACGTTTGCACGTTACAACATTTCCGATTCATTTTATGCAATACTTTTAACTACAATTGCAAACAATTAAGATTAAGATCAGCCTGCAAATTCGTAAAGCCTAATATTAGTATACTCCCTTTGCGGCTAATTTATCAATTTATTAATAGTATTGTTAGAATATGCCGTGTGTGAGAAAAAACTCAACACGTGTACACTTTTTAAAGATATGGAATCTACCAAGTTTCAGATGTCTTCAGTCGTTTGACTCATGCATTTACATTTTACCACCATACATACATACATACATACATACATATACGTGAAAGTCGATATGGAATTGTATGTGTCAGTAATTACATAGCCCAAATGATAATGTATGAAATTGTTTGTAATATATTGTAATTTTTGACCGTGGGAAATTTAATTATAGGGTAGTTTTAAGTATATTTTATCTGTTATTATATTGGATTATAACTAATGCAATTTAGAAGACTTGTTTACACGGCGCAAAGAGTATCAGTTCATTATCTTTATAATGACATTATATATAACCCTTTCACACAATTCCATTAACCCTTTCCCACATATGGACGCTTTGACGCCTGTACAGCAGAAGACATATGAACACATTGCGGCAAAACGAGAAATTGCTCAAAGAGAACAAATTCTTGTTTTACAACAAAGTGTTCAACTCTATTTTATAATTAAACTCGCATTTATGGAGATTGTTCACGAGTATGGCCAATATGTTTCAACGTCGTCTGCTGTAGATTATTTGTGTTGTAAGTGGGAAATAGCTATTCAAACCATACCTTAATTACGATCGCTATTACAAAGCGAAGTATTTTGGTCTGATTTTAATAAAATTTCCTTCCACACATACAATAAATCGGCTGCAGACGACACTTTCAACAACTAAATAATGAAACAGCATGGAAATCCTTAAACATGAATGAATAATCATTGAACTGAGTTGGAAACATTATGAGAAAGAAAACATTGCTCATATCAATTGAACTTAGGTAAATGTTTGGTGGACGCGATTTTAAACGCAAACCAACCCGATATATTTAGTGATACAAATGCGGCTGTTTTAGCAGTCGACACAACGCGTAAGTTCTCCCTCGTCTGTAGAACGTGTCAAACTTTAAGCAACTATTACACCTTTTGGTCTCAAGATTTTTGTTTAAAGTAGGCGATTTATGAAATACTTGCATCACATTTAGAAAACAGTTAAGATGGAAACAACTGCAGAGGTCTTGCAAGGAACGAATTTGTCTTAGGGAAATAGTATAGCAGTCATAACTGCTGTTGTGCTGTTTTCTTAATAAGATTTCATTATATATTGATTTAGTATAAATCCATCGATTACTCGAACACCTTGATAACTCGAGGATATTTGAGCTGTTCCACGAGAAAACCAACACTATGAACTCTGCGTAATGTATCGACCCATATCAACCTGCGCAGTCCGCGCAGTCTAATCCGGGCCGACCCATTCCGTCTCAGGGGGATAGAGATATAGAGTAGTGATTCCTGGAACAGAAAATCCACAGGAGGCGAAAAGTGTCTGTCCGGGATAGCCTGCGCGGCATGTTTAGGCTGATGCGGGTCGATACATTACGCAATCCACAATGTTGGGCTTCTCGTGGAACGGCTCATTCCTGGATCCCTGTCCACTTCTGTTTCCCATTTATTATGCTGTAATATCTGTTTATTCGAGGAAGAGGGTAGATTTTCCTGTATTGTATATATATTTTGTATAGATCTTATAGCTCTTTTATTGTATATTGAGAAGAAATATATTGTTTTGTCGTCTATTATCAATTCTGTATCAATAAAGTCATGAATTCCATCGATGGTTTTGTATTTTTGCCCAAAGATTTTTAACTTTAATGTGTATGTTTACTTCAATCACATGGACGTGCTCCTCTTTTAATAAATATGACCCTATACATAAATATCATTGATATTTATGCATAGGGTCATATTTATTAAAAGAGGAGCACGTCCCGGTGCTTCTATGATGTTATGCGCCCTTTCTAACTAGATTTTCAGTCATATGTATACAGTACAAAATGTTTTATTACATAAAAACTACAAGTTTTATAGCATATTTAACTCTTTCAGCGCCGAATTGTTTAAAGTTGACTCTTCCATGTTCAAAAGTGGGCGTCTCCTTTTCTCATGTAATAACAGTTCCGTTCTACTTTGATAACTAAAAGGCAAGCAATGCTGATTTCAGGTGAGACAGTTCGTTACGAGCTGACTCACCTGAATCTGTATTGTTTGCAAAAACCTCAATTTTGCCTTAGGCGCTGAAAGAATAAAACAAACAAAAAGCATAACAAAGACGACAATTTCTCCGTTATATCACGGCGGCCAGTTCACCTACTCATGCATATCCTGACAAAGCTCATCAGTCGTAATATTTCTATACAATCCTGAACGCTAAGCAGGGAAACCACATCTGGTCAGCGATGCTGTTGATTCATTGGCAATCACCGTCGCTTACAACAGTTTTCAGTCATATCACGGCGGACGGTTCATACAATCTTGTGTGTTCTGGCTTTTTTGGAGCCAGTACTCTACACAACACCTTCCCATACCCTTACTACAAAAAAAGAGACTATAAAGCCTTTCGGCAGAAGACGTATGACGAATCACATTTGCCAATCATCAAACAAAAAGAGCCATGTGTATATATATATATATCCTCAAAACCAGGCTAGTAGATCCTGAGATTTCCGAGAATGCAAACCGATAGAAGGTCACCCATGGCGTTTCTGTCCAGAAACCGAGCCACAGTCGGACTTACATCGTTATGTATGCTTTTTTTGTTTAGTTTAATGTGGGTTTAACGCCGTTTTCAAGGTATTTCAGTTATATGACGAGAACACGTATTCGTGAACCCTGGGTAAGCAAACCAGTACTAAACTTTGAAATGTGCCTTCTCCAAGGACTCTTGAATGACTGCGGATCGAATCCCTGCGCCCTGTCCCAAATCCCCGACGCTAACGTTTCGGCCAATGCGGTTTCATTTGTCACAGATCGACGGTACTGATGAAAGGGACGGCAATTGTCTAAGGATCTGATTGACAACCTGTTGAGCATAAACCCTTTACAAATTACAGAAGCGTGTTTACGCATTTAACCCGGTAGCTCTGTCCGTAGCGACGTGAGCTTGTTAGTTCGAAGCTCATCAATCTAGGGGTTGTGAGTTCGAATCCCAGCTCGGCCAACATTCTTTCCGACGTTTGACAAAAGTAACTGTGAGTAACGTCACTCGTCTTCCAGCAATGGGTAACAGTCTGTGTGGTAAAGCAGTCAGTTGCTTAGAAAGAATGTTGTGTGGAGTACTGGTGTGAGAAAGCCACGAAAAGCATCAGTAGGTGAACTGGCCGCCGTGGTATGACTGAACAATTGTTGAAAACGGCGTTAAACCACAATAAATCAATTAATCAAATCGATTCCCATAATGCCGCTCCACACCATGACTCTGCCATCCCCAGTTCCGGTTTCTTTCTGACACCCAAGCCTAAGCAAACATTTCTCTCCGTCTCCTGAACGTTCAACACGGCACGTTGGAACGAGATTAATCACAGAATAACTTAGTTTTGCCAAACTTAAGCCGGCAACACGGAGACGTCTCAGCATACTATGTCAAACATATGGTCCCCTTGTCCGGATTGAACGTGCCCATTGTCTTCGGCTACGAGAACTGAATCGAATGCGGGATGTCGCGGGTTTGATCCCCGGCCGGATTATATACCAAAGACTTTAACAACGTTAATAATTGCTACCTCACGTTGCGCCCAGGGTTGCGATGTTAGCATTACCACTGAATGACTGGTGTCAGGATAAATGGACTAGTGGAACTGGTAAATTACACATGAAACGCCGTGATATTACTGAAAATTCGTTGAAACCGGCGCAAAACAAATTGTATTTACAAGAAACAAGAAAATGTGTCCATGGAACACGGATGCCCCGGTTGTTAACTATATTTTAAAACAAAACTTTTATCTAAATAAAAAACACAGTCAGTGGTTAATAATATAAAATGTTGATTGTCATTTGTGTGAAGTTTCATAATGATAGGACATCAGGTTCACTAAAATCTAACTTGACCAAAAACTTTAACCTAAGAATGGAATGGACGAACAGACAGACGAACAGACGGACGAACAGTTGGTCCAACCTCAAATTGATACAATTTTTTAAACAATGATATGTTGATTGTCATTTGTGTGAAGTTTCATAATGATAGGACATCAGGTTCACTAAAATCTAACTTGACCAAAAACTTTAACCTGAGAATGGAATGGACGAACAGACAGACGAACAGACGGACGAACAGTTAGTCCAACCTCAAATTGATACAATTTTTTAAACAATGATATGTTGATTGTCATTTGTGTGAAGTTTCATAATGATAGTACATCAACTTCACTAAAATCTAACTTGACCAAAAACTTTAACCTGAGCGGGACGGACGAACGGACGAACGGACGGACGGACGGACGGACGAACGGACGGACTAACAGACCGGAAAACTATATGCCCCTCATACTTCGTATGCCGGGGCATAAAAATCGGGAAACAAAATTAATTTCTGAATTATTGGACTTTTTCAGTGAGTTTATGAAATGGCCCCGAACATATGACTATGCTAAGGGCAAGACCAACTACAGTGTACCTTAGTAGTAAGAACTATGGGGTAGTTAGTTCGACCCTTTACAACATATAAGGGTTTTGAGCAACGAAACAGTCATATGACGTTTTACCTCTAATTGCGGCCTTGACTCAAGCTGTTCGTTACATGTTTTCTACGTATCCCCTCAATGTGGTGAACATTTGTGTATACTTATTTCAAAATCCTTCCAGTGGTTCAAGTTATAAAGCAGACACAAACTACAGACATATGACCTCTAATGCGACCTTGAACCAAGCTAGTTGTAGCATGCACTCTGCGCATCATCTCAATATGGTGAACATTTGTGTTGCTCGTAATCCTTCAAGCCATTGAAAACGTTTGGTGCGGTACCGATTTGTGACCGAGGGCACAGGGAGACAATGCAAGCAAAATGTCTCCCATTACATAGGGGGACTATAATTGGCCAACTGGTTACAATGGAGGTGTTCAAAGTCAAAAGGGAACACATTCAACATGACAGACGCTTGACAGGTTTTCAGTCATAGGAGGTAAAGTCGCCGATCAAAGGGTAATTGCTGCATTTCAGCAATTTCTCCTTTTTAACACTGTCTGCCACAAAGGAAATAAGTCATCTGAATCAATTGATTGATTGGGGTTATCGCCGTGTTCAAAATTGTTTAGTCATATCACTGCGGCCAGTTCTCCTACGCATGTTTCCTGGTTTGCTCACACCAGTACTCCACACAACATACTTTCCAAGCAACTGTTAGCCCATTGGTGATAGACGAATAATGTCAAACGTCGGAGAGAATGTTGGCGGAGCTGGGGTTCGAACTTACAACCTCTGGATTGACAGCCCACGTCGCTACCAGGGCTCGGCCAATCTGAATCAAGGAAAGTGTTTAGAATGAAAACAAGAATGATATTTCAGTTTTTCATTTTAATAATTTCTTAAATAGCAAACCTATAATTCATGTATGTCAATAATTGCTATTATGAGAGATGGCTTCACAAATGGTGCTATCATAAAAAAGAAAAAGCGTCACACATGTTAAATCTACTTGTTTTAGTTGTGACAACATCAAACCAAAGTCTTGATTTGTTTAAAAGATGAGAACCAGTTCCAATACTGTAGTATTATTATTATATAATATACAAAAAAGAAAATGATAAAGATAAAAGTATTCGACTAGCAATCCCGGACACCATTTAGATAACAAACATTACATTGCACCCTCTCCGCGATCATCAAATACATGACAATCCACATGTTGAATATCAGTCCAAAAAAAACCAACACCACTCGCTTTTATAAGGAAATTGGTTAAAAATGTATTTCCCTCTAAAAACAAGATATTTTTAACTGACTTAAATTATTCGCTCTTCATAACAATGTTCGAAGGAACACTGTCTCACTTGCCAATAACAGGTGACAAGAGAAATGTCTCCCATATGTCAACATGCATAGGCAAGCAGATCGACCATAACCCTTTCCCTCATATAGACGCCTCTGCAGCAGACGGCTTTTTGAAAACATAGTGACAAAAGAAGAAATTGCACAAAACGTGGTTTACCACTTTTTGTCATAGGTTATCCATTCAATTATTGAGATTTTCTATGTTTTGACAAAATACGTTCAAAGTCGTCTGCTCCAGAATTGTCGCATGAGGGAAAGGGTTAATTAAATAAACAACAAAATGTTACTTTATCTTAAGTTATTGTTATCCATACAAGTCACAAGAATGACGAACAACTCGAGGAAAAGTTCCTTTTTCACTCATTAATTATACTCACTTGCGTATTCACATATACATATCGCCAAAAAATACAAACAAACAAAAATGGTGGTTTTTCACTGTTGCCGACAACTGGACAAGCACCATTTCTGAAAAGCACTATTTTAACTCTTAACAAAAAATGTTACTTGTAGTTTCAAACTAAAGAATAAAATTACGGGTGATAATCACTACTTTATTAGTAAGAGAGAATATATCTCAGATTCGCAGTATGGGTGCCGACGTATTTAGACATGAAACAAAGTTGTTTTAGCTTTACACAATACAAGAAAAACACCGAATGGTTATATTATTAAACACAAATACTCTAGTAATTACAAACAATCCACAATGTCCCATCACCATTTGTTATCAAATTGAGTCACACTGTTATGTATTTATTAGCAGTAAAATTTAACAATGTTATTCGGGGGGAAAATATGTTAAAAGATAAAACACCTGGTTCAACAGTGTAAGTGACTAGTCATGTCAAATTGCTTAGAAAAGTAAGCCAACCCGGCTGGCTTATATAGTACTTATATAGAAAGTACATTTACGTGTATTTTTCCTTGGGTTGCTTTAAAATTGTTTATTATGCAAATTCTCTTTTTTTTTTTCTTAAGAGAAATCAAATTGAAACTATACAGAAAATTACAACAATTGTGTATTAATACTTTATAATCAAATACAAGAAAACCATCTGGGAAAAAAAAGTGTGTAATAAAATTGTGGACGTCATGCAAAGCTTTTGAGAAATCTTTTGACAAGAAGCCATCAAAATTCTATTGTTTTTATCTCATCAAGACGTGGCAGACATTGCACAAACAGATTCTGATAAATATCTTACGAGGAGCGATGAGAGCGTGCTGAAGAGAAGAAAGGCCAACACGATCTGCCATGACCATTGCCAAACTCTACGTACATTCTCTCTCAAAATATATACAAAACAAAGGTCAATCCATTTACTCTCATGGAATGAATTCAATGCAGTAGAAACCTTTCAGATTGTAAAAAACAAATTCTTTCTTGATATAACTAATTGTGAACAAATGACCAAACAAGGAAGCCCAAAATACTCATCAGTGAATACAAAAACAATTGAAAATATTGCCTTCAAATAAAAGCCATGGCAAACGCCCTTTTGGCCCATTATGACACCCAGTTAGGGCGTTACTTACTTAATAAAGATCTGTGCAAATAAGCATAAGTTGAGCATTTTTTTTATTATCCCAAATGCAAACACCTGTAGTAGAGGACTTTTTAAAACATTGTGGCTAAAAGAGAAAATGTTCATAACGAGCAAGTATTCTTTTTGCTTACAATGCTTTCCACTCGGTTCAATATTTTCAAACTTTTACATACAGAAATGTTCCATATTTTGCCCGATTGTTAAGTCGTCTGCTGCATAGCTGTTGTTTGTGAGAGAAAGGGGTTACCCTAATTTTAAGTAGGCACTTTTCAGTTATTCGGTGAGACGTATCTGCGGTGAGACTTATCTGTAATGGCATTTAATTTAATATTTTTAACAAATGTTAACAGATAGTAAAAATTGGATAATTAAAAAACCAAAAACCAGTAGATCCAATTCCAAATTTCCAGAAAGCAGTCCGAAGCATTATTCTACCGCGTTTCCGGTTAGCACCACACTTCATGAAAAATGTTCCCAAGAGAACAACTTAACTTGACTATATGGGGTTAACTTTACTAAGCCTAAACACATCCCCGTTTCGAATGAAGAAAAAGAAACTGCATGTGCCATTTTGAGCATTATAAAATTTTGAACTTCATGCAAAGAGGTTTTTATGATATCTTGTTACAAGATGGAGTCACAAACAATTTTACATGAAGTCATTGAAATGCAGTTTCCTATAAGAGATGCTGCTTGCAGTCCTGACGGCAGTTTTGGGGTTATCGATGAGATGATTTACAAATGGTTGATGATATGATAATTAGTTGAGAGTCTATCTTCTATAATTCGTCATGGACATCGTCCCCTTCTTCTTCTTCATCTTCCTCCTCCTCATCTTCTTCCTCCTGAAGAGTAAATGAAGAAATTGAATATATTTTACTCCATTTGGTTAAAGCTCTCCCACATACAGCAAACAGCTTTGAAAATGTCTACTCAAATATATGTAAAATCTCTTAAATTGTTGTATAACTACTGAAAAGAGTTGAAAACATTTTGACAAAATGAGAAATTGTTCTCCTTTTGCACAATGTTTTCAAAAGTCGCAGATGTGTCAAAGTGCACCTATAGCTGAGATAGGTTTAACTGATAACCTGATATGGATATCTTAATGAATAGGCATTATCACCAAATACTGGAAGGCTTGTTGCTGAATTCAACTTATACCCATCAAATTTGCTTACAATTTCATGCATCTGCATTTAAACAAAACAAACTTTTGACTTCACTCCCAAATGTGTAACAAACCAAATATAGTATTTTCAGTGAGATGATCCCTTTGCTTTAACCCTTTCCCACAACATACGCTTGAAGACGCTGTTGCAGCAGACTACTTTTGAAAACAGTGTGAAAACAGTGTGACAAAAGGAGAAATTACTCAAAAATGATTTTAATTCTACTAAATAATTGAACCCATTCAAGGAATTTTTTCACATATTTTGCAATTTGGGGGAGAAATGTATCACAAAACTCTTACCGCTTCCACATCAGCGCCAGCTAGCTCTTTACTACATCCTTCCTCTAAAAATTTAGTTAGACTTTCTAGATTTCTTTCACCATTGTAATCTACGACCTGAAAGATAAAGAGTAAAACAAATTGTACAAAATAAAAGAGATGTCTGTAGAAAACCACACTTGCCACGAAGAGGCAAAAACATATGAATGACCTTAACCCTTTCCCTCATATAGACGCTTTCTGACGCCTCTGCAGCAGACGGCTTTTTGTAAAACATAGTGACAAAAGAAGAAATTGCACAAAACGTGCAATTTCTCCTTTTGCCACAATGTTTTCCACTTTTTGTCATAGGTTATCCATTCAATTATGGAGATTTCCTATGTTTTGACAAAATACGTTCAAAGTCTTCTGCTGCAGAATTGTCGTATGAGGGAAAGGGTTATACTAGGTAAAATGTCAAGCTGTAAGGTAAATGTGGCTCGAACATAGAAACTACACCTCAACAGAATTAAGTAATGATATACCCTCAGCAAAAGTGATTTTGTTTGCCGATGATGAGAACATTACTCTTGCAAGCATATCATTTTAACCCAAAATATTTTGCTGGCAGCGATATAAAAGAAGCATAGGGGTCAAGAGTAAAACAAAAATGGTAGATCACTCAAATGGTTACATAAAATTATATTTCCAGTCAGCTGTTTCAATAGAATCTGGGGGAAACTGTGGTAATGTTATCCCTTTTCCCTATGCAAACACACAAGAGGGTAAATTCTGAAAAGATTGTGGCAAAAGGAAAATTCGCTCATAATGAGTAATTTCTCCTTGTACTTCAATGTTTTCAACTGCATGTCTATAGTATATTAGAAATATAATTATTATAATAATAATAAGACTTTGTTTACCTCATTTGATACTTTTTTAAAACATTTAATTGTTGGGAAACTTTGAACTTTGACTTCATTTAATTCATTAGCAGTTGAGTCCATCTTGGCCACTACAATACTTTCTGTTGTCTCAAACTTTTCTGCCAACTGATCCCAGATAGGGGCCAACTGTTTACAATGTCCACACCATGGGGCATCTGTAGAAACAAAATGGTTTTGTATAATTCAATTTCAACAGGTATTTCATCAGGCCTTTTCTTGTTAACCCTTTTCCTCATATAGACGCTTTCTGAAAACATAGTGACAAAAGAAGAAATTGCTCAAAACGAGCAATTTCTCCTTTTGCCACAATGTTTTCCACTTTTAGTCATAGGTTATCCATTGAAGTATAGAAATTTTCTATTTTTTGACAATATATGTTCAAAGGCGTCTGCTGCAGATTTGTTGTATGAGGGAAAGGGTTAATACTTATACAAAAAGACAACACAAATAATGTCCTAAAAAGAGTAATTACTTGAATCGGCGTAACAACTCTTGAGGCACTTGTTATAAAGGACCCATTTTAATTTTTTCAAGTTTCAAAGCCAGTAGACCAGTATTTAAAATCAACAAAAATTTGGATGATAGAGTTAAGGCCCCTGAAGGTAAGTTGCTTTATGACGTTGAAAAAATGTTACAAGTTTCATAACCCTAGCTTGTTTTAATACTAGAATGGGGTGCTCCACGGAGCACGTGTGTCACCTGCCAGGGCCTTGTCGGAAAATTTTAACTTTTGACAGAAAAGGGGCAATAACTCCCGACATAAAAAATATTTGGATTATCCCCCTTTTGTGAACCAATCATACACATTGATATAAACATTTGTCAGAAGTTTCAATGTTATCCTTTGAGTATAAAAAAAAGTTATTTGAAAACTTGACGAAAAAGTGTGACGGACAGACGCCGGACAAAAAAAATCCTAAGTGCCTACCATGCTACGCAGGTGACACAAAAAGGGATTTCAACTCTATTCAACAAAGATATTTTTAAATGTAAAGATTGTCTCCATTTTTACTGTGATGTTTCAAATGTCATCTGCCGCAAATTCGAGTTATATATGTGAGATAGGGTTAAGGTCGATATTTGATTATTGACTGTTTAAAAGCGAAATTAACCGTTGGAAAATGTAAAAGACATGTCACTTACAAAATTCAATTAAAACATCTTTATCAGCATTCTTAGCAACCTCCTGGAAGTTCTTTCCGACTAGAATTTTAACTGGTTTTGCATCCCAATCCTCTGGAACTTCTTCGGACATCAAATGTGCCTGAAATTAGCAATAGAGAATATCTACATTATAAACTTCTGTTAAATTATACAAAGATATAAATATCCATAATATATAGGATCTTGATTTAACCATATCCCGCATGCAACAAATCTGCAGAAGACAATTTTGAAAACATTGAAGCAAAAGTATGAAAAATCTCTTAAAAATTAATAGTATAATTATTGAATGAGAATGCCACACAATGGTTTCAAGTTTTCTAATGCAAATGTCTCAAAATTCGTCTGCAAATGGGTCATGGAAAATGAAATCTAAAATTAAGAATGTACAATAGCAACCCTTACTAGACATGCATATTTCTTGTTCAGATTTAACTTTCACAAATAAACCATTGCAACTTACGAAAATATGCAGGAGACTGCATCGCAAACAGCATTACATAGGCAAATAGATGGAAAATATCTACAAATGAGTCAGTTTATTTTATTATTTCAGTAAAAGGAGAAATTGCGTATTTTGACCAATTTTTCCTATTGCTGCAATGTTTTCAACAGCTGCCTGCTGCCGATACGTCAAAAAGCACTTGCATCATGAGAAAGTGTTAAAAAGAATGATCTAGTTATTAAAGGTTCAAAAATATTTTTCTATTCAGTGAAAACCACAGGTCAATTTAGGGTGGCTTTGTTGCCCTTATAATTTCAATGAGCATACCCAGGGCTTGGCATGAACTAAAAAGCTATTTTGAAATCCCTGGATTAGGGGCAATTTTGACTCCTTTGTAAACAATGCAAATTTGGCACCTAAATTTCCATTGTTTACCAAGAAAAATGATTTAACGCTTATAGACCTTATGGCGAGGAGATTAATCTTGGTTAAAAAAAATACAAATTTTAGTTACAACAGTTTCACGCCAAGCCCTTGATACTCTTTCATTTATAGATTTTTGTCTAGATTATTTGTATGCGGTAAAAAGTTAAATGTTTACATTCTACATACTAAGCATTGAAGCTCTTCATTATGCAGGACCTGTGATGGCAGGGACTAAATTGCAAAGTACATAATTATGAGCAATGTCTGGAGATTTGATGCATCTGCCTTAAGGGAAGAAGACTCTGGTGAGCCTTTGTGTATGCAATCCTGACAGTCGTCGTCTCCGTCTTCTTATGAACAATTTCTCCTTTTGTTACAATGTTTTCACAAGTTTTCAGAAAGGGTTAATTTTAAATGGGGCATTGATAACAGCTTTCCTTCAAAGGTTCACTGTTTTGCATGCACTTACTCGGAATAGACAACATGTGAATTACCTTAATTTTGCCATCGAGAACACCACTGACAAAGGCTCGGACAGATTCAGCAGTAATCTCACTAGATTCGGGCTTGAACTTTGTCATATCTTCCTCTAACTGAATCAGTCTAACAGATGGGCACTCCTCTGCTTTCAATCCAAAGAATTCTAAAATTCTGGCATTGTCTTCATTTGCAATGTCCAAATAGATAAATAGAACCTGTAAAAAAATTGAAGATTATTTCAATAACATGTATTAAGATAAACACAAAATCATATTGTATGAGTTTGAGTGCCAATATCTTTTTAACCCTTATCTGGCTGCACATGACATTTAACCCTTTCCGTCATACGACAAATCTGCAGCAGACGACTTTGAACACATTTTGTCTCTATACAATCTCTATAATTGAATGGATAACCTATGACTAAAAGTGGAAAACATTGTGGCAAAAGGAGAAATTGAGCAATTTCTTTTTTTGTCACTATGTTTTCAAAAAGCCGTCTGCTGCAGAGGCGTCAAAAAGCGTCTATATGAGGGAAAGGGTTAAACACAATTTGACTTGAGTGACAAGCACGATTTTTTCAAATACAATATTGAACAATCCAGACCAAGATCAGCCTGCACATTTGTACAGTTTATTCTTGATCTATATTATTCGCTCCCTGTGTATTAATATGTAGCAAAAATGTCTCCATTAACCCTTTCCCTCATACTACAATTCTGCAGCAGACGACTTTGAACATATTTTGTCAAAACATAGAGAATCTCCATAATTGAATGGATAACCTATGACTAAAAGTGGAAAACATTGTGGCAAAAAGAGAAATTGCACTTGTTTTCAAAAAGCTGTCTGCTGCCGAGGCGTCATAAGGGAAAGGTTTAATTTGTTGATTGATTGGGGTTCAACGTCGTTTTAAACAATTTTCCAGTCATATTACAGCGACCAGATCACCGACTCATGTTTCTTGGCTTTCCCTCATCAATACTTCACACAACATTCTTTCCAAGCAACTGGCTGCTTTTCCACATAGACTGATGGATTGGTGAAAGACAACGACGCACATTTATTTGTAAGAATTTATTAAAAATCAATGATGATCAGGTCACTTGTAGAATGTAATTTATAAACCACCCCATTATAATTCTTGCAATATGCTCTATTTCTTAACCCTTTCCCTCATACAACAATTCTGCAGCAGACGACTTTAAACATATTTTGTCAAAAAACCTCTATAATTGAATGGATAACCTATGCCTAAAAGGGGAAAACATTGTGTCAAAAGGAGAAATTGCTCATTTTTAGCAATTTCTTCTTTTGTCACTTTGTTTTCAAAAAGCCGTCTGCTGCAGGGGCGTCAGAAAGCGTCCATATGAGGGAAAGGGTTAATAATCCTTTCCCTGGCCTCTGCAGTAGACAACATTTGAAAAAATATTGTGGCAAAATTGCTCAACATGAGCAATTTCTTCATTGGCAAAAAATATTATCTAAAGTCATCTGCTGCTGCAGAGGATCAAAATGCATCTGCATTTTATATACATGTAGGCAGTCTGCAGAGGAACACAAACTCAACTTACCTTGCCCTTGAAATCAGCAGCAGCTTCTCTGTAAGCAATCATGTGATCATTGTCCTCCTTAACATTCTCAGAGAAAAACAGAATGTGGTTCTTTACCTCTCCTCCAAAGATTTTCTGGGCACTCTGCAAACAAAATTTTATTTCATTTAACATTCATAGTCCTGTATAAAGAAAAAGAAAACCGTCAATGCTTAATAACATGAAAATAATATTAAATCAAAATTTTACTTTTCAAGAAGTATTTTTTATTGCTAAACTTTGAAGTTCCATCAAATTGAATACTTTGTTTTTAAGCCTAATCCTATTAAAATCATGCAACTGGTAAATGCTTACAAACTCTTGTAGTAGATTTAATTGTGTGCAGCAAACAATTTGGACCAAGAGAAGACTGTACAGACATACGGAGAAATTGCTCTTTTTGAGCATTTTCTTGTTTGGTCAAAATGTTTTCAAGGTTGTGTATAGCATGATAAGCAAATGTAATTGTAAATTCCATACACAATCAATAATAAATGTAACTGATATTATATCTTTGGCATAATAAGGGTTACATAACACCCATGCAAAGCCAGATAGTTTACTGACCACTTTTCACCCCATATTGAGAAATATATAAAATAACCCCCAATCCCGAATGGCTTAAGAAATTGTTTGCTGTTGTGGTGTCATGGTGATGAAACAAATATAATGTTAAAAATACCTCTTGTGTGAACTCAATGACCAATGGAAGACTGTTTCCACTAATAAAAGTTTTGATATTGGCAGCTGTCAAATCTCCTTCAAATCGGTTCTTTCCTTCATCAAACTGAAAAAGAAAATACGAGATTAGACAAAATATAGGGTATATTGACATTTTTGTAAAAAGAAAATATGAGATTAGACGTTTACAAAATATAGGGTATATTGGCATTTTTTGTAAAAGTGAATTTTTTTTTCAAAACAAAACAAAAACGTACTCGTCATGAGGTTATTTATGGTATAATAGTAGACATGCCTAAGTAGGGCTATTATTTGCATCATGAGCAATTTCTCTTTTCGCAAATCTATTTCATAATTCAACTCGCTTTTATGGAGATTTTTCACAATTTTGCCAATATGTTTTCAAGTTTGTCTGGTGCAAATTGGTTGTATGTGGGAAAGGGTTAATTTACAATCAATTACTCACTTTCTTGAACAACATGACACCATCAGCCTCCATGTTGTGTTCCTTGAAGAGATCAGAATTGGAAGTCAAACCAAATGGAATGTCATCTGTGATGTCAGCAGCCTTGATGAACTCTTTTGCTGCCTCACATTCCAAGTCCTACAAAGGGAAGATCAATATTCAAAAATTAATCAATAAAAACCAAACAAATAATTAACAAACAGAGTAGAGCCTGATCAAACTAAACAGATTCACAGGTTGATTCATATCTATGCTGGTTTGGAGTGCCCTTAAGTTGGTTTTCACAGAAAATCACTTTCCAGTTTTCATAGGCTAGCTAAAGAATATCTAAAGGAGTATGTTCTCACAATACCTCCTGAATGGCTAACCCTTTCCCTCATATAGATGCTTTCTGACGCCTCTGCAGCAGACAGCGTTTTGAAAACATAGTGACAAAAGAAGAAATTGCACAAAACGTGCAATTTCTTCTTTTGCCACAATGTTTTCCTCTTTTTGTCAT
This sequence comes from Serripes groenlandicus, assembly GCA_031761405.1. Lineage (NCBI taxonomy): Eukaryota > Metazoa > Mollusca > Bivalvia > Cardiida > Cardiidae > Serripes > Serripes groenlandicus. The sequence continues at coordinate 48,217,038 of JASEVX010000004.1, forward strand.
AGGTTATCCATTCAATTATGGAGATTTTTATCAATCCTATATGCAGATGGATTTGAGGCAGACAACTTTCGAAAGTATTGTTGGAACGATATTGGTTTTGATGAACCCTTTTTTTTTTAGTTTATTCTAAAACCATTCTTTTATTGAGGGGGAATTTGAATATTTTCCAACGCTGATTTCAAATTTTCCGTCATTCATTTCAAAGAAATAAACCATTTGTAGTGCAGTGAGATGGTTCTCCTGAGAACTCGAACCATAGGGTTTAGGATGCAATTAACCTGTTCAGAATATGTAATAACATCATATCTAGAGATTTACATAAATTACAATCAATCAGAAATATATTAATTCTTTTGAAAAAGAATTCAAAATATGGATATTTATTATTCCAATTTTTTTTCCCGCATCTGCAACAGGTGACCTTTGAAAACATTGTGGCAAAGGTAAAATGGCTCATCATTTCCCATTTAAGCACAATGTTTACAACTCTTTCATTTATACAACTTCTATATTTTTGGCGAGAATGTTTTGGAATTTGTTTACTGCTTGCTCAGTGCTGATTTTGTTTAATAAATGTGACGAAGGGTTTATCCTAAAATGATGAGCTACAAAGCATCATGTTCCCCTGGGAGCCATATAAACACACATTTTCAATTTTCATTTCTATTTTTTTTTTCCTCTCTTAATCTTTTTAAAAACGAGATATGAAATCTTAAGTGAACACACCTTAAAGTATCCAATGACAACGACTTGACCTTTTTCAATAAAGTCGGTGGCGGTCTTGACATCATCAAGATTTGTGGCTGGAGGTCCAGTCTTCTTTTTTAGCCAGGCGACCATTTCAGCGCTGGTCCTTCCACCTTTAAACATGAAATATAATAGATTGATTAAACACAATTTAAGCAATTTTCAACAGTATTTCAGTTATATCATGGCTGCCAGTTCACCCAATGTGTGTTTCCTGGTTTTCTCACACCGTACTCCACATAAGATTCTTCCAAGGGTCCTGGCTACCTTGCCACATCAGACTTTCTTAGCCCATCGGTGAAAGACAAATGACAATAGTCAACACAATTATATTTTAACTATCAAAAAGATTAAATGGTCCGAGTCTGGGGTTAAAACTCTAAACCTCTGGTTTGACATGCTTGACATGGCCAATAGAGCTATCACAGAACGATAGGGCCATGATTGCCGAGTTGAGTTTTGCAATGTAATTTGTCATACCAACCACAATAACTCATTTCCCAAGTCCCAAGAGGACCAGTATAATAGCTCCACTTACATAAGGTGAAATAACCAACACCCTAAATTGTCTATCTTTTTAGTCAAATTAATATGATGACTAGTTTATATACCAGTAAATATTTCAAAATAAGACATTTATTTTCTTAAGAAATAATTTTCTAAATCTTGCACTCTAGGCAAAAAGGGATAAACAGCCCCAGCCCCTGGTGGCAATGTCTTTTGTCCAATCAACATGGCTTGAATGAATCAGTAAGGGTCACCCAAGGAACATGCCTGCAGAATTATTTTAAAATCAATGTGATACTTTCAGAAAAGAATATTTTTTAAGTTTTCACTATAGTCATGAGGCAAACAGCCCAAGCACTGGAAGTCATGTCTTTTTACCAATTAACATATGGAATAAGGAACATTTCTACAATTGTTTTTTGAAATCAGCCAAATACTTTTTAAGTTATTTTAAAGTTTACACTATAGCCATATAAGTAAGGCAAAACAACGCTAGACAGCCATGTTTTTTTGTACTTATCAACATGGCTTGTAGGAATCTGATATTGGGTCACCCAAGGAACAATTCTACATAGCCAATTGTAAATCGGCCAGATACTCTTGGAAGCCAAGATTTTTAATGTATTGCAGAGGTCCAGATAAGGAGGGGTATTCATCTCTTTTTCCCACAATTTCTCTATTATTATTAAAGAAAACCCTATGTTGTGGGTACACAAAAGAATCATCTCACTGAGACGAATCTTTTGAGTACCCACATCATAGGGTTAGAGAGTAAAATAAGGCTTTTAAAGCATGCAAAACGCTCCATATCTAGAGCTCTGCTTTGACGCAAACCGTTAAATGCAAAAATCTTTCATCTTTTGCCTTTAATGACTGTAACAAAATTAAACACTTACCACCATACTCAGAGGGAACACCACTTTTAAAGAATTTGATGGTCGGATATCCTTGTACTTTGTATTCTGTTGCAATTTTAGAGTGAATGGTAGCGTCCACTTTGCCCAATTTAACCTCGGAATTCTCTGCACTAAGAGCTGTTGCTGCACTTGCATATTCTGGAGCGAGAGATTTGCAGTGGCCACACCAAGGGGCATCTGAAAGATTTAAATAAAATTGTTACTTGGCGTTAAAACTTCTAGATCATCCTTTGTGACACATCCCGTCTGTAAAGGTTAATGATCAACAATTTTAAACATGATAAAATAATATTCTTTAACCCTTTCACGCATACAACAATTCTTCAGCAGCCGACTTTGAACATATTTTGTCAAATAATAGAAAATCTCTATAATTGAATGGATAACCTATGACTAAAAGTGGTAAAACATTGTGGCAAAAGGAGAAATTGCTCGTTTTGAGCAATTTCTCCTATTGTCACTATGTTTTCAAAAAGCTGTCTGCTACAGAGGCGTCTATATGTCAGAGCCTGAGGGAAAGGATTAATGTGCATACACAATTCATAAGCGGGAGTAAACTGCTCTTTTACCCTATAATATTGATAATCCTCAAATAGCAGAGATGCTTATGAATTGTTTTAAAATCAGTAAGGCTTCTTTCTCCACAATGATTAAAAGATATTATATTGTGAAAATGAAATAAATTTACTATGTAGGCTAAGTTAAAGCACTAACAAGAGTAAAGATCTATGTATCATGTATGTAACCTGAAATAAATATTACTATGTAGGCTAAGTTAAAGCACTAACACGAGTAAAGATCTATGTATCATGTATGTAACCTAAATAGAGAACAAAGCATTCAATGTATTATGTATGTATAACTACTGGACCATAAACATTAGGAGCTGTGCATTACATTGACCTAATCAGTACTGTCAGTCTTTCATTAGGGATGCATAGGAAAATTTTAGTAATTTCACCCTTTCCCACATTCAATAAATGAAAACTTTCTGACAAAAATCTATACATGATTCTATTGAATATATTTTATTTGAAAACAATTCATGGGATTCATCTATGCCATATTGTTTACCTGTAACCTGCTTAATTCCTGCAACTGGTATCATCATACATTTGAAATAAATGACTGAGCATTTACGGAGTAGTAATGGCTTCACATGGATAAGACTACAGACATTAATAGGCAGATCTTAGTATACATTGTTCCATTGTAAAATTAAAATGGCTGCATTATACTTTACAGCATACCTATATATGTATGTGGGAAAGGGTTTAAAGGATATGCCTGTGGACACAAGAAGGAGGTCAATTAATCAATGGACAATGACTTTATTTACAAACTTTTCTGACAGTTCAATCACATCATGACCCCCTGCAGTTAAATTTGTCATCAGTTGAACATTTAAAACAGATCAATGTTTCATATTAAGACATGCAATTAAGTTTGAGATACTGTCTGTGTCAGTGTCATTTATTATCATTCATAAAAACACAAGACCCTCAGGCATTCTTTTAATTACAAATATACACTTTTTCTTATATTGTCTCCTAGATTAGATCTGCATCTTTCATAAAGGTTGTAAATTAATAAAACTTAGGCTAGAAACAAAGAATCCACTTCAAAAATAAAATTGTCTCAATAACCTATTTCATGAAATTGATATTGCTAGATTCATGTACACTAAAATAAATCAACCCTTTCCCACATACAAAGACAAAAGTATAATCTGTTCATTACTCAATAAATAATTTTTTGCTTTCATTTCTCGAAATTTTACATTTTTTTGCCAAGAATTTCAAAATCACCTGGTCCAAATTTGATATGTTCTCCTTTTGCCACAATGTTTTTAACTATATTCAGTTATTAGACATTAAGTCATAGAAATTGTCCATATATATCACTTACTTCAGAAATGTTTGATATTGGAAAGGGTTTAACATTAAAAACAGATCCACAATGTTGTACCATTCACTGAATGACACAATATGTCATTGTAATTTAGATTCCTTCAAAAATGAATGATAATGACATTAATGTTGATGCATCTCTATTCATTTAATTAGTTTTTTTGTAAACATTTAGTTATTATGAACCTATTGCTTAACAATAGCCAAGAATGACCGAGACAATGTATGATTGAGATGAAAATCTATTTATGTATGAATGAATGGTGGTGCTTTTACACAGTTTAAAAAACAGCATATGTGAGCCATTTCCCGAGAAAACCATCAGTGTGGACTCTGCGTAAAAGTATCGTCCCGGGTCAGCTGAAGCATGCCACGCAGGCTGACCCAGAAAGACACTTTCCGCCTCCTATGGATTTTCTATTTCAGGAATCATTACATCATAGTATACCTATATCCCCCTAAAATGTTGGCCTGGATTAGTCAATGTGCACTGTGCAGGCTGATCTGGGTCGATACATTACGTAGAGACCATAATGTTGTTGCTTTTTTCAGTTTAACAGCTCATGTGTTAACCCTTTCCCTCATAAGTCAATTCTGCAACAGACGACTTTGAACGTATTTTGTCAAAAAATAGAAAATCTCCATAATTGAATGGATAACCTGTGACAAAAGGTGGAAAACATTGTGGCAAAAGGAGAAATTGCTTGTTTTGAGTAATTTCTTCTTCTGTCCCTATGTTTTCAAAAAGCTGTCTGCTGCAGAGGCGTCAGAAAGCGTCTATATGAGGGAAAGGGTTAAATACCATCAAATTCTAATCTGGCTAATTCACATCCCTACCACAATATTTACTCTTTTTTTTTATTAGTCTAAGTGTTGCAATACTTTCAAACCAATCTCTTTTTTTTTTAATTAGCAAGCCAGACATTCTTAATAAGCTCGATTTCTTCTTAATATTTTAATTAAAAATCATTTGGCTTCAAACATTATTCCACAAACCATTTATAAAGCAACATATTCAGCAGTTGAACAGGTTCGAAATAACTCGACACTTCTTCTTGTTCAACAAAAATTCAACTGAAAGTCTTATTTACAATTTAAGTTTCATATATTGGATTCATCGTATGATTTTATGAAAAGAATCATATCAGGTGGACAATTTAAACCTTTGATGTAGAAGAGAATCATGAGACCTTTAACCCTTTCCCTCATACGACAATTCTGCAGCAGGAGACTTTGAACATATTTTGTCAAAAAATAAAAAATCTCTATAATTGAAATGATAACCTATGACTATAAGTGAAAACATTGTAGCAAAAGGAGAAATTGCTAGTTTTGAGCAATTTCTCCTTTTGTCACTATGTTTTCAAAAAACTGTCTGCTGCAGAGGCGTCAGAAAGCAACAATATGAGGGAAAGGGTTTAAAGTTATAAGCGGGTGTAAACTGCTCTTTACCCCACAATATTGATTGATTGGTGGCCTAAAAATTTCTCAGTCATAGTTCACCTACTCATGTGTTTCCTAGCTTTCCCACACAAATACTGCATACAACATACTTTCCAAGCAACTGGATGCTTTTCAAATAGACTGTTAGTCTATTGGTGAAAGACGATTGACACTTGTCACAGTGACTTTTTTCAATCGTCTGATCGATGTTGGTTGAGCTTGGATTCAAACTCACAACCTCGTCTCATTAAGTCAAGACGATCAAAACAATTTGAACATGAACTAGAGCTCAGCTGATTGGTATTCACTTCACAACCTAAAGAAGCATTTGACGCTTCTGCATCAGACAACTTCAGAAATAATTATTGCAAAGGATAAATTGCACATTATGATCTCCTTTTTTTAGCCACAACATTTTTCGAGATATCCAAGAATCATTTATAGAGATTTTCAAATTGTTAACCTAAATGTTGTCAAAGTTGCCTGCTTCAGATGCGTTGTATGGGATTGTGTGATATGGTTAATCATCTTGTCATAATGGCCATATGGAGTCACACGTAGGATAATGTTTAATTAGAATCGTTGATTCGATCGTCCCTATATACTCCATGATTACTTCTCTATATAACGTAACGTCAGCTTAAAAGTACTAATGTATAATCTTAATCTGCCATACTTCATTTTCTTAACCAGATATCTACACCAAATCGAGTTTATTTTTGTTACCCCACCCACCAAATATGTAACGGAAAGAAAAACTTACAAAATTCTACCAGAAGGTATTTATGTTCTTCTAATGCTTCAGCCAAGTTGTCATCTGTTAAAATTAGAACGTTTTCTTCTTCTTCAATAGCTGCAGACACAAATGCTGCAGCCAGGAATACAAGTACGGATGCTGTCAACAACTTCATTTTCGTTGGTTTCTGTTCTCTCGAATGACAGTGATATGTTGACAATTCTCAACGTGGCAAAGAGGCCGGTAGAGCTGTACGCATGCGTACCTTAACCGGGATTGCTCGTGTTTTGTCCTGATTGGTTGATACGGTAGCCGGACGCAGAGCCGGGATGCGGCATGTATGAAATGTTTAACAGTGGTTTCCTGCTTTATTTGCAATAAAAGCCACGTCCAAAGGAAAGTAATGAATTGCATTGTACATAGTCTGGAGTCCTTTCCCCTAATTACAGGACTATCAGAGGAAGTTAAGAACCAGACTCAATGAATTGTGGCTGTCATGAAATGCTCTCATGTCCTCTTTTCTATAAAATATATATTCTAATAAAAATTGGGAAAGGCATCTTTGAAAACACATCAATTCCGAAATGGGAAATCTTCCTAAATAAAAAGCGTCTTTTATATAAAACAAGGGTTGAAAATATTGTGACAAAATGAGAAATTGATTAAAGATTCTTTAAAATCGTCTGCATGAGTGATCCGGTTAAACACGGAGAGTGTGTGGTATGAAATTCAATTAGATTAGCCCAGAAATCTGATCTAGATCCTATTATATAGTTCCAATAACCGTCAGTCTCGACTCTTGTAGCTAGCATCTTACAACGAGAACATGTCATCTTCTTATATTTAAAACCTTTATATTATTCCAGGGACGTAGATAAGACGTCCCTGATTATTCTTATTATTTAAAACCTTTATATTATTCCAGGGACGTAGATAAGACGTCCCTGATTATTCTAATAAAAAGAAGTATATGTCCCTATATAGAGAGAGGCTACTCTGGGTCGATGAATTCTATTGGTTCTTTAACCCTTTCCCTCATATCTATAGACGCTTTCTGACTCTGCAGCAGACGGCTTTTTGAAAACATAGTGACAAAAGAAGAAATTGCACAAAACGTGCAATTTCTCCTTTTGCCACAATGTTTTCCACTTTTTGTCATAGGTTATCCATTCAATTATGGAGATTTTTCTATTTTTCGACAAAATACGTTCAAAGTCGTCTGCTGCAGAATTGCCGTATGAGAGAAAGGGTTAAATTGTATTTTCCTGTTGATTAGCCTGATCGAAATATTTGCACAGGTCTTATTTAAAGTCCATAGATTGATCATTCAATCGCGATTATCAGGGGCGTAGCTCCCTTTAGGCACTGTAGGCCTACACATTAGGTATAGCTTTGCAATAATCAATGTGTAGGCCGTCTCGTGAAAAAATCAACATTGTGGACTCTGCGTAAAGTATCGACCCGGATCAGCCTAAGCATGCCACACAGGCCTACCCGGATAGACACTTTTCGCCTCCTGTGGATTTTCTGTTTCAGGAATAACTACTCTATACATCTATCCCCCTAAGACGGAATGTGTCGACCGGATCAGTCTGCGCGGACAGCGCAGGCTGATCTGGTCGATACATTACGCATATGTCTATCGCCGCAACTGCATTTTGGGGCATTTTGAGAAAAAATGTGTAGGCTCGTGCCTACAGTGCCTTAAGGTAGCTACGCCCCTAGGGGTGACACTTTTCGCCTTCTATGGATTTTCTGTTTCAGGAATCATTACGCTATTGCTGTATCATCCTGAGACGAAATGTGTCGGCCCGGAATTAGCATGCGCGGACTGCGCTGGCTGATCTGGGTCGATATATTACGCAGAGTCCACGCTGTTGATTTTCTCTTGGAACGGCTCATGTCATGCGTCGCGTCTGACGATTAAGGGTTTGATTGCATCTACGGACAGTGAAGATTAACGGTCCCGTCTGTATATATATAGATATGAATGTATCTTGTGTCTAAAAACAAGAAGGATATCCTCACTAGTTTAAATGATATTGTAACTGTAAATATTGTCAAACCTGAGCGGCAATAGGTCTGAGATCCACGTTCGCGCATATCTTTTCAACATTTTCATTCACTTCATTAAAAGAAATTTCTCCATATAGTCCTATGCCAAATGTTCAAAAGTCTTCTGCTGTAGATACGTCAATATTCATCTGCAAAAGTCCTTTTCGGCTTGTTGTGAAACGTATTTAACTGATCCCTGGACAATCAAGAAAAAATTGTCAAGTTTGAAAAAACAGAGGGCAGCACAAGAAAATTACAAATTTACACTTCCTGAAAGCTGGACATGACACTATACGGAGGTATTCTTCATAGCTGAATCCCCCGCATAAAAACCATGGACAAATATGAAGGCCTAGATCATCAGGAAAATAGACACATATAAGAAAAAATTAAAAACATTGTGGAAAATGAAGAAATGTCTCATGTTAAATGATCTCTCGTTTCTCCTCAAGTATCACAACGTTTCCAAGAGTCGTCAGTAACACATACAAGGGTTAAAATGTCGGAATCCATGACAACACGGGTAAGTCATATACTGCTATCGAAAGCCCCGTGGTTATGCAGTTGCTTTTGGAGCGAGTCAACGAACCTTTGAATCCTAGTGGCGATTGTGGCACGGGCTCTGGGTCGACGAAGCTTCGAATCCCAGTGACGACTGTGGCATGGGTTCTGGGTCGACGAAGCTTCGAATCTCAGTTGCGATTGAGGAATGGGTTCTGGGTCGACGAAGCTTCGAATCCCAGTGACGATTGTGATATGGGTTCTGCGTCGACGAAGCTTCGAATCCCAGTGACGATTGTGGCATGGGTTCTTGGTCGACGAAGATTCGAATTCCAGTGGCTATTGTGGCATAGGTTCTGGGTCGACTAATCTTCGAATCCCAGTGACGATTGTGGCATTGGTTCTTGGTCGATTAATCTTCGAATCCCAGTGACGATTGTGGCATTGGTTCTGTGTCGACGAAGCTTCGAATCCCAGTGACGATTGTGGCATTGGTTCTGTGTCGACGAAGCTTCGAATCACAGTAACGATTGTGGCATTGGTTCTGTGTCGACGAAGCTTCGAATCACAGTAACGATTGTGGCATGGGTTCTGTGTCGACGAAGCTTCGAATCACAGTAACGATTGTGGCATTGGTTCTGTGTCGACGAAACTTCGAATACCAGCCACGATTGTTGCATGGGTTCTGTGTCGACGAAGCTTCGAATCCCAGTGACGATTGTGATATGGGTTCTGCGTCGACGAAGCTTCGAATCCCAGTGACGATTGTGGCATGGGTTCTTGGTTAACGAAGCTTTGAATTCCAGTGACGATTGTGGCTTGGTTTCTTGGTCGACGAAGATTCGAATTCCAGTGGCTATTGTGGCATAGGTTCTGGGTCGACTAATCTTCGAATCCCAGTGACGATTGTGGCATTGGTTCTTGGTCGATTAATCTTCGAATCCCAGTGAGGATTGTGGCATTGGTTCTGTGTCGACGAAGCTTCGAATCCCAGTGACGATTGTGGCATTGGTTCTGTGTCGACGAAGCTTCGAATCACAGTAACGATTGTGGCATTGGTTCTGTGTCGACGAAATTTCGAATACCAGCCACGATTGTTGCATGGTTTCTGTGTCGACGAAGCTTCGAATTCCAGTGACGATTGTGTTATGGGTTCTGGGTCGACGAATCTTCGAATCCCAGTGACGATTATGGCATGGGTTCTATTTCGACGAAATTTCCATTCAAGTGACGAGTGTGATATGGGTTCTGGGTCGACGTAGCTTTGAATCCTAGTGACGATTGTGGCATGGGTTCTGTGTCGACGAATCTTCGAAATCTAGTGAAGATTGTGTTACGGGTTCTGGGTCGACGAATCTTTGAATCCCAGTGACGATTGTGGCACTGGTTCTGGGTCGACGAAGCTTCGAATTCCAGTGACGATTGTGGAATGGGTTCTGGGTCGACGAATCTTCGAATCCAAGTGACGATTGTGTAATGGGTTCTGGTCCGACGAATCTTCAAATCCCAGTGACGAGTGTGGCATGGGTTCTGGGTCGACGAAGCTTCGAATCCCAGTAGCTATAATGGCATGGGTTCTGACATGGTCTTGGTGTGCCACGTGCTAGGTAAAAACGTGTGTATGACATATATGGATCGGCCGAGGGAAGTGAACCTGTCTTATAAGTCAGAATGTTCGCTACAATATATACAATACAATACAATACAATATCTTTATTTGTAATATAAGACCACCGACCTCCAATACATATACAATCTAACAATAAATTGATGTGAGTAACGTACAGTCAATATTTATCTATGTACACCTTAGTAATTATGAAGGCAATAAATCATTGCATTCATGTTAGTTTAAACATATTTAATACATTTACATAATTTACATATATAAAACAACAATTTTGGATTGGAACAATACTGCAAACTTAAAAAGTCCCTCTCCAGATATAAATTAATTACAACTGAAAATGACTGACAAAGTATGCATTCATTTTAATGTTATTTAACAAAGTAGTGTCGACTTTAATTTGTTCAGTCGGTATCATCAGAGGTGACACTATATACTATTTTAAACAAACATTTTACTATGAATGTAAAATTTGGCTGTAGTAACCGGCCAAACATACAATTATTTAAAAAACAAAAATGATGGAATTCAAACCTGTCCCAGAACTTGCTCAAAACAAGCAAGCTCTCCTTTAGCCACAATGTTTTCAACTCTATACCATCACTTTGTATTCTTTTGTTAATAAAGATTTTCCATATTTTGAACTTGATGTTTTTCAAAGTCGCCTGGTGTTCATTTGTTATATGTTGGAAAGAGTTTGATTCTAATAACAATTGTTGAAGGTTTGCAGCGGCTGACTTTTGAAAACATTGTAGCAAAATCAGAACTTGCTCATATATTAGCAATTCCACCCTTTTTGCCACAATGTTTTCCACTGCATTAAAACATTTTCATTTATAGATTTATTTTTTATTTTTGTTTATATACTACAAAGTCGTCTGCTGCAGATTTGATGAACGTTGGGAAGGGTTTAACGTCTTCCAGATTTCGTTATAATGGCATTGTTTTTCCATTTTAAGCTGACGAGGAATCTTCCGTGCCCGTGTGGTAAGCGTAGGGGGATTTTAAAGCGGAAGTCCCGGGTTCGACACCCACTCACAGCTAGCGGCCATGAAGTATTTCCATTGGACATGGCACATCTCCTAGCTTAGTTCTGGTTAATCACACAGGGACCATGGATAATTTAACCCTTTCCCACTTATATAGATGCTTTTTAACGCATCTGCATCAGACGACTTTTGAAAACATCGTGATTGGGTTAACACGAGCAATTTCTCCTTTTGCCTCAATGCAGATTTGCTGTATGAGGGAGAGGGTTAGGATATAACTGAAATGCATGTACTGCTGCACGAGGTATTCAACCAACCAATACAAAGCAGACGACTTATGAAATAACATTTCAAAAGTAAACCGGTATTAACAGAACAGCTGTCACTGTCTCGTTTGATTGTTCGTGTCAATTGTTTGACATCGGACAGGTTAGGTTGTTTATACTTCATAAAACAAATATGGAGCAGACGACGTAACCCATCTTGGCAAAACTATTTGTTATCTCTATAAATAACATTATGATCACTGTGAGTTGACGACATTGTGTCAAAAAGGGGAAATTGATCATTATGAGGAATTGCATTTATTGCCATAATGTTTTAAAATGCTGGTCACTACATATGCGACACCATGAGTCTGCATGTAAAAAGGGTTAAACCCATTTAACAGACTTTTTAATTGTAAGCTAGATCTAGGTAAGATGCTTAATTGCATGTGTTTTAAATTGAACTGAACTAATGTATCTTTGATTACATGTATAAAAGGGTAACATTGAGTCGACATTAACAATACAACAGAGCTCTTGATAAGGGACCATCTTACCCTATGTTGTGGGTACTCAAAAGAATCGTCTCACTGAGACGATTCTTTTGAGTACCCACAACATAGGGTTTGCTTTAATAATAAGAGAGACATTGTGGGGAAAAGAGCTGAATACCCCTCCTTATCTGGACCTCTGAATTACAACATACCATATCGGCCGCTCAAAATATATATTTAGACACAATTAAACACACTCAACTGGACAGAATTGTTTATGAAACAAGATTGAAATACAATCTCATTCCGCATTTGTATTAACAATTTCAAAAAGAAAGACACTACCAACAGATGTTTTGATTTCTCAATGTAAGACCCAACTTGACACTTTGAAGGTTTCACTGGAGATATCTATATACAGAGCAGGTGACCGAAACGTTTCAAAGATAACAACAACTCTCTATCATCTATTGTCATTTTTGGTTACTTAATTTTTATTACCTATGTTTGAAACCTTTAGCAAACATTTATAACTTTATTTTTGGATTTCAAATTTGTTTTGCAGGTATATACAACATGTGCGTTTATTTATACGAGGCAAGCTCAGCGGAAACCAAACATATGGCATTTGCGATCAGTGTAGGGCCAGCTCCCTGGCTAGTTCATCCGCGCAGTCTGATCCGACTCTCGGTCGCTTATTAAGCTTAGAGAGAGATTCAAGACGAACTTTGTCTAGTGATATAAAATGTCATTAAAGCAGATCGTTATCGGCCGTTATGAATTATTACAAATCTGCAGATTACTTAAATAAAAACAACAACTCAATGTGCAAAAAATACAAATTTCTTCTTTGTCACAATGGTTTAAACTTTATTCATTTTTTTCCTTGTAATTTTAGACATTTTCCACATTATATCCGAGATGTTTTCATAAAATAATGCAAATTTGAGCCGTTCCACGAGAAAACTAACATTGTGGACTTTGCGTAATGTATGGATAACCCTGTGTAGTCCGCGCAGGCTAATCCGGTCCTACACATTCCGTCTTAGGGGATAGAAGTATAGAGTTATGATTCCTGAAACAGAAAATCCACAGGAGGCGGCGAAAGGTGTCTGTCCAGGTTAGCCTGCGCGGCATGATAAGGCTGATCCGGGTCGAAACATTACGCAGAGTCAATAATGTTGGTTTTCTCGGTGGAAGGCTCATATAATGCTTCCTGAATAAAGAAAGCCCACAGGAGGCGAACAGTGTCTGTCTGTGTTATGTTAGTCTGGGCGGCATGCTTAGGCTGATCCGAATCGATACTTTCTCGCAGAGTCCACAATGTTGGTTTTCACGGTGGGACGGCTCATTTTAATGTTTTAGGAAGCGTGTAGATGTTATATCTATTTGATTACATAACACGTCTGAATCAATCCATGCCTTAATTGTGTTCAGACCATTGACAATCCTTCATCCCAAAACTTTGTGACAGGCGCCTGTATTTACCAAACAGTCAAAATGCAATTTCATATATGAAGATCATTTTAAATATTAAGTAACAGATTCTCTGATTACTTGAATCGTATGCTTTAGCCAATCAGAAAGTAAGTTGCTTTGTGGATATATAATTCGTAAGTAAACAGATATTGTGACTGTAGGGTAAATAATGGCCCTCTGGTTCAGATCAAAATTGGGTTGCTTCTCCGCTCTGTTCGTCACCCAGTTATTTCATCGTCTTAAGTAATGCAATGGCTTTAAACCTTTCCCGCATACAATCGCTTCTGCGGCCACAACAGCACATTGAAAACGTTTTGGCAAGATGCGTGAGAAAGTGCTCATAATGAGCAATCTCTTTTTCTACCACAATGGCTTGAACTTTTAGTCAGTAATTGTGATTCATTTATAAATAGAAAATTTCCTCATTTTTGACTAAGTTATTAAAAGTCGATTGCTGCAGATTTGCTGTATGTGGGAAAGGGTGAACATGACTGATAATGCATGTTATCTGATTGTTATTGAGCCGTCACGCGAGAAAACCAACATTATGGCCTCTGCGTAATGTATCGACCCAGATCAGCCTGCGCAGTCAGCGCAGACTGATCCGGGTCGACACATTCCGTCTCAGGAGGATAGAGGTATAGAGTAATGATTCCTGAAACGAAAAATCCTAAGCAGGCGTAAAGTGTCTATCCGAGTAAGGCTTCGCGGCATGCTGGTTTTCTCGCGGGACGGCTCAATTAGTTTGAAAAGCAATGGTAACGTGTGACGAGGCTTATTTTGTGGTTTTACTCATACATTTGCTATTTGATGTTTCTTTGAACACCTGTACTGTATGCTTTCATTTGGTGGTATTAATCGTACATTTGCTATTTGATGTTTCTTTGAACACCTGTACTGTATGCTTTCATTTGGTGGTATTAATCGTATATTTGCTATTTGATGTTTCTTTGAACACCTGTACTGTATGCTTTCATTTGGTGGTATTAATCGTACATCTGCTATTTGATGTTTCTTTGAACACCTGTACTGTATGCTTTCATTTGGTGGTATTAGTCGTACATTTGCTATTTGATGTTTCTTTGAACACCTGTACTGTATGCTTTTATTGGTGCTATATTTGAAATTGCTCTATTTTTCCTGAATAAAATAAATTTATGGTCGGTAGGTCTTCGGTGGAAACCCCGCCCCGATTCATTACAACTAGACTGGACAGCTGGTTCCAGTACGCCTGACCTCTGGGACGTCGTTTACACCGCCATGGGTGCGCGGTACGATTCATTGTTAAGCTTAAATGGTACACAAACAACAGCGTCTATTGGTACAGCTGATTACCGGGGTTTGATGTACATGGTCCAACTGTACTCTGTAACAAATGGAACACAATATTTTACTGGAGTGGCGTACGGTAGATCAGGTCAGTATACATGTTAACCCTTTCCCTCATACGACAATTATGCAGCAGACGACTTTGAACATATTTTGTAAAGAATTAGAAAATCTCTTTAAATGAATGGATAACCTATGAATAATTGTGGAAAACATTGTGGCAAAAGGAGAAATTGCTCGTTTTGAGCAATGTCTTCTTTTATCACTATGTTTTCAAAAAGCCGTCTTCTGCAGAGATTGAAAATGCAATTGGCAACACTTCTGTCATGCATGTACTTTAACGTTTTGTGAAAATGAATGAACGCGGACCTGCAATGCATCAATTGGTCCACTTAACTCGAATATAGGTAGCATATAAGCATTGTACACTATATAACGTTAACTCGAATACAGTTAGCATATAAGTATTGTACACACTATAGAGTTGTTCTTATGACTGGGGTTAAATGTTTTATCTAGAATTTTATAAGAATCATTTTTATTCATTTACTGATTTCCCCACACAATGTTTTCTTTATCGTTTCCGGCTACGTCATCAAATGTCGTCCGTATCAGATGCACAGCAACGGGCATTGACTTGTTCATGTCTTATCGGTCACGTTTAAGGAAATAAGTAAATAAAATCATCCGTATTAACAGTCCCGTTTGTGTTTGCCGCGATATAAATATGACATGTTTATTTACATGAACACTTTATCACATAAAACAACTCTGCAGCAGACGACTTTGAATATATTAATGTAAACATATGGAAATTATCTATAAATAGAAGTACAGTTATTGAGTAGAGTTAAGCATAGTGTGGCATAATCAGAAATTGCTCATTATCAGCATTTTTTTCTTTTAACCCTTTCCCACATACGACAATTCTGCAGCAGACGACTTTGAACTTATTTTGTCAAAAAATAGAAAATCTCTGTAATTGAATGGATAACCTATGACTAAAACTGGAAAACATTGTGGCAAAAGGAGAAATTGCTCGTTTTGAGCAATTTCTTCTTTTGTCACTATGTTTTCAAAAAGCCGTCTGCTGCAGAGGCGTCAAAAGGCGTATATATATGAGAGAAAGGGTTAAAAACAAAATCTTTAAAAGTCATCGGCCGCACATACGTTAAAACGCCTCCGCAAACGGGAACATGTTAAATATACCCAGAGGCAGGATATTTTCTCGTAATTTGAAACTATTCAATATTGTACTGATCAGATCGATGAAGATTATATAGATCACATATACGTATTCACAACTTCCTTTCAATGAATTATGTATGAAGTCGCTTGTCGCACGATAAAGGCTTCATTGAATTGGTACTTGTTCATGGCAGAACGTATGTCATCTTCGCTAGCCAAGGCTACTTTGTATATTAGCATTCCCAGTAAGTAAGGTAATGTAATGGACATATTATCCTAGGATTGCGAAGATAAACAAACGTTAACAGGGACGGCACTTAATCAAAATAATACATGCAAACGATCATTGAAATGGTACTTGTTCATAGAAGAACGAAAGTTAACAGGGGCAGTCCCTGGCGAAAGTTAACAGGGACTGCACTTAATCAAAGGAATACATGCAAACGATCATTGAAATGGTACTTGTCCATAGAAGAACGAAAGTTAACAGGGACTGCACTTAATCAAAGGAATACATGCAAACGATCATTGAAATGGTACTTGTCCATAGAAGAACGAAAGTTAACAGGGACTGCACTTTATTAAAGGAATACATTGCAAACGATCATTGAAATGGTACTTGTCCATAGAAGAACGAAAGTTAACAGGGACTGCACTTAATCAAAATAATACATGCAAACGATCATTGAAATGGTACTTGTTCATAGAAGAACGAAAGTTAACAGGGACTGCACTTAATCAAAGGAATACATGCAAACGATCATTGAAATGGTACTTGAAATGGTACTTGTCAATAGCAGAACGAAGGTTCAAAGGGACGGCACTTATTCATAGGAATACATGTAAACGATCATTGAAATGGTACTTGTCCATAGCAGAACGAAGGTTCACAGGAACGGCACTTAATTCATAGGAATACATGCAAACGATCATTGAAATGATCATTGAAATGGTACTTGTCAATAGCAGAACGAAGGTTAACAAGGACTGTACTTATTTATGAGAATACATGCAAACGATCCTTGGAATGGTACTTGTCCATAGCAGAACGAAGGTTCACAGGGAGGGCACTTATTCATAGGAATACATGCAAACGATCATTGAAATGGTACTTGTCAATAGCAGAACGAAGGTTAACAGGGACTGCACTTATTCATGAGAATACATGCAAACGATCATTAAAATGGTACTTGTCCATAGAAGAACGAAAGTTAACAGGGACTGCGCTTAATCAAAGGAATACATGCAAACGATCATTGAAATGGTACTTGTCAATAGCAGAACGAAGGTTCACAGGGACGGCACTTATTCATAGGAATACATGCAAACGATCATTGAAATGGTACTTGTCCATAGTAGAACGAAGGTTAACAGGGACGGTACTTAGTCATGATAATACCATGCAAACGATCATTGAAATGATTTTGCAATTACCATTTCAGCTCATCGACATGAATGTTCATGTATTGTAAACTTCAATCAACCGCACTCAACTGAATATAATATATTACAGATCCAATGCAATAAATATAGGTAGATATGGTGATTATTCGTTTAATCCAGTATCATAATGTACACCCACCTTTATTACAATAATATCACGCCTCGCTTAAGACAAGTAATCCGATGGATTATGGGATGTTTCAAGAAGTCAAATTTACCTTATATGGCAAAAAGTTTTTCTTCCTTTTCGTTAAGGCTCAAAATGACAATATCTGGTAATAACGTGTAGAATAATTATTTCTATTTTCTATTCTAGACTGTTCTAACCAATTGAATGTTACCGTTGGAGAGACACTGACACTAGCCTCAAACGGATACTCGGTGTATCAGCAGTCAGGGGCCATCTGCTCCTGGATATTCAATAGAAGTGACGTCACCTGGTTTAAAATAGATTTTATTGACCTAAATATGAATAGCGAGAATACTTGCAAAAACTATCTGATAATATCAAACAAGTAAATATTTGATGACAAAACAGCTAACAGCACAATGCACGTGGCAAATACCAAATTCTCTATGCGATATCTTACCACTTCGAGCAAAACGAGACGCGGACTCCGGGTGAATGTCACTGGTAAGTACACTAGCTGGTCTGTAACTATAAAACTCTGAAAACGTTCTCAGTGCTCAGAAATGAACTCTATGCTCCAAATATGACTTCCGATTGGTCAATTCGGAGAACGTATTTGCTTCTGACCAATAAGATACTTCAGCACAAATTCTAAGCTAAGATTAAGCGTTTATAGATGCATTCAATAGACACCTACAATCAAACTTCGCGAAAGATAGTATGTTTCAGTGTTTTAAACCTTTCCATCATACAACGAATCTGCATCAGCAGAAGACGAAGATATGTATTAAAAACTATGGTTACGCTCTAACTTACGTTCTGAAAGAACAACTATTGAATACAGTTGAAAACATTGTGGCTAAAGGAGTAATTGACCATTACGAGAAATTTCTCATGTTGCCTACACGTTCTAAAATGTCGTCTGCGGCAGATGCGTCCAATTGCGTCTGCAGGTGGGAAAGCGTTAACTCAAAATCGACGTATATACAATATATATACTCTTCACCGATAAGTTCATCAAACGGCCCTTTTTATGACATTGAAACTTGTAATTACAACAACAATGTATTTATTTTGTAAAAAGTGATAATAAAGTATTTATCATAAAACATACGTCGTATATTAATTCGATATTATTAACCCTTTCCCACATATAAATGCTTTTTGACGCCTATGCAGTAGACGACTTTTGTAAACGTTTTGGCATAAGAATAATTGCTTATAATGAGCAATATCTCTTTCTGCCAATATGTTTTCACTTCTCTTCAATAAAAACTTTTTTTCGGCGATAGCTGTTTAACCTCAGTTTTGACCTAGATGTTAAACAAATGATCTAGATTGTAGACCAATCAAATGTTGTATTTAATGAATTATGTGTAAGTAAAGGAAATTAAACGTTTTGATTGGCGTATTCTCGGCCTTAATAATCCATTTATAGAAACTAAAGCTTGATAGAGATGGCCGATTAGCCTTTGGTAAACACAAAGATTATTGTTCAAATTTTATAATTCATGGACAATTACTGATTGCTTTGATTATTATCGCCGTTTATCTTTTGTAAAGATATTTCTTGTTTTATATAAAGACAGATTTATAATTGGACTTTAAAATGGCTTTCCAGTTTAAATTCTTCGTTAATCTAGATACAGTGATGCGTCTAGGAAAACAAAACTTGCAAGACATTAGCATACTTAGCATAGTGGTGGTTTATTACTTATGCCACGATTTTGAAGTTATATCACATACTTCTTTGTTTACATTAACTTTTGTATTTTTGGAAAACGCCGTGGCCGAGTGGTAAGCGATTTGAACCGGACATGCAGATACAGAGGTCCCAGATCCCGGGACGGGTTCGATCCCCTGTCAAGATGGTCATGATGGAGGGCCTTTGGGCAAGGCATGTGTCCTAGCTTAATACTGGTCTGTTTACTTAGGGACAATGCATCAGTGAACTGTCGCCTAGATATAACTGAAATAATGTTAAAACAGCGTTAAACACCGATAAAACAAACTCTCGATTACTCTTGTTTAAACCCCTGTCACACCTAGCCGCGTTGCCACTGCGATTGCACGGCGTTGTTAAATTTCCGAGAGCGCCGTGAGATCTTTTTCATGAAGATGGCGATGTCACGGCGTTCTCACGGCGACCTTGGTGTTTCTACGGAGCTCCATGGCGTTCTACCGCGTTCCTACGGAGTTCTAGTTGGCGATTGTCTGCGCTCTCATGGCACTCTCATGGCGCTTCCATTGCCTGTATTGAGTTGTCACGTCGCGCGCACTGCATGTGCACTGCGCTTTCACGGAGCTCGCACTGCGCTGACGGCGTGTTGTTTTGCACTACCTATAAAAACGATATCTCCATCAGTTCTCCATTCTTCCATTTGCTCTCGAACAGTTGAGACCATGCCCGCCAAAAGAGGTGGAAAGGTGAATAAGGCAGGGAAAGGTCAGGGTCCTCATATCGCAGCTCAGGCATGAGCCGATGATAGTGACCATGCTGCAACCGTCTGCCTTCGTCCAGCCATGGTCGAACCCAAAGCCTCCTACGCCTTGGGACCCTCCTCCGTCGTCGTCTCAAAATGAGATCCACAGCGTCTGCATCATCCTGGATCTGCTGGACTTGCATATAGGCAAGCAATAGCCCCGCTTGCTGTTGCACATCAGTCATGGTGAACTGAATGTTTATTTGCATATATCATTCCTTTATACTATTTTGTTGGGTTGGTTCATTGTCATGCAAACGCCGGTCGATGCGGTAGAAGCGCATTGGGAGCGTAATGATCGCCGTGGCGGCTCCGTACAATCGTTGTTAGAGCGCAGTAAGAAAAATAAAACTCCTTGTAAGCGCCGTAGACGCACCGTATAAGCGCGGTAGAGACGCAGTGTCATCTCATAGAACACCGTACGATCGCCGTGCAAGCGCCACCAATAACCATTGCGTTCGCACTGCGACGTCTGTGCTAGCCCGCGGCGATCCTGTGGCGTTGTAGGAGACCTAACTGCGCTGCTACGGCGACCTCACGGCGATCCCAATGCGCTCTTATCAGAACGCCGAGTGACGGCGTTTGTTTTGGGCATGCTCAAAGTGCGCGCCGTCGCTCGGCGTTCTATACGAGCCCACAACGTTCACTGGCGATGCCACTGCGTTGCCGCGGCGATGCTTGCGATTCCACTGCGCGCAGGTCGGCGTTCTGGATTTTTCTTGGACGCCGTGGGAACGCGGCCCTAGTGTGACAGGGGTTTTAGTTTACATCGCTCGTGTAGCAATTTCTTATATTTACCAGTCTAAGTGTCTGGATACTCAAATATATGCACCGTGTACGTGTATTTGTTTTGTGGGTGGAGGAAGGAAACAGATCTGTGACCTCTGTATCTGCATGTAGTTGTAATTTAGATATACCTTTTAAGCGTTCTATGTCTCCAAATAATTTAAATGGTATAATCCGGATCTATCCTATGCGTCATCTAGACGATCAAGTATCATTGCAGTCTCTGAAGAACTACTACTATACAGTTTAACAAAGGGCTATTATTACAATTAGATAATAATTATCATTGATTTCAAACCCTCCCGAATGTTGGATATCGTGTGACATGTCTCGAATAGCCTAACTATTGTAACAGTATTGTAACAATAATAAAAAATAATTAGACTAACGAAAACTTGATGTCGAAATAAAGTACTTATATAATAAGTTATCCATCGATTCATGCTCAAATCACATATGCATGTTCAGCATCGCAATCCACGTGTACTTAACAATTCATTGTGTAAAGAAAGCAAGCGATAACATTATAACAAAGAAAACAGAGCTCGGGCGCAATATGAACTGCTGCTATGCTGTTTTCTAAAGAGATCCGTTCCAGTAATCGGTTCGACTTATCTTATGTTCAAGTTATCTCGAGTCCACTGTATGACTAAGTTGTTTATCTCCCGAAGTGGACATATAGAATAAATACTTTCATTATACTCGACATTATGGTTACATTTGTGTCATATATGGTTAGGCCGAGCCCTGGTAACTCAGTCGGTAGCGACGCGGGATGTCGATCCAGGGGTTGTGATTTCGAATCCCGGCTCGGCCAACATTCTTTCCGACGATTGACAAAAGTCAATGCGACATGCGTCATTCGTCTATCACCAATTGGGTCAGTCTATGTGGAAAGGCAGCTAGTTGCTTGGGAAGATTGTTGTGTTGAGTACTGATGTGAGAAAACCAGGAAATGCATGAGTAGGTGAACTGGCCGCCGCGATATAACTGAGAAATTGTTAAAAACGGCGTTAAACACCAATCAATCAATCAATCAATCATATATGGTTGGTAAATTGATTAATCTTATGTTTATGTTTTATTACAATTCTTAACAATTATGAAAAGCCTGTGACAGAAGAGTTTATATCAGGCCTACCGGAAAACTCGAGCTGACTTCGTGATATAACGTGTCATTACACGGTCTATTTCATTTTACGAATCGTGACGTCAGACATATACATATTTGTCGGAACAAAGTGCGAACACACGTATCTTCAACTATATTGGATTGGGCGATTTTGTTTACCATCACCGCCTAAAAAAGAGCTTGTCATATCCAAGTCGACAATCCACATGGTGTTTCAGTCAAACGATATCATCCATGGGAAAGGCTTTAATCTAACAATAACGGCTGTATGTAAGTTCTCATTGTATATGGAATTGTTTGTATGACGTATACATTATATGAATGTTATTACACTAATTGGGGGACACGCTTTATCTTAAAATACTTAAATACAATGCAAATAGTTTAGACACAGAATGACCCTAGCAGTTCACCTCCACTTGTACCTTACACAGCGCCTGGGGTTTTAATGCATTGCTAACAGTCTTTACCTTCAATAGTATCAATTCATCTACGATATTTAACTATCATTGATTAAAACCAAACAGTAAACAATTATTTACGTCTTTAATATATGACCAGAAACAACACTGGAGACATGCATGCTTGTCTTGCTGGACAACGTTTGAATATGCATGTTCTAAACAGACATATATATTTAGAAGACAGCATATCGAGGGCTTGGTGTGAAACAGTTGTAACTAAAATCGGTATTTTTTTACCAAGTCTAATCATGAGGCCATAAAGTCTTTATAAGCGTTAAATCTTTTTTCTTTGTAAACAATGGAACTTTAGGTGCCATTGGTCGTTCTGAGCAATGGCACCTAATTTTGCATTGTTTACAAAGGGGTCAAAATTGTCCCTAAACCAGGGTTTTCAAAATAGGTTTTTAGTTACAACCGTTTCACGCCAAGCCCTCGATATACTATACTATATCTAACAGGTAAGCGCCTCGAAGAAACATTTATAAGCCAGACAGATACATGTG
This sequence comes from Serripes groenlandicus, assembly GCA_031761405.1. NCBI lineage: Eukaryota > Metazoa > Mollusca > Bivalvia > Cardiida > Cardiidae > Serripes > Serripes groenlandicus. Next base: position 48,240,167 of record JASEVX010000004.1, read on the forward strand.
CTAGTACAATTGCATACGTTGCAAGTCAATGCTATCTACATGTATAAATGGTAGGCTTCAACTCTTAAATTCTACCACCATCAAAGACATGTTCCGTAAGGAATTAAATATGTGTATATCACTGTCCAAAATGGATATGACCTATTTTTATCACAATAGTAGTGCCGGGCCGACTATACACTGTGCGAGAAGGGGCAACTACAGGTGGTGGACGGGGTCACTTCTCTAGCCACGTGTTTATTCGCGCGGGTACGTATTGCCTGTTAATCTTTTCCCACCCACATACAGGTGATTTTTGAAAATATAGTGTAAACTGAAAATTGCTTATAATGATCAAATTCTCCATTAACACAAGGTTTTCAACTCTATTCGACAATTTAATTTTCATTGCAAGAGAGTATCCATATTTTGGCAGGTACGTTTTTAAAGTCGTCTGCTGCAGATATCTTGTTTGTGGGATGTTCATATTTATACCGTGCATTATTTGTTTTCCCTGTAAAATTCTTTAAATTGCCTATGAAAGTAAGCAGAACAAATCAAACATACTTATGTTTTATCCACGGTAGGAGTTAGATGAAGTTAGCAGAAGTTGGAGAATGCTAGAACGAGATCGTAAGCAACTCGACATAATGGTATTCTCTTTCTGTACAGCTTGCAACTATTCTGCCAATCTGCGTACGAGTTTTCCTTAAGTTGTTCCTACCAAAACGAGAATAACTAAATTTAGTTGCTAATAATATAACAGATATATGACACGAGAACCTTTTATTGATTTGACCTTTATATTTTTTATAATGGTCAACACACAATTTTAGATATTGCGTAAAACTTACCGTGTTTAACGCCTTCCAAGACGAGGAAAGCGTTATACGCCTTTATAGCAAATGACATTTGAAAAGATTGTTGGCAAAAGAGAAATTGCTTTAAAATCTGTTTTAAATTCCTATCTCCAATTGTTGGAATATTTGATATGCATGTTTAGTAGGGTGTCTTTCAAGACGACTTTAAAAGATCACATTTGCAAATGTGTTTATTTGACATGTATCGGGACATGTGCGATGCTCACACGCTATTCGTATGAAAGGTATGCTCTACATGAAAAGTGTCATGCACAATATTGATATCAAACTGTTTTCTTCTTATGTCAATTGGCTATAAAGTCTATGTCCGCATGAGGCCAATATTGTTCTGGATCATTGCTGTCTGAAATTTGAAGAACTATATGTCAAGACAGATATTGATAGTCTAACACTTTTTATATATCTGAACGCCCATAATGGACATTTTCTACTTATATCATGTTTTGAACTAAAGAACCAATCCGTTTTGTGAACAAAACATTCAAGAGATATTAGTCTCCTTTTACCAAATAGAGTCTTGCTTGTAGAACATCGATTTAAGTGAATTCGCTGTAAGTGTTGAAAGAGGATTGTCTGCGCTAATATGCTTCCTGTTACAATGTTCACTGTTGGTAAGATGTGTCTTGGAATACATTCGCTTAACAGTACATATTCAGATAAGATTGCACCTGCTGATCGGAAATACTTTAAGTTGCTTTTTCCTGGAGCTGGGCTCAGTCATTTTCTTTAAATCCCACATCCGCTATATATTTATTCAACGCCGTACATCCCTATTCGAATACATCACCATCACGTTAACCCGCCCTTTCTCACATATGACAACTCTGCAGCAGACGACTTTAAAAAAAAATCTAGTTTAAACTGTTGACATCTCTAATATTCATAGTGTGATTATTGAATAAAGTTGAAAACAGTGTGCAAAGGTGCCGCACTGTTTTTAAAAGTCAACTTTACCAGATGCGTCAAAATGCGTCTGCATGTGGGTTTTTTTGTGCGTGCAAAATGCTTGATTACATACTTGTCAGTGAATTTCTGATTTATAATAGTGGTGTATATCCTGATAAACTGTTTACTCTGTATTTGACCTTCATCTAAATGACTTCTGAGATTAAATTTTTTTTTGCATCGAAACAAACAACTGTCCAGTAAGTAAATAAAAAGAAAAATGTCATCATTATTTACTAACAGAATGCGGAGGTAGTTTTCACCTAACACGGAATCAAACTGCTTTAATCACAACTGATGTACTGCTGCACAATGGGACATACAAACATGGCACCATGTGTAAATGGGCCGTTAGAACAGCCCCAATGCTAGGGGTATGGTTGATTGATTGGGGTTTAACGCCGTTTTTTTTAACAATTTCTCTGTCATATCACGGCGACCAGTTCACCTACTGATGTGTTTCCTGGTTTTCTCAAACCAGTACTCCACACAACAATCTTCTCAAGCAACTGGCTGTTTTTCCCACATAGACTTAGCCCATTGGTGGAAGACGAATGACGCATGTCGCAATGACTTTTGTCAAACGTCGGAAAGAAAGTTTGCCGAGCCGGGATTCGAACTCACAACCCCTGGATTGACAGCCCGCGTCGTTACCGACTGAGCTACCGGGACTCGATGCTATGGGTATGTGTCGATATCGACGAATTCGACATCGAACTCTCGACAAAGTCTACCAAAGATTTCTTACGAATCAACAATGATGTTATTTGTTTGTGGAAACATGAAATCCCAGACGCTGTTGGTAGAGAGACAGTCCATCGATATGTTATTCTCATCGGATTTCAATGTTAACGGAAAAGGATTTCGCTTATCATTATCCCGTTTCCTCATATAAACGCTTTCTGACGCCTCTGCAGCAGACGGCATTTTGAAAACATAGTTACAAAAGAAGAAATTGCTCAAAACGAGCAATTTCTCCTTTTGACACAATGTTTTCCACTTTTAGTCATAGGTTATCCATTCAATTATAGAGATATTCTATTTTTTGACAAAATATGTTCAAAGTCGTCTGCTGCAGAATTGTCGTATGAGGGAAACGGTTAACAACCATAGGTAAGTGGTTTATGTCATTGATAACACGGTTCATCGTTTACTTTATCGGATATATCTATAGGCTAATAACATTTTCCGCGAGAAAACCAACATTGTGGACTCTGCGTGAAGCCGCGCAGGCTAACCCGGTGAGACACTTTTCGCCTCCTGCGGATTCTCTGTTTAATGAATCATTATCATCTATACCTATATCCCCCTTTGACGGAATGTGCCGGCCCGGATGAGCCTGCGCTGATTGCGCTGGCTGATATGGGTCGATATATTACGCAGAGTTTATAATGTTGGTTTTCGCGTGGAACGGCTCAATTGATTCTACGAACGAGTTTAGTATATTTGATGTGTTTATTTTAAGCGATCTTTATTTTGTGTCAGAACATCTGAGATGACCCTCTCAGGAAGAGATCAAGCTCATCCCACTCCGAGATTGGTGTTCCTTGAAAGAGCGAAACAAATACAAGCTCTGACCAGTCTGACCAAGTCTGATCATCTACACTGTTCACATTTTATTGACACAAGCTTCTGCCAACGTGTGTAGGTTCAGATGAGACGGATCAGATACATATTGAGTCGATTCTGGAAAATAACTCGACAAAACCCTTTAAGAAAATTTAGAAACTGCTCGTTATCGGTACGTTTTTATTTTTCTCACATTGTATTTTGCCGTTGTTTTAGATGTTTACACACAAAATGAATCTAGAAATGACAAGCCAGAAACTTGCATCAGATTGTCTTTTTCTGTTAACTCATTCAGTGCCGAATTGTTTTAAGTAAACTACCCCATGTTCAAAATCGGCCGATTCTATTTTTCATTTAATAAGAGTTTTGGAATAGTTTTATAACTAAAAGACAAACAACACTAATTTCACTAAGCTCGTTACGAGCTAATTACTAATTGCCTCAGATGTCTTCACAGCAGAACACTATAACCATGTAGTGTATACCTGACACCGGATACAACAATATTAGTATGAGGTAAATGGGTAGCCTTGTTCAATATGTGAAACGTCCAGAGAGAAGACCATCATTGTTGACTCTGCGTAAAGTATCGACCAGGATCAGCCTAAGCATACCGCGCAAGCCAACCCGGACAGACACTTTTTGTCTCCTGTGCATTTCTGTTTTCTGGAATCATTACTCTTTACAATCTAGCTCCCTGAGACGGAATGTATCGGGCCGGATTAGTCTGCGCGGACTTAATGTTGGTTTTCTCGCGGGTCGGTACGGTTCAAGTCACTCCCACACCTTTCCGAGTTCTCTAACTCAGTCTGGGAGGTTTGGTCTGTACTTGTATTTTATATTAATTAGGCATTTAATGTTACGGATCTGTGAGATATCGATTGAATTGTCATCTGTTATATCATACAACTGCAGGTGTTAACATCGTTCGAGAATTGGACAAAAACTTTATTAGTAGTAAATTGCTATATAGATAGATAGATATATTTTATTCTGGAAAAAGGGCAAATATGCCCAACATACTACAAACATATAACACATTTATTTAAATAGCGGACTAATGGTCAAAATCCGGGGAGAAAATGTTTGAAAAATAATATAGAAAACTTAAATAAGATTTTTTTCCCCTTTGATTGACAAACAAATTAATATACTCTAATCAAAGATAATAAGTTAATATAAATGAAATCATTAATGTAACAGTCATTTGAGAGAAGATATAACTCCCATAAAAATCATTGAGCCCGTGCATGGGGAAAGTTGGCTTTTGTGAAGATAATATATACAGATCAGCCTTTAAATTCACACAAACTGATGAAGATAAACACTTTTTAGATGTACATGTATACCTTACACAAGCTTTTTTAGAAGATCCCTCAACTTGTGTAGAGTCTGATAAAGCTGAGTAGGTGGACAAGATGATCTGAATCAACACTGTTTAGAAATGCAAATACGTACCTTTTCTCATGCATTTGCCTCATATGTAAAAATATCAATATCAACCGTACTTAATCGATTATCAATAAATTTGAGTATTTATAAATTTATGTTTGTTTACCTTGGAGCGCTGTTAACACATTCCCACCTGCAGACGCATTTTGACTCAACATCAGCAGACGAGTTTTGAAAACATTGTGGCCAAAGGTGAAATTGCTCATAAACGAGCAATTTCTCCTTTCTAGCCACAATGTTTTCAATTTTATTCAACAATCAAGCTTTCTTTTATGGAGATTTTATCCGTTTTTTAGTAACTATGTTTTCAAAGTCGTCTCCTGCAGATAAGTCGTATGTGGGAAAAGGGTTAAACCATTTCCATCATACGACAATTCTGCAGCAGACGACTTTGAACATATTTTGTCAGATGGATAACCTATGACTAAAAGTGGAAAACATTGTGACAAAAGGAGAAATTGCACGTTCTGTGCAATTTCTTCTTTTGTCACTATGTTTTCAAAACGCCGTCTGCTTTAACCCTTTCCCTCATACGACAATTCTGCAGCAGACGACTTTGAACATATTTTGTCAAAAAGTAGAAAATCTCTATAACTGAATGGATAACCTATGACTGAAAGTGGAAAACATTGTGGCAAAAGGAGAAATTGCACGTTTTGTGCAATTTCTTCTTTTGTAACTATGTTTTTAAATAGCCGTCTGCTGCAGAGGCGTCAGAAAGCGTCTATATGAAGGAAAGGTTTAAACCCTAGGATATATGGATGATATTCATTATTTATGAATACGCGTCTTATAAATACGTATGCGCCGCGTCTCGCGAGTTAGGGTCTTAATGCGTATGACGTCGCGCAAAGCTAATCTGGCACAACGTGAACTGCACCTACCAATACAGTGTAGACTAAGGTGAGCTTGTCCATCCGTACAGTATCAGCAGAATCTTTACTGACCGCATACATGTCAGATAGTCCTGGATGCAGCATTTGCAAAAGAAAAACGAGATGTGTAATTGCCCTAGTTATATGAAGAAGTATCTTCAACCCTTTTCCGCAAACAAACCATTATGCAGCAGATGACCAAAGACCTAATAACACAATTATATTAGGTCTTTGAGATGACGTAGAAAACATATAGGCAAAAATACCAAGACTTTCTGTAAATGAAAGAATGAGAAATTTGTCACAATCTTTTCCAAAGTCGTCTGCTGCAGAGATTTCAGAACAGCGTCTGTATATGGGTATTTAATTCCATTTCAACAATAGTTTAGTTATATGTCGATGTCAAAATTGCCCAAACACGTGTTTCCTGATACACACACCTTCTGGTCATTAATCGACATAATCCTTTTGAAAAAAATCAAGTACATTGTAGTTGTCTCTTGTATATTCAATGTAGACTGGAATGATACAGAGTGAAAACACGACAAAAGGAGAAATTGCTCAAAACGAGCAATTTCCCCTTTTGCCCCAATGTTTTCATCTCTATTCAATATTTATACTTTAAAATATCATATCAGGTAAACAAACAGTTAAACGTTTGTATTAACTATTAACCCTTTCTCACATACACAAATCCGCAGCAGACGACATTGACAACATTCATATATATATATATATATATATGAAATACCTCTGGAGATGAAATGTTTATTATTGAAAACAGGGTGACAAAAGGAGAAATTGCTCGTTTTGAGCAATTTCTTCTTTTGTCGCCATGTTTTCAAAAAGGCCGTCTGGTGCACAGGCGTCAGAAAGCGTCTATATGAGGGAAAGGGTTAACGATAAAGCCACGTGTTAATCCTATCTGCTATCCACGTATAAACTTTAGTTTACAATATTTTGCGGTTTCAGATAAAACATACTAATTATGACCAAATACATGAATTTAATGTGTTCCTTTAGGCAAAACAGCACGCATGTAAATGAGCAACCAAAATCTACATTCGCTTTTACTATCTTTATTAAAACGCAGAAACCTACAGACAAAAAGGGAAGAAGAGAACATGTGAAACTGAAATTAAAATTTTACACGCAATACAACATTTACAGACAAGAGGAATTTCTGAACGAGGAAAAATGACTTTCTCCTTTTCCCGAAACGTTTTCCAATTGTGCCTCTGTACAGTTACACAGCTGTTTGTTATCTCTGGATGAAAAGGGTTAATGTAAATACGCACTCACGTTCAGGTGTAATATGTTTTTATACTTATACCGTATGTTACAATGGTTGTAGTTGTAAATACAATTAATTTACGCTAAGCTGTTACATTTGACAAATATTTAACTCCCATTTCCCTCATATAGACGCTCTCTGACGCCTCTGCAGCAGACGGCTTTTTGAAAACATAGTGACAAAAGAAAAAATTGCTCTAAACGAGCAATTCCTCCTTTTGCCACGATGTGTTCTACTTTTAGTCGTAGGTTATCCATTCAATTGTAGAGATTTTCTATTTTTTGACAAAATATGTTCGAAGTCGTCTGCTGCAGATTTTCTGTTACAAATGAAAGGGTTAATAAATGACCCGATTCAATTATTAGAGTCCGATTCTTTCTAACAATCTGATACAACTGATTCGATATCTGGAAATGTGGATGTATGGTTTTGATTATGAGTTAAATTATTGTGGGAAAAGGAGAATTGGTAGTTTTAAACATTTTCTCTTTTAACCCCACTAATTTAAAAAAATCATTAAAACCTATCCCATACTGACGTCGCGCTTCCACGCGGCGTCAATAACCAAGTTGCCAAATTTGTAGTCGGATCAAAGAAAAAAAGGCGTAGTTTTCTATATAAATGAATAATTCTTATGTATCTAAATTATAATATTCATTATTTGATATTCCTTTCAATTTTGTTTCTTTCTTTTCCTTTCTTCCCTCTTTATCTCTTTTTTTTTTTATCTTATCTGTAAATATTGTTTATCAAAAGTGACTTATAGGCCTTACGCGGCCGGGTGTTTATATTGTTTGATGTTTGTATTTGTAAAATATGTACACATGTCACTATAATAAAATATGACTTATTTACTTACTTACTTATTTACTTAATACTTGTTGTTTTGGATTTGATTCATTCATTATTTGGTTTTGTTTACCCTCGCAGTGCAGAATTAACTATTTGGCGAGAAATTATTGGATTTCAAAACTAGAATGTCAATTTATGCCAAATTGTCTTCAGATCATCAACTTCGGATTTATTAATTGACCAATCAAATAACATGATCAATTAACTCAATATTAGTCATTGAATATAAATGTAACACATAAGCTAAGCCGTGTCAATCACTGCTTAAACAGCCCAAGGCGACATATGGCATTGATGCAGTCCTAGGAGAGCTTGGTCGTTTTCCTCTATCTGTTTTATATCGAGAAAGGTCACTTAAATTTTGCTGTAAGATAATGTCAAAAACTGATTCTCCTATTTAATTTATGTATAAAGATCTATGCGACAACGTCAGAAGTAATTGTTGGACATCACGGATTAAGACTATCATAGATCACCTAGGATATAGTCAATTAAGATATAACTTTAATGCCAACTCAAACACTTTTCACAATATGAAACAGACATTACGAGATCAGTTCTTACAAGAATGGAATACTAACATAAATTCGTTACCTAAACTAGATTATTTTTGTAAATTTAAGGAAAGTTTTGAATTAGAAAATTATTTAAAAGTTATAACTGATGACAACTTGAAAATACACATGAGTCGTTTGCGCTTAAGTTCCCATCGTTTGGAAACTGAGCAGGGTAGATTCCATTATATTAACAGAGAAAACAGAATAAGCAAAATATATAACCAAAATGTAGTGGAAACAGAATGAATTTCATTTTCTTTTAGTATGTACAAAAAAAGTTCACTTGGATCTAAATATTTAGGAAAGGTTTATATAAATGCAAAAGTTTATAGCAATAATGTCTTTAACAAACAAAAAGAAACTCTACAATCTTGCTAAATATATCAAGGAAGCTAGGTCAATTAGAAAAAATACCCTAGATGATATTTCTGTTTCTTAATGTATATATTAACATTGAATTGTTTGTATTTGTATGCAATATTATGTATTAATGTATTATGTCTGTCTTTGCCATATAATTATTTTGTAAATGGCCAAAGGCCAAATATTTCTGATTGCCAATAAATATGAATGATAACATCTATTGTAAACTTTCCAGTCGAACTGTCTGAGAAAGGGGATATAATTAAGTCAGGGTGATGGGATAACAATTACATATAAAAACGTTACAGACCATATATATATCCTTTTGATGTTTCTTGACATGCTGTTTTGACGGCGTGATGTAAACTTGTAACATATTTCAATTTATCTTCAACATTCAAATTATACATAATTAATAGCTAAAGTTATATTGAAATGCAAGTACTGAATTATAAAAGTTTACGGCATAAGATAATCCTGTTTCTCAACTTCCCTAATTGCAATCAAACAACTTATAAGCTTCGTATTAAGTACTGTTCTAATTCAGTAAACATTTCATGAATAAAATAAAAACAAATCGCTTTTTTATTGGAGAAGTTCCATGAGAAAACCAACATTATGGGTCTGCGTATTATATCGACCCAGATCAGCCTGCGCAGTCCGCGCAGGCTAATCCGGGCCGACACATTCCGTCTCAGGGGGGATAGAGCTATTGAGTAATGATTCCTGAAACAGAAAATCTACAGGAGGCGAAAGGTGACTGTCCGGGTTAGCATGACTAGGCTGATCCGAGTCGATACTTTACACAAAGTCCACAATGTTGGTTTTCAAGTGGAACGGCTCAATTTATCTAATGTTGTTCAAAATAGCGCCTTGAAATCGGAATATTTAATTCAAATCGTTTCCTGATGTAAATAATAGGCAGTGTCTTTAAAGCAGACGATGTTTCAAGACATTGTGAAAAATACGAACGACTTCTCCTTTAACTCCTTCAGCGCCAAAGGCAATATTGAGCTTTTTGCAAACAATAAAGATTCAGGTGAGTCAGCTCGTAACGAGCTGTCTCACCTGAAGTCTGCATTGTTTGGCTGTGAGTTATAAAAATATTCCAAAAATCCTATAACATGATAATAGAGTCGTCCGAGTTTGAACATGGAAGAGTCTACTTTAAACAATTCGGCGCTGAAAGGGTTAATCACAATGTGTTCAATTATGTATGAAAAGTAAACTAAATAAACCCTGCTGCTACGTATTGCCCCGGTGGTTAAGTGGTAGAGTTTCCGCCCCGGGTTTGGGAGGTCGTGGGTTCCATCCCCGGCCGGGTCATACCAACTACTTTAAAAATGGAAGTAATGGTTGCCCTAAGTGGTCCGCAGGTTTGCGGGGTTAGCATTACGACTGCCCAGCTGGTGTCAGGATAAATGGACCAGTAGTACAGGTGACTTACCCAGGAAACGCCGTGATGTAGCTGAGCATTTGTTGGACGCGGCGTAAAAACATCAATCAATCAAATCAAAGCAGATCACTCTGAAAATACGCCTCGCAGTCAGAGAATAACCTAATTTGATCCTTACCAACATCCGACAAATCAACGGGAAGTCACTAAGAAAGGAATTTGACTAAAACAATTATTGAATAGAGTTAAAAACATTGCTGAAAAAGTAGAGATTTCTCAACAAATTAGATTTGTTTTTGGTCACACTATTTCAAAAGTCGTCAGCTACAGAGGTGTCAAAAGGCGTCTGCGTGAAGGAAAGTATTAACATGTTTGAACATGTGTACCAAGCGTTCAATTATAGGGCGGAGTTTAAATAAGCATTAAAGTAATTTTGAACGGCGAGGGATAATAAGACCAAAGATTAAATGAATAGGTATTGTCATCATTGCCACCACAAGGTTTTCCAATTATATTTTTGAGGTTTAACATAATCACAAACAACAACAGGAATACCATTCGGAATACCTCGGTGATGAATGCTTCACCATGATGAAGGATTACGGAATTACCCGAGAAGTTCCGATTGCAGGAATACGTGTGTTTATACGGGCAACGTCAGTCAGGAGACCAATGTGTTCCGTTATATCTGTGGGTGGTGATCTGTAAATAAATTAATAACGATGATTAACCGAATAAAACCGAGAATACGAAAGTTTCTAATTCTGATTGCAGTGTTGTGCTTACTATTTTATAATTATGAATCGGTGCATCGAATCAAAGTGGACTCTCAGAAAAGAGAACAAATAAGGAATGTGACAATGGAATATCGTAATAGATGTTCCTGTGCACTGCTCTACAGACTCTATCCTCCGTTACAGGATTTCAAGAATTTTCCGTGTTTAAAAACCATATCGCCATCTGCAGAATTAAAACGCAACGGGCAGTGTGTCCGAACAGTAAATTTCCCGAAACAGGCGCTAGCAGACCAAAAGGGTTGCGTGCTTTTGAAGTTTGGCCGAGGAACGCCGATATGCACCCACTCCATATACGAAGACATACACGTGTCACGTGCCTTGATCACACGAGGTATGTGGGAAGAGGAGCTTGTCCGACCGATGCTGAGTATTTTGGACCGTACACCAAGCATGGTACTTCTAGATATAGGCTGCAATCTTGGTGTTTATACTCTGTCGGCTGCTTTATATTCAAACAAAGTCGTCTGCATAGATGCCAATTTTGAAAACCTTTATTTGGTCTCGAAATCTTTAACGCAGGGGAACCTGTGGGAAAATGTCACCTTAATATGGAACGCAATATCAGAAGAGCAGAAGACTGTCAGGCTTAGAAAGGAGCTGCAAAATGTAGGTGGCGCATCAATCGATGCCAAAAATAGTACTGTGACTGGATGTGATATAGCTGTTAACAGTATCAAATTGGATGACTTGAAGGAACTATTTGTGGGTCAAGAAGTATACATGAAACTCGACGTGGAAGGCTTTGAACATCAAGTTTTGAACTCCGCCAAGGATTTTTTCAAGACAGCTAATGTGTGGTATGTGCAAATGGAGTTCGATACCCATCGTGGACGCTTGACTGGTACTGTTATAGTTGATATTATGTCAGGCTATGGATTTTTGCCATACACTGATTGTAGTGGAAAGAAAATGCTAAGACCTGCCTACCACTCCGAGTGGACATACGATGTGTGCTTTATACGTAAAACCATCCGTAACGCTATTGGATAGGCACGCTCTACTTCCTTTCAAGACAGCTAATGTGTGGTATGTGCAAATGGAGTTCGATACTCATCGTGGACGCTTGACTGGTACTGTTATAGTTGATATTATGTCAGGCTATGGATTTTTGCCATACACTGATTGTAGTGGAAAGAAAATGCTAAGACCTGCCTACCACTCCGAGTGGACATACGATGTGTGTTTTATACGTAAAACCATCCGTAACGCTATTGGATAGGCACGCTCTACTTCTTTTCAAGACAGCTAATGTGTGGTATGTGCAAATGGAGTTCGATACCCATCGTGAACACTTGACTGGTACTGTTATAGTTGATATTATGGGTCGATCATTTACGTAGAGTCCACAATGTTGGATTTCTCGTGGAACGTTCTCGTGGAACGGATTAATGTACTGTATTGTAACTACTGTATTGTAACTACTGTATTGTAACTACTGTATTGTAACTATTGTATTGTAACTACTGTATTGTAACTACTGTATTGTAACTACTGGATTGTAACTACTGGATTGTAACTACTGTATTGTAACTTCTGTATTGTAACTACTGTACCGTTATCTGTTATTGGTATTGAACGATCTTTAAAGTACTGGATTAAATTAAAGCGAAACAACGGTAGTTCTATTTTGTATGATATGTATGTACAACAATGTAATGTATTATGTATGAACGACAATAGCTGGGCGTTTACCATAACAAAAAACTTGATAATTTAGGTCTTTCACATATATGGGACAATTTTAATCCAGATATAAACTATTTTCCTATAATACAAAGACGATTACGGGACCAAAATATCCAAGAATGGAGCGCAGGTTTAATTGCATCACGCAAATTGGAATATTACTCTAAATATAAAAACACTTTAGAATTCGAATCATACCTACATAACATTACTAATGATACATCTAGAATTCAACTAACAAGATTTCGGTTGTCAGCACATCATTTAGCAATAGAAACTGGTAGATACAATAATATTGAGAGAAATGATAGGTTATGTATATTTTGTAATCAAAAACAGATTGAATCTGAATATCATTTTTTACTTGTGTGTCTGAAATATATTGACATTAGAAATCAATTACTTCCTAGATACTTTACATGTTGGCCTTCTTTAAACAAATTTATATCTCTTATGAAGAATGATGGGAAAAAGGTACAAATTAAATTAGCAACATTTATTAAAGAAGCTTTTAAAATTAGAAAATTATGTATTGAACAAAATGAATATTTTAATAATCCTTAACGATTGTTTGATAATTATGTTGCATGTATATTAATATGTATTGACTACTTGTGTATTGGTCATGAATGTATATTGCTGTGTGTCTTTGCCATATTTCACTTAAAGTTGTAAATGGCCAAAGGCATTATTTTATGCCGATTGCTAATAAAGTTGAATTGAATTGACTAACACTAATAGTAGTCCCTGTTATAGGTGAAACCCGATTTCGTTTCTTCGTGACATAGACATAGTTTTCATTTACGTATACATATACATGCATCTTGTAATACAAAACAAAGTAAATAATTTCCATGGTCTTTTTAAAAAAAAAATAGCGGTTTTTTTATAAAATATTATGATTCGAAAATATACTAATTTAGTGTAAGTTAAAAATGAGACGTTAAAATCATTCGTTGATTGATAAGCCGGGCTGATGTTTGCATCAGATTTTTTTCAAAGAATCATATAGAAATATTAGTATAGGCTTGATATATACTATACACTATTAAACAATATATAAGGAAAATGAAGTTCGTCAGATATGCATGAGCAAAACGTGTTCGTGCTAGATTACATCTTTAACGTAATATGCAGGCGCATTGAATATAATATTCGGGTCTGAGTCTCTATAACAAATGTATTTGAAATAATATACAAGACGAATGTTTGACGCAGACCATAAAAAAAAAAAACGCAATATTTCGTTGCACATTTAGAAATAAAAAAAGCACATTTAAATCCGCAAATATTAGAGCAATTTAATCTGTAGTTAGTAATGCAGATATCGGTATTTGATGATTTTTAGTATTATGCAGGATATTTAACCTTGCAGGGTCTGTGTTTTAAGTGAATGAGATACTCTAGAGTAGAACGTATTATGAAATGTGACATATAAGACTAATACTAAAGATAAATGGACAAGAGGTTATGATAAATTTAAATTTGTACCAAAAACAGTCAACTATTTGTATTTAACACACGCCCTGTTATGATAGTAATGCAGACACACATAGTCATGATAGTGGATAAGGGTTTAACCATTTCCGACATAAAACAAATCTGCAGCAGACGACTTTGAAAGTATCAAGTACAAAATATAAAAAATCTCTATAAATGATAGTATGATAATTAAAAAGTGTTGAAATTATTGTGGCAAATGCAAATATTGCTCATTATGAGCAATTTCTCCTGTTGCCACATTGATTTCAATGATGTTTAACCTGACAGACTTTGAAATCACCAAGTACAAAAACATAGCAAATATCTATAAATGATAGAAAGATAATTGAAAAGAGTTGAAATTATTGTGGCAAATTTAGAAAATTTCACCTTTATTTCAAAAGTCGTCTGCTGCAGAGGCTCAGAAGGGGTATATACTCGTATGTGGGAATTGGTTAAAACAGTAAATGGAGAAGGAAAAAAAGCTTATTATGAGCAATTTCACCTTTTGCCTCAATTATTTCAAAAATCGTCTGGTGCAGAGGGCAGTCAGGGTATATATGTGGGAAAGCATTAAAACCGTAAATGGAGAAAATTAAGGCAAAAGGTAAAGGTGTAGATTTACAACACGAGTATACTGCAAAAACACAACTTTCTTAAATTGTTTCATCAAAAATGTCGAACGAGCAAACGTTCTTTTCTTCGTTCCCGGTTCAAGCAATTACATCGCATAGAAAAGCGAATGAAGCAGATAAGGAACGAACAGAGAGCGTATTCTGGAGTACCCGCCTCTTATTACTGCGTAATATCACACCATCGGTTAACATTACATTCACATAAGAGTGAGTGTAAGGAACGGTAACTCTGCAAACGAGATTGCGTAATATCACCAGACTACATCTAGCGCGCGCCTGTTTTGATTGGTGCCCGGTTTGATATACTATTGAGATTATAAAGCGTATGAGACAGGTTAGCAATTAAGTGGAATGGTTCTCTGTTTCACTGTTTAGACTAAATACAGTATGAATTTCGCTTAACTTAAAATGTACATACATTCAATTAATTTACCGGCCTTTTTTTTTTTTTTTTTAATTTGTAAAGCTGACACATGTATATAGAGTGTAAAAGGGGTGTTTTAAAAGTAATTTACCTTAAATTAATATACAAAGTAAGGATAAAGAGCAATCCTGATATGTGATCACACTGGCAGGTCTATATATCTCCTTGTGCTAAATTTCAAAGCATTCCTACAGGAAGCCGCCTACTAGCGGCTGCCAATGAGCCGTTCCACGAGAAACCAACATCATGGACTCTGCCTAATATATCGATTCGTATTACAATCAAAGTCCACGTATATCAAAATTGATTCAGTTATTATAAACAGTTAAAATATAAAAGTATTAAATGCCGTTGGAATATACTACATAAAAGCTAATGAAGAAAGAAAAACTAAATTTAACAATGTTAAATTATAAGAAGAAATTACATGCATTATTATGTTAAGCATTATTTCCGGTAAATGTATTTTCAGTATCTGTATATTATCCTTTATATGTAATTTAGCTAAATATATAATATATATATATCTCTGTGTATTATCCTATTGTTTTATGTTATTTATCTAAATATATGTAAATAAACATAAGTTTGAAACATAAGTTTATTCAAATTTCACCAGAAGGTCGTAGACCCATATGGTAAGTAAAGCATACAACAGTGAAACGTAATACAAAACATTGGTATATACATTCTCATTGTAGCAATTCCTTGCATATACACGCTTGTTTAGATGTACCTAAATACATACATATAAATATGCTTATACACATATGCATGCAGCCATACGCAAGCAAGACAAGAGATGCAAACTGAATTTAAATATAATGACATATATTAGCTAATATTAAAAATATCAACAGTTATGATAAGACACGTTATATGTCACAATGCAGTTATTTGTACCAAATTGTATCAACTAATATGGTTTTGATAATTACATTTCTTCGACTACATATACTTGGAGTAAGAGTGGAAGCTCCTGTATTTATAATTCAAATAGCCATAGTGATTCTAAATAACCTTGATAGTTTGGTCTCAAACTTAAAATATGTAATGCTAATTGTTCATGATAAGCATTTAAAAAAAAAGGGGGTCGTAATGCATAGATTTGAATGAATTTAAATTGGCTTATAAAGTTTGTCTAGTATACAAAAATAATAGTTTACAGTTATTAACATTTTAGTCTGATATTTACAATATCTACCATTTCCCTGATACCGACGAATTTTGACTGTTAAAGCCTCTGCAGCAGACACTCACACTGATTTGCCAACAGTATTTAGTCTACCAGAATACAATCGAACCTCTTATGTTCAATTGTGTATGCGATACATGCATAATGTATTGAGAA
>JASEVX010000004.1:48259204-48359622 GCA_031761405.1 Serripes groenlandicus
TTAGGTACATGCTGCAGGGCTTTTTAATTTGCAAGTTCTATAGGTATACTTAAAGGTTGGGAAAGTGGGAACACACCGAATAATTCTATTCAATGCTCAAGATAAGTTATGTCACCCTCTACGACGACATTTTCAAAGTGTCTACACTCAACAAGTTTTTGAAAACATAGTGACAAAAGAAGAAATTGCACAAAACGTGCAATTTCTCCTTTTGCCACAATGTTTTCGAACAAGTTTTTGAAAACATCGGATACTAGACCGATCGATTGCAGATAATATATCGTTTTATGTCACGTAATGGATTAGTGTTTTACGCAGCTTTCAAGATTGTTACAGTTATATCTCGGTGTTTCCTCGGTAGGTTACCAGTAATACTGGCCCTTTTTATCATGTAAGCTAGTTGTAATGCGTACCTCGCAGCCCAGAGCGCCAAGGATGGCAACCATTACTACCATTTCCAAAATATTTGCTATGACCCGGCCGGGATCAAACCCGCGACTTCTTTAAATCATAATATGTAAATTTATATACAAATAACGGTGACTTATAGGCCAAAAGGGCCGATGTGGTTATTTTAGTTTTGATAACGTATTGTTAACCAAAATACGTTTTTAGACATATCACGTTAAAAGTGCTGAACTCCAGATGGAGTCCAAAACTATTTTGGCTGTAAATATTGAAAAACAGTCAATTGGAAGTCATGAAAATGTACACAATTTGGCCTTCTGGGTATGTTTACCAAGTAAAAATGAAGCATACACGATCGATATTTAGATGTTTATTGTACTGGAAAGGGAAATTATTACTCTAATTTTATCACAGAATTATGATTCTAATATTTCAAGACAACTTTTGAACAGTTTTAAAACTTTGATTATACTATTTATAATCTCGAGTTCAGCACTTTAAATAAACAATCTCTTATTTTGATGTCTACCATTAACCTTTTCCCACACATACACGCTTTTTGACGCCTCTGAACTAGACAGTTTTTGAAAACATTGTGACAAAAGAAGATATTGCTCATACTGAGAAAATTATCCTTTTGCCACAATGTTTTCCACTTTATTCAATACAATTACTTTAGTTTAAACATAGTTTCCATATGTGTGCACAGATGCTTTCAAAGTCGTGCTGCAGATGTGTTGTATGTGGGAAAGAGTAAGATACGTTTTCCAAAGATATTAACACGCCATGCTGTTTTAAATGATTTTGTAGATGTGTTTTTAAGTGTGAATTATCTTTTATTTTCAAAAGTACGCCTTAGAATAAAACACCCCTTATATTGTAGACACCCTCGGAAAGCTGATTGGATTGACAGCATAATGTAGAGTGTCTAAGCATCGATATATCGAAACTTTGAAGCTTAACAAGTGTTGTTACCACATAAGATAACCAAGAGCGAATGTGTAACCTCAAGCGATATTACAAGAACATGGTTCGTACCTAGAAAAAAGTTTATACACATCTATAGAAAAATGAAAACACTTCCACTGAAACGCCTCTTAATGATTGATATATTTGTAGAAATTTAACTGTTTGGTTATTTACGCCGCTTTCAACAATGTTTCAGTTATATTACGGCGTTTCCTGGGTAAGTTACAAGTACTACTGGATTTATCCTGACACAAACCAAGTAAAATCTGAGCGCTAAGGAGGGGGGGGGGGGGGGGCGGCGATAAACATCTGCGTAATGTATCAACCAGATCAGCCTGCGCTGTCCGCGCAGACTGATCCGGCCGACACATTCCGTCTTAGGGGGATAGTTGTATAGAGTAGTGATTCCTGAAACAGAAAATCCACAGGTGGCGAAAAGTGTCTCTCCGCGTAGGCCTGTGTGGCATGCTTAGGCTGATCCTGGTCGATACTTTACGCAGAGTCCACAATGTTGATTTTCTCACGAGACGGCCTACACATTGATTATTGCAAAGCTACGCCCCTGGGGGAGGGGGATTAATATGTTTTCCAGGTAATCGACTGCTAAGGTATCAATAAGTAAAACCTTTACGGTAAAATCAATAGCATCCTATCACCTACCTGGAGGTCGGGGTTTAGGAACCAGGCGTTCCGGGTTCAATCCCCAGTCGCCGTGTGAAGGGGTGTGTGAGTATACATTTTGTAATGTCTACAAAAGAAAAAGTATACCAACTGCAAACTGAACAAAGATATAGCTATTTGAAATGGTTGTTTAATGGATGTTTTATTTAATTGAAAGTGTTGATTATTTGCTAAACCGTTACATTCACTCCGGGTGGGTTTCAATCAAGCTTGGGTTGTAAGGTTAATCCTTTCTGCAAAATCCTATTTATATCTAATATGAATTGTAATTAGATGTATATATGTAAATTAGAATATAAATAAAATATTGTTTAAACCAACACTTAATTATGAGGCCCATCCTCTCTTTAGCCACACTGTATTGGAAGGTCGTCAACCGCAGAGGCATCTGAATGCGGCTATACATTGGGATAGGGTAAACATCGTTCACTTGGGGAAGACAGGGCAATGTACATCCTTTTCCAATCATGTAGCAAAACACGTTAATCCTTTCCCGCATGCAACAATCCATTATGAGGGCCATTGACCCCCTTTGCGGCAATGTATTCACAGATCGTCTTCTGCAGAGTTGTACGTCAGAAGGCGGCTGTAGGTGGGACAAGTGTAAACAGCTTTTAACTTAGAACACATTGCAAGGCACTTCCTTTTCCAATCATGTAGTAACGACATACACTCAACAAGGAAAATTCACCAGCACTAGAACCGCAAACTTAGTTCGTTCATGGTTTTATTTAATTGAAATTTACTTAAAAATAATATTATTTATGTCATAACCAAAATTCAAAACTACCAGGCAATGTTGTATTATAAGGCAAAAATAGTTCCGCCCCCTGGGGGCCATAGTTTTCGACCAATCAATATGGCTTGAAGGAATCTGATAGAGGGTCACCCTAGGAACATTTCTTCAAAATTGTTTGAAAATCGGCCATACACTTTCGGAGAAGAAGATTTGTTAAGCTTTCACTATAACCATATAAGGCAATATAGCCCCGCCCTCTGGCGGCCATAATTTTAGACCAATCAACATGGCTTGCAAAAATCTGATAGAAGGTCTCCCAAGGATAATTTCTACAAAATTATTTGAAAATTGGCCAAACGCTTTCGGAGGAGAAGAAGTTTTAAGTTTTCACTTTCGCAATGTTTTTTAACCAATCAACTTGGCTTAAGGAATCTGATAGAAAGTCACCTAAGGAACATTTCTACAAAATTATTTGAAAATCGGCTTGACACTTTCGGAGGAGAAGTTTTTACTATAGCCATAAAATAACCCCGTCCTCTGGCGGCCATGTTTTTCAACCAATCAACATGGCTTGAAGGAATCTGATAGAGGGTCTCCCAAGGAACATTTCTACAACAAATTTAGAAAATTGGCCAAACACTTTCGGAGGAGAAGATTTTTTAAGTTTTCACTTTAGTTATATAAGGCAAAACAGCCCCGTCCCCTGGCGTCCACGTTTTACGACCAATCAACTTGGCTTGAATTAATCTGATAGACGGTCATCCAAGCATTATTTCTACAAAATTATTTGAAAATCTGCCTGACCCTGCCGGATTTTCGGTTGCCATTGAAACCAGAATTTTCATGGATCCAACACATTTGAAGGAACTTAGGAGAGAACATTGAGAGGATGCTTCCTATGAAGTTTCATCCCAATTGGCCAAGTGGTTAGGGAGGAGAATACGTTTGAAGCGAAACGTTTACGGATGGACGCACGCACGCACGGCGGACAATTCCCTGTGACACAAGCTCGACTGGCTTTCAGCAGAATTTTATAAATAGGTTAAAAACATCCCCCGAATGTTGGAGCCGTAAACCAAACAATTAAAAACGCGTAGCCTAGTAAGTTGGGGGAAATGTGATTATATTCTGATTCTGAAACATTCTGATCATAGTTGTCTCTCTTACACACCATGTAAATAGTCCTTCCATTGTTACTTCCCTTATAACTATGATTCAGTAGCGTGTGTTAATTGCCTGTGTTGATTAAAGTGAAATGAATCTTTACAAGCGTTTTTATGTGCGTTAACGGAAAGGACTAGAGAATGAACAGTGAAAATCTTGATCAGTCTGCGCGGATACATGTTTCAGGGGAACGGGTTTCGTTAGAAGAGGTTCAAATCGTCCATAATATAACTAAGTGCAGTCAAACCTGTTTTGAAGACCACTTATGGGACGAGTACATTCTGGTCTTTGTTCACAGGTGATCTTTAATTTAGTAGTTGTAACTTTAACGCGCTATAACGCTCTTGTTAATGAAGTTATTGCTTAGGTGCAAACGGCATCACAATATATAATTATCGATCCTTAACATGCATCTTTTAGGTTTCGAGAACAAAATGATTGAAAATGTTTTTTTAGTGAAATAAACGTTGCCAATTACATGTAAAAACCCCACAAAATAACCGATGTTTATCAAGTATTGTTATAGATATTTCTTAGGTGCAAACGGCCTCGGATACTACACTTCTTCATCTACAATGCAATTTTGTTTTCATTAAATCTATTTAGATTTAGATTGTCTTTTTTAAGATATATTTGTAACTTCATGGTTTTAAATGTATTCGTGATAGTTCGTTAAAGTGTGGTTTGCTGTAGCCAGGGAATTGCTAAATGAATGTGGTCTTTAGCACAGGTTTGACTGTATTTAAGTTCACCCTGATAAATCTTCCTAAATTGATACAAATTGTAATCAAACATATTCAACCTACCGCCGTAACTCAAAGTACCCCATCCAGAGACAATTCCCGTTTCGGCAGATGAGCATGTAGTTGTTTTCAGTTATATTGGTTTAGCGAAGGATGCGTTGGTGACGAGTGGTTTTTCAACTGGTACTATAATTTTGATGATGGCAACGTCATACATCCTCGTATGAGAACTGTAATTTGAGTGAACTGTGATACTATTCGGTCTAAACGAATGTACATCAGCTTCTGTTGTATATTTCGTCTTGTCATGAAGACCGAGTATAACCATTATTGATCTTTTTTGGTTATTAGATCTGAAAGAAAGGTTGTTGTCTTTCTAAAATATATTATATTAAAATAAATGTGATAAGAAACACAAAGGGAACACAAAGGAATTTGAGTTTGGCAACCAAATTCCGTTGGAAGTCTTGTTTAACTTGATTACATTAGCTTATTGGTGTAATTGTTTTTGTACATGTACTCTCTCTCTCTCTCTCTCTCTCTCTCTCTCTCTCTCTCTCTCTCTCTCTCTCTCTCTCTCTCTCTCTCTCTCTCTCAACATATCATAAATATGGCTATCAAATGGCCGCCAAGGGAGGTAAATGTGTTGTTCGGTGAAGTTTATATCACCAAGAAGTACAATTCTTATTATATTGACATGTACTGTAGAAAAATAAAACAACCATTGTGATTTTGCGACAAATGTAGTTGATGTCAGTTATATTCTGGTACAAGTTTTGCGTGCAACTACATTAAGAGTCCATATCTTAGTAACTACTTGAAACATTGCATTGGATCTTTATACAACCCTTCCAAACCATCACATCTATGTTAACAATCAAGTATGATAACTCTATACAGAATATAATGCAAATTATGGCCCTTTTTTTACTAAGAAATTCTGGTTAAAGTGTTGCGTGCAACTACATTAAGAGTCCATATCCTGGTAACTACTTGATATATTGCATTGACACTCTAAACAACCCTTCCAAATCATCACACCTATATAAACAATCAAGTTTGATAACTCTTTTCAGCATATAATGCAAATTATGGCCCTTTTTAACTTAGAAATTATGGTTTAAGTTTTGCATGCACGGTACTATCATGTATATATCTCAGTAACCACTAATGATATTGACTTGAAACTTCATTCATGTCTTCTGGGGTGTCATACAGTCAAGTTAATTAACTCTTGTATGAATTTAGTACAAATTATGGCCCTTGTTTGACTTTGAAAATTTGTTAAAGTTTTCCGTTAATGGCACTTTCATGCAAGCATGTCAGTAACCACTCAGGGATTGATATCAGGGATATCTTTAAAGATATCAAACCAACAGGTTAGGTAACTCCTGACTGAATTTATTATAAATTATTGCCCTTGTTGAAGTTAGAAATTTGGGTTATGGTTTTGTATGCAAGGCCTTTTCTCACAAACAGCAGATGCTATTCAAACAAGACGTATCCAACTTTATTTATAGTATTATACTATCAAGCCACAATCTCAGTAACAACTGTTGACTATAGTATCAAATGGCCAAATAGTCGAGCATGCTGTAGTTTTATTTTTTCTTGGTATATGAATGGGATAACTTGTTTTATTTATAAAACTAAATGGTAATGATATATACCGGTTTAAGGTTTTACTAAAAAAAAATGCGGTTTATGAGAAAAATGACCAGGACAGCTTTTCGGGCGAAATTTGATATTGGCTCATATACATGTTCATTTTAGATGAAACTTGGCACATATGTTCCTTTGGCGACTCTCTAAAAACAGACAAAGATTCAACATGCAACCTCCAGAGTGTTATCAGGATGACGTGTACGTGAAATATGACCAGTTTATATAACTGATAGTTGTTTTTAATTTGACCTTTATGTATCTAATACCTTTGCTCGGAATATTCTAAGCAGCACACGTCTTGGACGAGGTTCTCGAATGAAAAAAATAACTGACTATAACGATCCTGTTACAATTTTCAGAATTGGGTAGTTTATCGTTGATGCACATTTTGTCTCTGTTTAGTGATATAGTTTCAAACTCACACTTTATCAATGCCATCATTGCCTGATACTGGAATGATTTGCACGTGCACTCCCGTTTTATTCTCAGATTCTACTCGATTGGGATAGGATGACAGTACGGTATACATTCACCCAGTTTAACTGATCCATGGACGATCAAGAAAAATTGTCCATTTTTAAAAAACAGAGGGCAGGACAAAATGTTTACAAATTTACATTTTCTGAAAGCTGGGCATGACAATATACGGAGGTATTCAATTCAGCATAGCTGAATCCCCCGCATAAAAATCGTAGGGTCAATTCTCGTGTTTTGTCCTGATTGGTTGATACGGTAGCCCAATCTCCTTTGCAGAGTTACCGTTCCTTACACTCACTATCATCTTTGCAACAGGCTAAATGTCAAGACAGTGTCTTTTTCTAACTTTGCTTATCAAAAACAAAGTATTTATTTAGCAAAAAGCGATGGACTACTTTCCGGTAGTTTTACACATTTAAATTATTACATCGGTTGTCAATGAAAACAAAAATGGATCAGGGACAGATTAAAACGCAGACGGATGACGCAGACAAATGGAATATAGAGGAAAACCGCAGACCGGTATTGAAACAAGAGGGCTGTGAGGCCCTGGAATCGCTCACATGAGAATGGGCTATTTCAGACATAACTCTTTCAGCGACAATGGCAATATCATCAATACAAACTTTCTGACAAAATGTCATGTTGCTCAAGTCAAAAATGCGATCTCTATAGTGTTAACTAGATTGTTCTACAATTTGGCATAGTGACTTAGTTGTTGACCTGACCCCATATTCGAACTTACCCTAGACAAATATTCTGACAAAGTTTCAACATGCTCAAGCCAAAAATGCGGCTTCCAGAGTGTTAACAAGATTGTTCTTCAATTTGGCCTAGTGACCTAGTTTTTGACAGAACATGACGCATATTCAAACTTGGCCTAGATATCATCAATGCAAACTTTCTGATAAAGTTTCAACATGCTCAAGTTTAAAATGCGGCTTCAAGAGTGTTAACAATATTTTCCTTAAATTTGACCTGGTAACCTAGTTTTTGATTCGACATAACCTATATTCGAACTTGACTTAGATATCCTTCAGACAAACATTCTGAAAATATTTCAAGCTGCTGAAGCAAAAAATGTGGCTTCCAGAGTGTTAATAAGATTTTCCATCAATGTGGCTTAGTGACCTAGTTTATGCCCCGGCATAAACCATGTTCGAACTACTTGGCCTAGATATCATTAGGATAAACATTCTGCCAAATTTTAAGCTGCTGAAGCCAAAAAATGCGGCTTCTACAGTGTTAACAAGATTTTCATTTAATTTGATCTAGTGACCTAGTTTGTGACCCCAAATGACCCAGTTTCAAACTTGGCCTAGATTTGATAGAGATGTATGTTCTGATAAACTTTCATGATGATTGGATGCCAAAAGGTTGCCTCTAGAGTGTTAACAAGCAAATGTTGACGACGAACGACGAACGCCGGACAAAAGGCGATCACAATAACTTACCTTGAGCAATTTGTGCTCTGGTGAGCTTAAAAGCAGACCGCCAATCCGAAGCGGTTATATATCATGGGTGTGTCTGAAATACCTATGATTAAGATATAGCGCCTCTACAGTTAGATGTTTCTGTCCTTAATTCGATTGTTTCGGAGACATATAAACACAGAGATACGGTACTCGGTATTCCAAATTCTAAATTGATACTTTGAAATTTAATGAATGAGACAAATACGAAATGAGACAAACTAATTCTAAAAATAGTAGGATACCTGCTTAGTTTGACTGTGGAGTAAAAATAAATCAATTCAAAATGATTATATCATGTTTTCAATTTAATGGTAATTAAATACAAAGTGAAGGTTTCCAAAGCAACATTGCTTTGCCCTGATTGCCGGACAAAAAGCAACAGTTCTAACTTCTATTTCAAGTTTAATTATTTTTCCTGAAATTTACACGTGGACTACATGAAATAGACCAAATTCAATAAACTTAATCATATTTTGTCTTATTATATTTACATATACTTTGCATGATACTCAAATTAAATTAAATTTTCAATTAATTTATTATTTGACTTGAACAATTAATGTTCCTCGTCATTTCAAATGTACATGAGTTATTATAAGTGCATATATTTTACATGACACTCAAATTAAACTAAATATTCAATTAATTTATTATTTTACTCGAAATTGATTAATGTTCCTCGTCATTTCAAATTTACATGAGTTACAAAATACAATAAATCCGATCAAAAAGAAAATTACAAAAAAGGGAAAGAAAAAAAAAAATCAAATATAAATATGCTAAAGAAGCTTTACAGAAATGTTTAATAGAAGTCAAGTACACAATTAATTTCTGTCAGTAAATTTACTGTATTATTATTATTATTTATTTTATAAAATGATAATAATGATAAAAAACCTACACAAAAGACAGAAACAGCAAACAAAAAAAAGAATAAAAAAAAAACCCACATATACTATTCGAATGAATCTTATGACGGATGTTTAATCACCAAATTGCTTTCTGTCACTACATATTTTGAACGTTTCTTTTTTTTAAGTTACAAAGACTCTATACACAATCTAACTAAGTTGTTCTCAACATTGAGAATCGTGTATAAGATAATTCGGATTAAGACCCCTGGAGATAAAAATTTATCTTATGAGGGTCATAAAGCTTCGGATCGAATCGGGAGCATTTCCGAACTATCACAAATATATTTAAAACCATGAAGTTACAAATATATCTTCAGGAAAAACCATCTAAATCTAAATTTTTTTTTGATGAAATAAAAATTACATTGTAGATGAAGAAGTGCCGCATCCGAGACCGTTTGCACCTAAGAAATATCTATAATAATATTTGATATACATCGATTATAAGGGGTTCTTTTATTTTGTTCTTTGTCTATATGATATTGACAACGTTTATTCAACCTACAAAAAGACAATGTAAATCATCTTTTTCTCGATAATACACATATATTGAAGAAAAATTATTCTATTTGACATCATCAAGGGTTGTGGCTGGAGGTCCAGTCTTCTGTTTTAGCCAGTTGATCATTTCACTGCTGGTCTTTCCACCTTTAAACATAAAATACAACAGATTGATTAAAGACAATTTAAGCAATTAAAAACAGTATTTCAGTTATATCATGGCTGCCAGTTCACCCAATGTGTGTTTCCTGGTTTTCACACACAGTACTCTACATAAGATTCTTCCCAGGGTCATGGATACCTGTCCAAATAAGACTTTCTTAGCCCATCGGTGAAAGTTTAATGACACTAGTCAACACAATGACTTATATTAACCACCAAAAAGATCAAATGGCCGAGTCTGGGGTTAAAACTCTAAACCTCTGGTTTCACATGCTTGACATTGCCAACAGAGCTGTCACAGAACAATAGGGCCATACTAACCCTTGATCGCACAGTGGAGTTTTGCAATGTAATGTGCCATACCAACTACAATAACTCATTTCACTGTCAAGTTAGCTGATAAGATAGGCCCAAGAGGCCCAGTATAGCTCCACGTACTTCCAGAAGGTGAAATAACCAACTCCTTAAGTTGTCTATCTTTTAAGTCAAATTAATATGACTAGTTTATATGAGACATTTATATTTTAAGAAATAATTTTCTAAATCTTGCACTCTGAGCATAAAGGGATAAAAAAGCCCTAGCCCCTGGTGGCAATGTCTTTTGTCCAATTAATATGGCTTGAATGAATCAGTAAGGGTCACCAAGGAACATGCCTGCAGAATTATTTTAAAATCAATGTGATACTTTCGGAAGCGAATATTTCACTAGTCAAACAGCCCAAGCCCTGGAAGTCATGTCTTTTTACCAACTAACATGATGGAATAAGGTACATTTCTAAAAAAAAAAGTTGAAATCAGCCAAATACTTTTAAAGTTATTCTAAAGTTTACACTATAGCCATATAAGGGGCCCTTAACAGCCATGTTTTTTGTACCAACAACATGGCTTGTAGTAATCTGATACAGTGTCATCCAAGGAACACTTCTACATAGCCACTCGGAAATCAGCCAGATACTCTTGGAAGAGAAGACTTTTAATGTTTTGACTCAAACCGTTAAATGCAAAAGTCTTTAACTTCTTGCCTTTAATGACTGTAACAAAATTAAACACTTACCAACATACTCTGAGGGAACACCATTTTTAAAGAATATGATGGTGGGATATCCATGTACTTTGTATTTTGTTGCAATTTTAGCGTGAATGGTAGCGTCCACTTTGCCAAATTTAACGTCGGAATTCTCTGCACTAAGAGCTGTTGCTGCACTTGCATATTCTGTGGCGAAAAATTTGCAGTGGCCACACCAAGGGGCATCTGAAAGATATAAATAAAATTGCTACTTTGTGTTAAAACTTCTTGAACATCCCTTGTGACACATCCTGTCTGTAAATGTTAATGATCAACACTTTTAAACATGATAGAATAACATTTTTTAACTAGAAAGGTTGTTTTTATGAAAAAACATATGTCTCCCCATTGCAGTTTGTCAATGACTATTAAAATATTGAACAAGGGGAGATAACTTTGCAACGAAGTAGCCCAGAGTTATAATTCTTGCAAGGTGCACAACTTCACATTGCCATCTATCTATATTCCAAGTTTCAATAAATTCCTTTAAGTACTTTCTTAGTTCTGCTATGGAGAAATTTTACACTATTAAAATATTGAACAAGGGGAGATAACTCATAATTATTGCAAGGTGCACAACTTCACATTGCCATCTATCTAAATTCCAAGTTTCAATAAATTCCTTCAAGTAGTTTCTGAGTTCTGCTCTGGACAAAGTTTACACTATTAAAATATTGAACAAGGGGGAGATAACTCATAATTATTGCAAGGTGCACAACTTCACATTGCCATCTATCTATGTTCCAAGTTTCAATAAATTCCTTCAAGTAGTTTCTGAGTTCTGCTCTGGACAAAGTTTACACTATTAAAATATTGAACAAGGGGGAGATAACTCATAATTCTTGCAAGGTGCACAACTTCACATTGCCATCTATCTATATTCCAAGTTTCAATAAATTCCTTCAAGTAGTTTCTGAGTTCTGCTCTGGACAAAGTTTACACTATTAAAATATTGAACAAGGGGGAGATAACTCATAATTATTGCAAGGTGCACAACTTCACATTGCCATCTATCTATGTTCCAAGTTTTAATAAATTCCTTCAAGTAGTTTCTGAGTTCTGCTCTGGACAAAGTTTACACTATTAAAATATTGAACAAGGGCAGATAACTTTGCAACAAAGTGGCCCAGAGTTATAATTCTTGCAAGGTGCACAACTTCACATTGCCATCTATCTATGTTCCAAGTTTCAATCAATTACTTCAAGTAGTTTCCGAGTTCTGCTCTGGACAAACAAAAGTTAAGAAGAAGAAGAAGAAGAATAATAATAAGAATAAGAATAAGAATAACTACAAATACAGCATGTCCCCCCTTTCGGAGAAGGGGAGACATAATTAACACTTACTCTCATGTAGACGACTTTTGGATTGCCTTTTCGGCAGAGGACTTCTAAAAAACTTAGTGGTAAATTCTTTATTTGCAATAATGTTTTCAACTTTTTTCAATGATTTAACTTTCCCTTAGCAGGATATTCATCGATTTGCCATAGTGTTTCAAAGTCACCAACTGTCGTTTTGTTGATTGTGGACAAGGGTCTAAGAAGATGACAAGCTAATATTAATATATTTGGAATTTTAATTTTAATGAGTTTTAAAAAAACAACTTTCAAAAGTTGTTTGCCGATATTATAAGAAAGTTTAAGTAATCCAAGTTTGGTAAAGTGTTAAGAAAGCTAATTCTACAAATAAAACTATTTCAAGGGATGAGGTATATACACTAGTGTTGTTTAGTATCTTAATCATTATTTGTTCCCTAAACCTCTGCAATGTATGGACATGCAAACAAATATCAACACAGAGTCTGACATCACTGCAACCCCCCTACATAACAGCCAAATTTATTTTGATTGTAACCACTTTCAACAGTTTTTCAATTAGTTACCAGTTCTACTTGTCCATTCATCCTGACACCAGCCGTAGTTATGCTAACTCCACAATCCTGAGCGCATGACGGCAGCCAGAACTACCATGTTTAAAATATTTGGTATGGGCCGGCCAGGGCTCAAACACACACCAGGGGTTGATGATCTACCACTACACCACATAGGTGGTATAAAACATCCTTAAAGTATTTGTTTTCTGCATATCACTAACAAATAACAAAGGTTATAGTCATTTCTTTACAATGTATTAAAAGACATTTTGAAAACAAAAGTGTACCATTTTGTTTCAAGCTTACACAGCTAAAGAAATGTTCATCAAATAGCAGAGATGCTGATGAATTAAAGAGAAACTATTGGTTTTAAAATCAATAAGGCATCTTTCTCTACAATAATTAAAAGATATATACTGTGAAAATGAAATAGATATTACTATGTAGGCTAAGTTATGGTATTGGATCTGTAACGGTCAATATCACAATGTTGCCTAAATTTGTTTCTCTTGCTATCTTCATCCATTGAGACATGACATGTTTTTCTGAAGTTTTAGAAGATTTTACCGTCTATGATGGAAATTATTTATTTTTTTGTTGTTCAATGCCTCAAACCTTGAGATGGCAAAAAATGTACAACAACTAAACACAATAAAATTGCTTTAATTTTCGTACATGTCTTAGACATGATGTATAAAGTGCATTT
The DNA here is from genome assembly GCA_031761405.1 of Serripes groenlandicus. Lineage (NCBI taxonomy): Eukaryota > Metazoa > Mollusca > Bivalvia > Cardiida > Cardiidae > Serripes > Serripes groenlandicus. The sequence continues at coordinate 48,272,746 of JASEVX010000004.1, forward strand.
TTACTCCAAAACATTGCTGAATAAAATAAACACCAATGAAAATAAAATTCATTAAGAAAAACAGAAAAAAAATCTTAAATATCACCCTACCCCCCTTCTGAAATCTGCTTTTTTTAAAAGGTTTCGGCAACTTTGTAATTTAAAAGTCATCCAGCATTATTACTATAACAATTAACCATTAATGTTGGATATCATTATTTACTACTTTGTTATATTTAAGATATACTTAAATATAAAAAACATTTACCGTCTTGTTTTCTCATAACATGCTATTTTATAAGACAAAATAAAAGGCAGCACAATCTGTCCGTAGGTTGTCTTTAAAACATTTATCATCAGTAAACAGAAAAATTTCGTTTGTTAAATTTTGTATTTAGGCACATATTTGTGTTGAAAAATATCAATGAAATATACAACAATAAAGATTATGCTTAAATATATCTTAAATAGAATGCTTTATCCCAACTTGTTCTATTGTAATCAACAAGTTCTAGAATTACTCATGACCCCTGTTCTTTATCAATAATAAACTTTAACCTTTTGGGAACATTATGTAAATAAAATCTAAATGTTTTACCGTCTCATTTTAAAAAAAGTAGAGTTTGAAATTCCCAACCACCTATTTCAGCCGTGACTGCAAGTAATAAAAGCTTCAAATAAGTTAATATTTATGTATAGAAATGTATTTAATTACTTTATAATGAAAGTGAAAATATAAACTTCTGTAAAAAGTGTAAGCTAATGAAAAGAAATAAGAAAAATGAAAAATAAATATAGTTGTGCTTCTTGAGGGATTCGAACCACTACCTTGAAATCCTTCAAAAGATTTGAAGTCCTGTGCTTAATAACATAGGCTAAAGCATTAAAATTGAAGAATTTTAAGTGGAGGTTTTCATTACAGATCCAATACTACAAGAGTAAAGATCTATGTATGTATGTAACCCTATAAATAGAGAACAAAGCATTTAATGTATATTGTAGACATGTTGACTACTGGACCATAAACATTAGGAGCTGTGCTTTGTATATTACATTGACCTAATCAGTACTGTCTTTCATTAGGAATGTGTAGGCACATTTTAGAAATTTTACCCTTTCCCACATTCAATAAATGAAAACTTTTAAACACAAATCTATACATGATTCTATTGAATATATTTTATTTGAAAACAATGTGACAAAAGGAGAAAATATTCATGGGATTCATCTGTGCCATGTTGTTTACCCTTAACCTTCTTAATTCCTGCAAATGGTAACATCAATATAAATTTGAAATTAATAATTGAGCATGTATGGAGTAGTAATGGCTTCACATTGATAAGACTACACACATTAATAGGCAGATCTTAGTATACATTGTTCACTTGTAAAGTTAAAATGGTTGCATTATACTTAACAGCATACCTATATGTTATTTCACATAGGAGAGAAGTAAATAAAACATATTTGAGTAAATACCTGCACTTGCTCTTAGCTAACAAATGTTAACCCTTACTGACGCAAACGGCTTTTTGAAAACATGGCGACAAAAGAAAAAAATTGCATAAAGTGAACGATTTCTCCTTTTGTCACCATGTTTTCAACTCTATTATTGATATTATTTTGCTTTCATTTAAAGGCAGTTTCCAAATTGTTTCGGGTATGTTTTCAAAGTTGTCTGCTGCAGATTTCTTGTATGTGGGAAAGGGTTTAAAGGAAATGCCTGTGGACACAGAGGGAGGTCAATGAATGAATGGACAATGACTTTATTCGAAAAAACAGACGAATATTCGAATACTGTGTACGAATAAGAATATTCATTTTCAATGTACTATCTTTTTTTTATTATTACTATTTTCTAAAAAACAAGATGTGTTTGTGAAACACTGATGCCCCCAAATGGCAACATCTAGGTCAAAGGTCAAGGTCGCAAGGTCAAAAATGTTGCAAAAATGTTGGTACTGTCAGAAAGGTCATGTCACAAGGAATACACATGTGAAATATGGTAGCCATACCTGTTATGGTTCAAAAGTATTGGTCAAGGTTAAAGTTTTTTTTCGAGAATGGCAACATCTAGGTCAAAGGTCAAGGTCGCAAGGTCAAAAGTTTTGATACTGACAGAAAGGTCATGTCACAAGGAATACACATGTGAAATATGGTAGCCGTGCCTGTTATGGTTCAACAGTAGTGGTCAAGGTTAAAGCTTTTTTTCGAGAATGGCAACATCTAGGTCAAAGGTCAAGGTCGCAAGGTGAAAAATGTTGGTACTGACAGAAAGGTCATGTCACAAGGAATACACATGTGAAATATGGTAGCCGTACCTGTTATGGTTCAAAAGTAGTTGTCAAGGTTAAAGATAAAGTATGTGTATGTGTCTTTTGTAGTGTTTTTACAACGTATGTCAAAACATAAGTAACAATAATAAAATCAATAATTGTCACGCGTACGTTTACACGAGTTCTAATCGTGTGCAACCAGACATCACCTTGACGAACAGTTTGTTCGATATTTCTGAATCAACAAACATGTATAAACGGTGACAGTCTGCAGTTACTTGAAACCCTCCCAGCCTAACCAAAACATATTCGATGTTTACATCAAAGACAGCTGTTGCAACAATTAAATAAATCATATTACACATACTAGATGATATCGGTAAAAGAAAATGAACAAAATATCACCGAACTCCCTATGCTTTGTGTATGAATAAGATATATAATTATTTCATTAATTATTTTATTCGAATCAATATTAAACTCGGTAAACAAACGACACCTGAATGAATATACGGCTCAACAAACGTTGAGATTTGGTTTATCGTTTGGAAGGGACTTTTCTTCTTGATTTACTTCAAATTGAAATTCAAATACATCTGTTGAGAAAAAAAGAGAGTGTAAGTTCAGTTGAAAAGATGAAATATATACTTAAACAATATCTCATACTTTTACTTGAAAAATTGCCATTATTTGAAAAAGGAAATGAATAAGTACCAGTGTTCGGATTAACCTGAAATCGGATTTTCTGATTCGAAAAACGAATATTCGAATATATTCGCATAAGGAAAACGAATAGTTTAATAAGCTAGGTTTCTTCTTTATATTTTAATTCACAATTTTTGGCTTAAAACATTGTTCCACAAACCATTTACCTAGCAACATCCTTAGCAGTCAAACAGTTTTGAAATTGAGAAATAACTCAACAAAAAATCAACTTTAGACTAACTTACTATTCAAGTTTCATATATTGGAATTCATATTAAGATTTTATGACAAGAATCATATCAGGTGGATTTTTTGAATGTGGTGGAAGATGAATATCATGTATTTTTTATTTGTCCGAAATATTCAGATAAGGGTCAGAATATCACTTATTGGACTAAGATCAGGACATTTAATTTTTTTTTTTTAAAAATATTATGCTTCACTAAAAAAATTGATATATTTGATGGCCCAGCCCACAAGGTCTTCAACAACGACAATCGTTTGCGGTAAACTAATTCCCAGAACTGTAGAGTGATACAAATGTACTGAATCATGTGTATTGACAAAGATATGACATGTATTTAGTGATTTTATATTTCATTTAAATGGAATATTTTGTTTGATTGTTGTGAAAACCGCTGTTGGTCTGTCCTCTAAAAGTCACCATTATCAGAAACTTATTTAATTTTCGCTTGAATTTGGTAAAAAAAAAAGGCTAAATTTATGTTTTGTTTCAATGTTACATACACTGATTTCAAGTTCATTAATTTATGTTGGAAACAAGATTGTATGATAGATAGATAGATAGATATATTTTAATCGACTTATACAAATACATGTATCTCATCATTTACATACATTTACATTAACAAAATTAATACGTGATCAACAAATAATAATCCGAAATAACTTTGAAGTTTCCTGATTTTGGTAGATTTCAAAAATAGATTATAACAAATAATGAAAATTTAACCTTTAACTTTAAGCAGTTTAGGAGAGTGTTATGGTTTCTAACAAACTTACTGGCCACATGTTTTTCTTTATATCATTGGTTTGAATCATTAATTGCCATAAATGGCATTTGTTTAACATTTGACATAAGTGACGTATGTAACATTGACAAAAATCCACGTCAATGTTACGTGCGGTGGGTAGTCTTGCGTTTCAATGTCGACTGCAGTCAACAAAATACAAAACCAGCCCTAAGTTGTTTACAGGATTGAGGAATTATGCTTACACAAACACTAAAGTAGAGGCCTTTCCACCCTGACAAATATGTGCAATAAAATCGTTATATCAAATGTACTGAATCATGTGTATGTAACATTGACAGAGACATGACATATATTTAGTGATTTTATATTTAATTTAAATGAAATCTTTGTTTGATTGTGGTGAAAACCATTGTTGGTCTGTGTTCTAAAAAGTCACAATTATCAGAAACTTATTTAATTTTCGCTTGATAAAAAAAAAGGCTAAATGTATTTTTTGTGTCAATGTTACATTTCAAGTTCAGTTATTTATGTTGGAAACAAGATTGTATAACATTGTAATGGTTTCTAACAAACTTACTGGCACTAGGTGTTTTTTTTAAATCATTGGTTTGAATCATTAATTACTATAAATGGTATTTTTTTACATTTTGTATTTAAGTGACGTATGTAACATTGACAAAAATCCACGTCAATGTTACGTACGGTGGGTAGTCTTGCGTTTCAATGTCGACTGCGGTAAAAACAATACAAAACCAGCCTCAGGGTTCTCCCCAGAAATTTTTGAAGCTGTAGTCGGTTTCGCCTAGGGGTTAAGGAGGCCGCGTTAGGCCCCCTTACGGGTCAAGAGCAGGGCCCTTGTGGGGCACCAGGGGGCGAAACCCCCGGAAGCTCTTGGGTTTCCTTAAAATGGAAAATCTTAAATTCAATTTCCTGAGCAAATAAAAGACTGAAATTAACTTTGAATCAAATGCAGTCTTGAGCAGATCAGTGAGTGTATGAATATAATAAAATATAAGAGCATTCATGTTTTTGAATGATAGAATAGTGAAAGGAAATTCTTTAATAGTTGATGAGATGGAAAGTGACAATACACGTTGTGATCTATTATGCTATCTTCTTTAGTCACGTGCGATAATCTATCCAGCATAACATTTATCAAAAAGATTGGCTTGGCCCTGATTCATTAGATTTTTTATCTTCTTAAAAACTGGATGCTTTTCAAATAGACTGTTACCTCATTTTTGAAATACGTTTGACGCTTGTAACAGTGAATTTGTCAATCGTCTGATCGATGTTGTTCGAGCTGGGTTCCAAACTCACAACCTCGTCTCATTAAGTCAAGACACTCAAAAACAACTTGAACATCAACTAGAGCTAAGCTGATTGGTATTCATTTCACCACCTAAAGAAGCTTCTGCATCAGACAACTTCGGAAATCATTGTCACAAAGGATAAATTGCACATAATGATCTCCTTTCTAGCCACAACAATTCCGGTGGTATCCAATTATCATTTATAATTAGGTTTTCCTAGATATTGTCAAAGTCGCTTGCTTCAGATGTGTTGTACGTGATTGTGTGAAAGGGTTAATCATCTTGTGATTTTTATCCCATGGAGATTCACGTAATGTTAAATTAGAATCGTTGATTTGATCGTCCCTAGATATTGTCAAAGTCGCTTGCTTCAGATGTGTTGTACGTGATTGTGTGAAAGGGTTAATCATCTTGTGATTTTTATCCCATGCAGATTCACGTAATGTTAAATTAGAATCGTTGATTTGATCGTCCCTATATACTCCACGATTACTTCTCTATATAATGTATCGTCAGCTTAAAAGATCTCAATATGCCATACTTCATTCTCATTCTACATCAAATTGAGTCTACTTTTGTTACCCCACCCACCAAATATGTAACAGAAAGAACTTACAAAATTGTACCAGAAGGTATTTAAACTTTTTTAATGCTCCAGCCAGGTTGGCATCTGTTAAAACTAGAACGTTTTCTTCTTCTGCATATACAGACAAACATGATGCAGCCAGGAAAACAAGTACGGATGCTGTCAACAACTTCATTTTTGTTGGTTTCTGTTCTCTCAAATGACAGTGATATGTTGACAATAATCGTGGCTTGTCCTGATTGGTTGATACGGTAGCCCAATCTCCTTTGCAGAGTTACCGTTCCTTACACTCACGATCATCTCTGCAACAGGCTCAATGTCAAGACAGGGTCTTTTTCAAACTTTGCTTATCAAAAACAAAGTATTTATTTAGCCAAAAGCTATGGACTACTTTCCGATAGTTTTACACATTTAAATTAATACATTAGTTGTCAATGTAAAAAAAAGTGGAACAGGGACAGATTAAAACGCAGACGGATGACGCAGACAAATGGAATATAGAGGAAAAACGCAGACCGTTATTGAAAAAAGCAGACCCCCAATCAGAAGCGGTTATTTATTGGGTGTGTGTCTCAAATACCGATGATTAAGACATACCGGTTTACAGTTAGATGTGTCTGTCCTTAATTCGATTGTTTGAATAATAAAGTATATTTATTTTTTTAATAATAAACATGGAGATACTGATATAAGTCATGCAAAGAAGAAAAGGCAATCACCCAAACACAAAATATGTTTCTGCTTGTGTAGGTAGTTGTTGTTATTGTTGGTGCGAATGACATAACTTCGAAGTCTCTATAAGCATTGTGGAAGAAGGAGAACACATTTATTACAAGCATTGACGTGTTTAAGTCAATTGGGATTTTCCACATCGATATAGTTATATCACGGCGGACAACCTAGCAACCCATGTCTTATATGGCTTTTTCGAAAACATATTTCTCCTATATACGTATAAATACCATCCTACATGAACACGGACTGGCGCTGAACAGAATGAATATGTCGATCAAAGAAATACATTTGTTTCAGTTTGACTTCGATCTCTCTACCCCAGTCTGATCAAAAATCATTATTCTATCAGTCCTGATTTTCATGGAATAAGTGGTTGAACAAAGAAGGAAATACATGAAAAATTGACTTTGTCAAAGGATTTCACGAAGTCTGCTCCCTTTGATATTTGTCCGAGTCTGGATTCGATCTCTCTTCCCTTCTCGACATAAATCCGAGTCTGGATTCGATCTCTCTTCCCTTCTCGACATAAATCCGAGTCTGGATTTGATCTTTTATTTTTAATGGATATGTTTTTTATTTTATAAAGAGGAATAAGAATATAATTATCGATTTTATGAAGTTTAACATTTAACATTTTGGGATGAAGTTAATTAAAAAATAATGCGCTGACGTGTGAACTCGTTAACACCTATTATATATAAATACACACAAATACGGCAGGTGATTGGTCGTCTGCGTTTTCCGATTATCCGTCTGCTTTTTGGACGGTACCTCTAAGGTACCATCTATAGTAGTGTGCATTTTGAGAAAGAGTAAAGCTGGGAACAAAAATTCGGGATGTCTTTGCTTAACACTTATATAAAAAGTAGTGCCATCCCAGCAAACACATGACGTTGGATCAACGTCGGATATACGTTGGATTTAGGTCGCGACGTCGGCGACTTACATACAACGTTGTATCAACGTCGAAATCACGATGTCAGTTCGACGTCGCAATTAGACGTCGAACCGACGTTGTGTTTTGGTCATATTTGATAATAAGTTGTCAATAATCGTGATACAGCTGCAAATCAATACTAACTCAATCATTTTATTTATTCAAATTGCTCCCCTTGCTTGTGCCCTTGGTTTCTTTTTTTGGACTTTTTCCTTTCTTTTAAAATATTTTGTTTGAATTCATCTTGTTGAACAAAGATTTGCAGAAACATTTATAAAGACAACTTCTTATCATGTAATTTCGATAATTACGAAAAGAAATCATGTTTACTTTCCTAAAAATAGATCGACGCGCGCCGCTTTTGAACCAATTTTGACCGCCATTTTGTTAACCGTGTGCGAGAGAGAAAGATTCAATTACAGCTCTACAGTTCATATTTAAAAATAATACAACTAGGTAAGTTGATGCAATGTATGTTTAAATGTATATAGCACTCATGTTCTGTTGTTTTACACGGCTGTTTCAATGAAAACTTAGCGTAAAGTTTCTTGCACAATTCAACAGGATTCGGCATCGCGCCGATTCGTACCATTTTGTGTGAGCAAACAATTTCTCTCTTAAATAAGCCATAAAATCTCTATCTAGAGATGAATATTAGTCCTGTTTGTTATATAATGAATGTAGTAAATCCTGTACTAATTACAGTCTGGGATACTGTCTAGATATAGGAAATAAATCCGTGCGGATAATTCCTTATTACATGATGCCTGAGTGGTATGCATGTTGTTTATACGTTAGATTTTGGTCGTTATAACGTCGTAATTCCGACGTTGTTCCAACGTCGGAGTCTGACGTCTAAAAAACTTTCATTTTCAACCAATACACAACGTCTATCCAACGTCAGTTTCTGACGTTGTTACAACGTCTATCCAACGTCAATTGTGGGATTGCCGACTTTTGATTGACAGTTGACGTTAGCCAATCAGATCGCGCGATTCTAGAAACTAAGGACGCGCCGCCATTTTGCCCGACACTTTCAGAAATGTCGTATTTTTTTTAAAAAAGTGTTGATTATGGTTAAACGGTGTTGCTGAGGAACCTGTACTACCGATAGTAGGTATCCAGATCGTCTGAGGAATGGAATTCATTTTATCCTTTTTCCTAAACCTGGAAGAAATCTTGAAAAGGCCAGGAAATCGATACGATTGTGCGGCAGGCCACACAATCAGTTGGGCGAGGGAAAAACTGATGGAAAGGGGGAAAGCCAAAACTGTGTACGTGTGTTCAAAGGTAATTTGCATTTTTCAACCATTAACGTTTAATGTCAACAACCAAATCATTCACTTGCAAAACGAAATAAGCTGAAACGAGAGATTCGAAATACACACGAAGGTTAAAATGAAGTATATTTCGCCCACTGTATCTTCGTACAACGTTGAACAGAACGGTCGGTGGTCGGGGGAAGAGATTTCATTCACTCGTTTATTTTTATGTTGTGTTTTGCAAGAGTATGATGCACGTCAAGAGCATTTGATATATTTTACAAATGAAATAAAGATGCGATATAATTGATTTCAGGGTTCACAATTTTGATTTGTGAGACTTCGTACCACTATAATTTCGTACCATTCTTGGCGACTTTGTACTACATTTATAATAATATTTTTTTTATTAGAGAGTTTTTCTGCAGTGTTAAATATTTGCTAACGGTATCGATTATAGCAGACATTATAGGTTGAAAAACGGATGACAAACTTTTGATTACATGTATTATGAAACTTTATTCAATATTCAAGATGTATGACAACAGATTGAAAATAATGTATAATGACAAAAGTTATGTTTACATAAATTTATGATGCAAATGAAAAACAAAAAGACATATCACGGGAGCTTTAACCTTAGAGAGAGGGTGTCATAGCTAAGTGCAGGGAATGGGTCTGGGTACTTCAAACATAAAGCAAACTATTCTGACATAATGTAAATTTATAACACATATACCACATGCAGACTTTTAAAATCACTAAAAACCATTCCTAATTTTTTGAGTTGAATTAGCAACAGGTTTATTTAAATGTTTCTGATTTGTTTGTTTGCTCTTAACAATAACATGGTGTATTTTCATGTATGAGTATTTCCTTAATGGAAAACCATCATAGAAGTACCCAGACCCATTCCCTGCACTTAGCTATGACACCCTCACTCCAAGTAGAAAGCCCCCAGCAAGAAGACAAATCCTGTTTTCATGTCGGTGCATCTAAGGAATTATCTTAGAGGGAATCAAGGCAGATTGTGTGAGTAAATATGTACACATCCACTGTTTATTATAATAGGTTATTATAATAAACAGTGGATCATGTGTCAATTTATATAAGTAAACATGGTTTAGTCTGTTGCTTTTCTTTTTGTTTTGTAAAGTGATCTTGATATAAGTGTTGTATATACATGTACCTGTTTTTGCAGTACAGTAATTACATTTTTTTTTAAATATATCTGGATAAGGCAGGTATACACATTATGCAGATGATATCACTGGCTTTTAAATTTTTTAATTAGTGGTAGCCATGACCTCAATTAACCAAAGTAAGCAACTAGCTGAGTTTAAGAATAATTATGATTCTATAAATCTCTATTTACTTCATCACATATATAGTAAATAATAACTCAAAACTAGAATGAACTGCATATAGGAAAATGTGGAAAACTTCATTTATTAGCAAGTTCTTCTTTTGCCACGATATTTTTAAAATTAATATTGCTGCAAAGGCATCAGAAAGTATTTATTTATAGAAAAGAGTTTAAGTCAAGTCATGGGGTTTATACCAGCATGGCAGAGTTGTCTAAATACTTGTGTACAGTACAAAAGTACATTTATTTTTCTTACCTTAAAAAGCTAAAAGCATTTATCAACTGAGCTTGAAATACAATTCAAAATATAACTAAACTAATCTAACAATACATATATATTAAACTATTTACACACAAACACATTTTTCATGAATATAACACTTTTACTCATGCAGATGCATGTTGATGCCTCTGCAGTGGCAGGCTATTGAAAACTGTTTGATCAGTAGATCTCCTTTTTACACAGGTTTTTGTAACTTTATTCATTTATTATACTCATATAATTTGCATTTTGATACATTTGTCATGTTTGACCCAGTGCAGGAAAAAAATACAAGTTGGTATATCTGGTACTCTATAGGTTGAGATAAGCCTATCCATATGCTTCTATTAGAACCAACACCAGTTGACAGAAGCAGATTTAGTTTAGACTCTAATCTCTATTTAATTCAACACATAGTAAATAATTACTGTCAAAACCTGAAAGAACAGCATATAATTATAACTAAATTAGGTAAACATGGAAACTAAAATTATACTGCACAGCAAACTGATATTGGTCTATGTTGTTTGCAAACAAAGATGTGTGTAACCCAGTTTTAACATATGATCATTTTACAGGGACCAGAGCAGTGAGTCAAGCATACAATCATGTCCACCAATCACAGATTGCACAGATAAAGCTGAATCCTTCTGCATATCAATACAAGCCAGGGGTCTTTGGAAACACAGTATCACCACAGCTGTCCAGCTCCCTCGGCTTTGCAATGGGCAGTACATATGGGGGCCTGCATAAAATGATATAGATAGATGACATTTTTGTAATATGTGATTTGATGTTAACCCTTCCCAACATACAAGCAATCTGAAGCAGACTGTTTTTGAATACATCTTGACAAAACCGGAAATCTTTTAATAAATGTTTAATATTTCAGTTGAGTTGAAAATATTGTCATAAAAGGAGGTATTGCTTATCATGAGCCATTTTATTCTTTTGCCACAATGTTTTCATAATCTGACTGACCAGAGCTATCAATATGGGTATACATGTATATGATGGAAAGTGTTAAATATTTTTCAAGTTAAACTGAAGAACTCAGTGTGATTTATTTGTATCTATTAAGATTTTGACCATCCGAATATGTTGGCTGTCTCTCCAGAGAACCAATCATTAATAGATGAGAAAGGCAAGCTTAAAAAAAATGCCATGACCCCTTGGGATTTATCATGTGTTGCAATTAAAATGCTAATTTATTGTAAATGGGAAAGTTGCTTCTACAAGTTAATAATATTTCAGCACTGCATTACTTACATACTAAGGTCACATCCATTGCTAACCTTTTACTGGTTTGTTTACCCTAGTATCAATGTGATTTGTTTACACAGGGATCACAAATAAGTGAACAGTTGCCTTGTTAAATTTAAATTTTGTTGAAATAGGCATAGAATCCTAATAGAGACAACACAATTAAATGAGAGGCTAAGGCTGATCCAATGAGTTGATCACATAGTGGTGTATGTGCACTTTGGTTTGTGGATAATGCATCTACAATGTAGCAGATATGGCTGTGCTTTAACCATTTTAGGTGCAGGATATCACCAGCCTATATATTAGTCTTCCTGTAAAATGCAACAATTTTAAACTTGAGATATAAAAATAAAATCCTATTTATTTAAGTAGTCAAACAAGGATTTCAATAAAACCCTTGAGACATTTTGTTTGTATCAATCCGGAGTCCCAATGAGGAAAACTAATTAGTACGGTATGACCCATCCGTGGATCGAACCCTCGACCTCCTGCATTTACGGCGGCTGCTGTACCACTACACCATTGAAGCTGACCATAAAGAAATTTCTGGAATATTTCTTCATTCCATAAACCATATTATTACTGAATACTGTGCAAATATGTGAACAGTGTAGATCTTTATCAGAATGCATTTATATAAGCTGATCTGGATCTTTATTATTCATTTAATTAAGCCATCTTGTACCTTTTCCCTAGCACTGGATCATTAAAATTATATTATTTTCATCCAAATACTCACTAGCAGTAATGTATTCATAAGTTCCTGTTGTCAACAAATGAAGCAATTGTTTGGACCCCTTGGCTTATCCAACTGATTTTGCTGGTTATCTTTCAGGCTCCATCATCAATACATGTGCACACTGGCCAGATAACCTGCAATGAATTCATGTGTTATATTATATTGTTAAAAATGTTTGTGTTTATATTCTGAATATTCAATAGTGATAATAACATATTTGATTTGTCCATATTTTGTTTAATAATCCTTTCCTACAATACAATACAATACAATTGTTTATTTCGGTAATTAGGCCTCCGGCCCACAATACATACATATTACAAAATACATACAAATTGAAATGTACCCTCGAAATATACACTATATACATGTATTTTAATAATGAGGTAAGTTTGAACATTTGTCTTACAGATTCGAATAAGGATTATAAATTATGACTATATATTTTCGAGTAGTTTTGACACATAGATAGCCAAGTTTTTTAAAGTAGTAGGGTTATCTGATTGAAAAATATTGTACATATTATCTAAGCTTGGTAGCCCTTTATACCAGCTATTTAAATAGATATGTCGAATTTCTTCGAACTTTTCACAAATAAAAAATGCGTGATATTCATCCTCAATAACTAAAATATCTTTTTGCAAAAAACAATGAAGACAAACTCTGTCTTCTCTATTTACGTTAAAATGCCTACCAATTTCAATGTTTAGCTTATGATTAGAACATCTAAAACGCGCTAAGGAGCGTTTATAGTAAGGCCTAAGATCAGAATTAAGGTATCTTTCTACATTTAATAAAGTTTTAATATTCCGGTAAAAGTCACATCTTGTTGAATTATTTATGTCACTTTGCCATGTTTGTAAAAAGCAATCCTTTAATCTCTGTTTAAATAATGTAATAAACTGGTTTGTATTACCTATTTCTTGGGAAATCCAAACAAATCCTAACCCGTAAGAAAATAAAAATTCCCTTACTTTTGAAACCCAATTTTTCCTACCTACAGCGTCTTGTGATTTAAGCATTTTGTAACATTGTTTAGGGTATCTGCTGGAATCCATTTCAATTAATCTTACCCAATACTTTATGAATTTGATATGGTAATTGATTGCAATAGGGAATCTAGCACATTCACCTAAAGCCATTGAGTCATTGGCAGAAGTATTAATACCTAGAAAGTCTTTACAAAATTTAGTGTGTACCTGTTCTACCTGTTTATTATAGTCGTAGCCCCAAAGTTCTGCGCCATATGTTAAAATGGGCATGACCATGGAATCAAATATTTTAAAATATTCTTTGTGTCTAAATTTCCCAAAGGGATTTTGGAATTGTTTTATTTGATACACCGCTTTTCTTGCTTGATTTGCAAGTTTCTTAGTAGCTAAGGACCATGACAATTTCGGTGTGAATAGAAGACCCATATATTTGTAAACTGAGGTTACTCTGATGTAATTTTTTCTATATGTCCATTGCTCATATTTTCGAAGAGGACCTCCATTTCTGAAGACAATAATTTCAGATTTTTTAAGGTTTATAACCATGTTTGTTTCTTTACAAAAAGAATCAATAGTATTTAGTTGTATTTGGAGATTTATGGCTGTATCTGCACAGTTAGCTACGTCATCTGCAAACATAAGACAGAAAATATTTGGGATGTCTGTTGTAATGAAAATACCACCCTTACACACATTTATCCCTCAGATTTGCACTCAATTCATTTATGTAAATATTGAACAATGTAGGCGAACTCAAATCTCCTTGTTTTAGACCAGTGTTGCAGAGCATGGATGGTGTTAGTTTTGAATCAATTTTGATATGCGCTCTGATATTAGAATACATAGATAAAAGAATACGAAATAATTTTCCCTGAACTCCTTTCTTGTTCAGACAAGTAAATAGTTTCGTATGATCTAGGGAATCGAAGGCTTTTTGGAAGTCAACATATAAAACATAAAATCGTCCACCTTTTTGTGATAAATACTTTTGTATCATACATTGCAAGCAAAACGCATTGTCAATTGCAGAATAGCCTGCCCTAAAACCAGATTGGCATTCGTCTATAATATGAAAATCTGAAGACCATTTTGTTAGGCGATCATTTATAATAGATGAAAATATTTTGTATAATACATTTAGTAGAGAGATACCTCTGTAATTACTTGGATCGGTTCTTGGACCAGATTTGTATATGGGGATGATAACAGTTTCAGACCACGAATCTGGGAGTATTCCTGAGTCAAGAATTCTGTTAAATAACTGAACGAGAAGGGGACTTAATTCATTTATAGTGGTCTTATAGAATTCTGCACTTAATCCATCTTTACCATGTGCTTTTCCAGACTTTAATTTGGATATACTTTTTAGAACCTCTTCTAAGGAAATGTTATCATTTAGTAACGTATCCATTTCTTCGTTAAAATGTGTAGGATCATCCATTATGTTCATCACGGAACATTGGTCATTTCTAAAAAGCAGAGTTTCAAAATATGCTAGCCATGTACTACCGGGTATTGTATGTGGAATAGAATTTGAACGAAATGTACCTTTAATAATTGACCAGAACAATTTTGGATTTAAACTTGCTTCAACTAGCGATCGTCTCTTTTGGTCTTGGTATAAATTCTTTTTCTTACGACATAATGCTTTGAATTCATTTCTACATATTTTATAATTAATAAAATCTGAGTTCTGGTTCGAGACACGATAACGTCTTAAGTTGGCATACTTCTTCTGTTTGACAACTTTACACTGTGAATCCCACCACTGTGGTTGGGCAGCATCTAAAGCATTATTTATATGTATAATGTTATTTACCTTCATGTTTAAAGAAGATGATTTATACGTGTTAAGAATAAGGTTAACGGCCTTATTTACATCAACGTTAATACATGATACAATTTCATCATAAATCAATTGCAAATTCATGGTGAAATTGACAATAAAAGCATCTTTCTTGTTGTCTCTCCATTTAAAATGATCAGAAACAGCAAGAACACATTCATTTGATGGCATAACCTCACTATCAGTCAATGTTTTCAAATTAAACTTCAAAATTGCTAAAATAGGAAAATGGTCAGAGTTATCCTTCTCTTCAACATTAAACTATGATATAAAGGGAAATAACTCTGACGAAGCAACGTGATAATCGACAAGACTACGACCGTCATTGGAAAAACAAGTAAACTGACCAGTCGCGTCATTAGATAAACGCCCATTTACAATGTGTACATTATGAGTGCAGCATAGATCTACAAGTGTTCTACCAAACAAGTTTAACGTTCCATTATCACGCGTATTGCGAGGCAAATCAAAGTTATCCGCAGCATAGTCGGTTGAGGTATTAAATACAAAGTCAAGTGAGTCATTTGGTATATAATCAAATAAGTCACTTGTCCTTGCGTTAAAATCTCCCGCTATATATATAACACAATCCGGGTAGTCATTGCGCAGCTGCGCTAAATTGTTTTCAAGCAACAAAATGCCATTTGATTCATCCTTTCCTCTATAAATTGGAGAACCATCTAGTGAAATGTAAGTTATATAAAGAATAATGTCATTATCTAAATCATACAGACTAGAAGTAATATAAAGGACAACACAGTCTGTAAAATCTACATAAAATAATTGTTAACAACAGCAGAAGTAACCAAATGTTCCCTAACAAAAACGCTTACTCCTCCACTGTTTCTAAAGCTGGAGTTATTTTTTACTCTCACACTTGCAACAGACAAACATTGTGGAAAAAGGAGAATTTGGTCAATATTATTACATTGTTTTCTGATATCGTCTGCTACTGATGATGTTATAAAATGATGTAGTCAGATTGATCAAATGCATTTGGGAAAGGGTTAGCTTCCTCTAAGAGTTTATTCAATAGATTTATTAAACTTAAACAAAACATGTTGTTTTTTATTACTTTATCCAGTATTCAATCATTAATATCTAAATCCTTTCCCACATACATTATACCAGATTTGAAATGATTCTGAAAAAGAGAGAAATTACACTCTACTATAGTAATTTCACATTTTGACACAATGTTTTCAACTTTAAATCTATATTTACACTATCATTGGTAGATATTGTTAATATTTTCCAATAGATATTTTCAAAAGTCGTAGATAAATATAATTCAACCGACTAGAAGTACAGTACCGATAATCAGTCAAGCGTGACAGATCAATATGTCGATCCCATTTATCTGTTCACACCTATATGAAACCGAAAGTAAGATGAGGGGTCGAACCGTGAGGGGGTCGAAAGCTCTGTAAGCCATAAACATGAATGTAATACAACAAAACGTAGATGTAAATCAAGAAGAATTAAATTAAATAACATGGAAAACATGATTGTTTATATTTACCCTGCTTTGCAACCGCAGTGTGCATCACGTATTTTCCCATTGAATCTATGAGGCTTCTCGTTCTTACGCCGTCTCTGGTAAATCTGTGCATTTATGTGGACTATAATTCCAGCTCCAGGAGTTAAAAAACGACAGGGTCTTAATGTGACAGTATCTATCTAAAGATGTAGCCCTCTGATGTTGTCGAAGTGTTGGCGAATACGGCAGATAAGCGGACGAAATAATGTCCGCGACATCGTTTAACGTTACGATGTCCGCCATTGTTGTTATTGTTTACACATAATGTCGGGCTAGTAACCGTTGCTAATGTGGGCGGAGCTAACTCAACAATCGGCGATCCGGCGTTTGCTGGGATGTATTAGTTTCATCATATTATATTTATGAATGAAACGTGTATGTCTTCATATTGCTTTATCTTATAATGTTCTTGTTGATCCGAAGTGATTTGGTGAATAGATTGTTTTATTAACAATAATGTCAACGACTTCGATGTTAACAATTTACAATTACCTCCTAACTACAATTTCTAACATATCGCATCAGTGTTAGGAACGACAACTCTGCGATGCAGAATGTTATCTCCCACAGGGCTACAGATAAGCAGGGTATTTTGCGTAAAAGCGCAAAAGAATTGACAAATTAAGCAATTTGTTTTAAAATGATTTGCCTTTTAAAAAGCAAATCAAAAATGAATAAAGCTATTTTTAAACTTTGGGTTGCTGAATAATTTACATCAAATTAAATTGACCGCGTATCGTAATCATTGTTTTTACTAGGCTACATATTACATACACATCAGCTGTTACTCGTTCTGAATATATTGGTCAATACAGGATGCAGTGATCCAGTCAAGTAATGGCGACCGGCCTCGTTCGCGCATGGATAATCGTTTGAATTAAGGTAGGGAACCAGTTTTTAAAAAAAAATGTTTGTCCGGTTTCGTTTTTCAATCGTTTTCAGTTGAATCAGAGAAATAAAAGACCAATGGCAAGTCGTGGACGCAACAAAACGGGTAGAAAACAAACAAAAAACGACGTTAATGAAATTCTTCAAAGCTGATAACAGCAGCAAATCTATCGTGACAAGTATTCTGAATGAAAGTGTTTATTCTGTAAAGGTAACTCTAACGATAACAATAACGGAATGGAAGAAAATATAGCTGGGCTCGATGTAAACGACACAAATACGAATTTAAAATGCATAATATGATCTGTTTTTGTTTACTATAATACAGGAAGATAATTGTGTAATTAACTAATTACTATGAACAAAACATTCAAGTAAATCATTGTGAGCTATAATCCAGCCTTCCAGGAAGACACTTGTACAACTGTACATAATAACGAACATTAAGTAGATCATTTTGAACTACATATTTTATCACTACAGGGGGAACCTGTTGATAATTTTGATCAGGCAGATCAAGTTGTATGCTTTTGTTTCAGGCTCTCCGTTTTGTTGCAACTGAAATATTTATATAACATCTATATATAAGAGTTGTGTTCCTTTTGTACAGTTGAACTTCTGATTCAGCTGTGATTGAAAACAGAATAAAAGTAACTATTTTATTTGATTAACATATATGCAGATTATAGATTATAATAGTTCCTTTCACAAAACAAATTCCATTAATTACTTCTTTGATACAATTGAACAAGGGCTTGTTTCTATAGTAACAAGCATATATTGAATAATTTTAGCCACATCATAAGAAGAAAATTTTAGACTATGGATGTATCACTCACTGAATGATTCTTAGCTGGACTTCAACTTAAAAAGTACATTGTAAAAGGAGTAATTCCTCAAGATAAGCAACTTCTCATTTTGTCACAATGTTTACAAATGTTCTCTGCTGCACAGGCGACAAATTGCAAGTGGGATAGGGTTAAGTACTGTAAAGGAGATACATCTGAACCCTTTTTCCACATACAACAATTCTAAAACAGACAACTAAATAGATAGGTTAAACTATGGAAATCTCTATCAATTATTTTTTAAAAGAGTTGAAACCATTATGACAAAAAGAGCATTTGCTCAGGACAATATTAGCCGTCCTGCAAGAAAACAAACATTAATGCCTCTGCTAAATGTATCGACCCAGATCAGCCTGCGCAGTCCACGCAGACTAATCCGTGCAGACACATTCTTTCTCAAGGGTATAGAGTAATGATTCTTGGAACAGAAAATCCACAGGAGGTGAAAAGTTTCTATCCTGGTAAAGCCTAAGTGGCATGCTTAGGCTGATCCTGGTCGACACTTTACGCAGAGTCCACACTGTTGGTTTTCTAGCGGGACGGCTCATATCTTGTTTCTTTAGCTCACTAGAGCACAAAGTGCTGAAGCGAGTTTTTGTTATCGCCTGTTGTCCATTGTTGGGCCGTCGTCAACAATTTCGTTGTTAGCACTATGTATGTCACATTGTCATCCAATCTTCATGAAACTTGTTCAGTTTGTTTATCTTGCTGATTTCTAGTCCAAGTTCGAATATGGGACATGGCAGATTAAAAACCAGGTCACTATGCCAAAATAAAGGAAAAACTAGTAAACACTCTGGAAGTCGTATTTTTACTTGAGCATGTTGAAACTTTGTCAGAATAATCTAGGCTAAATTCGAATATGGGTCAAGTCAAGTAAAGAACTAGGTCACTTAGCCAAATTGTAGAAACATCTTGTTAACACTATAGACACCGTATTTTTGTCTTGAGCAGTTTAAAACTTTGTCAGAAAGTTTGTCTTCATGATATGCCAAGTTCAAATATGGATTATGTTGGGTCAAAAACTAGGGCACTAAGCCAAGTTGAAGGAAAATCTTGTTAAGACTTAGGAAGCTGCACTTTTAGCTTGAGCATGCTGACACTTTGTCAGAATGATTGTATTTATTATATTTAATTCGAATATGGGTCATGTTTGGTCAACAATTAGGTCACTATGCCAAGTTGTAGGACATTCTTGTTTTAACACTTTCGAGACCGCACTTTTGACTTTAGCGGCTCTGTCAGAAGGGTTTTCTTGATGATATACAGGCCAAGTTAGACATTGGTCATGTTGAGTCAAAAATTAGGTCACATCTTGTTAATAATCTGGAAGTCATGTTTTTAACTTTAGCATGATGAAACTTTATCAGAATGTTTATCTGTATGATATCTAGGCTAAGTTTGAATATGGTCTGGTCAATAACTATGTCACTAGGCCAATATTTAGAACAATCTTGTAAACACTCTAGAGACCACATCTCTCTCAAATGTTCCTTGGGTGACTCTTTACTAAGTGTGTTGAAATTAAGTTGATGCTTTAGATGCTCAAGATAATAAATAGCTTTGCTGCAAGTACCATTTCACCCTTTCTACACTAGTCACATGTTGTCTAATCTTCAACAGACGGATGATATGAGCAACTTCCACAGTTTCTTCAATGTTTACCTCACACGTCAATACTTTTAGTTTCATTAATACAGATTTACTGATATCTTTAGTTAGACATTTTCAAATCATCTGCTGTCTATGTGATAAAGTACCTATTACAAATGTGTTTGGTTATCTAAACTATATCTACCGTTCAAGAGTTTAATTAAAGATCTCTGGAAATAAGGTTTACCCTGTCTTAAATAATATTTGAACTGTATGCGTTTTTTGCTTTTTTGTTTACTTTATTTGAAATAATGTGACTTGTGTTGTAGCTTTCCAAAAATCGGAACAGTTGACCATCTTTTTCCACTCATACCATGGGTACCGTCCCAATGGAACACATCATACACGACATAGTCAGCGCGTATGATCAAAATATTGTCCTTTGAGATAAACAGAGAGAAGCTGTGTTATATGTGGGTAACAGAAAGGGTGATTTAGTTGTTAGTCTACCTGTAGGTTATGGAAAAAGCATAATATTTGACGTTTTGCCGAACATTCTGAGAAAGGACAATAAAAACCCTGTTGTATTGGTAATTTACCCTTTGAATATAATACAGAAAGATCAATGCTAAATCCTCTGAGGCCATAACATTTCATGTTGCCGTATAGACATAAAGGCTAATGTGGAAACAGCCTTATTGGATGACGATGATTATAGTTAAACTGGGGAGTCATTCACCTGTCAGTCAGATGTTAGCTTGAAACAGGTTAAACCCGGCTCTTTTGAAATTGTTCCAGAGGCATTGTTAAACACCAAGATAGGAAGACAGCTTCTTCAGAGCGAATTGCAACAACACGTTGTTGCTGTTGTGATTGATGAGTGCCACATTATTGAAAAATGGTAATTTTATTTTTCATATTTTATTTCTTAACTTAGGGATTGATGTCCATCCGAGTATTTGAAATAGAGTCATGATAGAAATATTGATGATCATGTAAATTGTGAACGTTCTGTTGTAAGAGTTACAATTTATGGTCATTTTAACAGTCAGGCAGTTTACTTTTATAACCATTGTTCCTGGGCTTAAAACCGGTACTATACTCGTATCATTTGTCAGTCACTGACTGACAACTTTCTCACATAAATATACATGATCAGTTGCAGGGCTCAAACCCATCACCCTCAATCTATTAAAGGTTACAGGGAGTTCATTAGTCAGTGACTCAAACCACTCGGCCACAGCAGTTGTGCACCTGGACCTATATCATATACACACTAGTTCCGGGTAAAATATCTAGAGAATTTCCTTGATCACAGTCTGTACTATATAGTACATTGATGCAAAATTCATTTTTGGATTCGAAAGTAATAGTTGTTGCCCTGCTTATTTTATGAGTTTATTTACGAGTTTTCGTTATTTCCGTAGCTGATGGTTTTTATTTCGCCCTTTTAGGTCAGAAGTAGAATACTTCTTGTTCATACTGGAAGAGACCTGGGTTCAAATCCCACCAGGGGCTTTATTTAGAGACTTAAAATCGTCTGCTGTCGATTTTTTGTATTAGGGTAAGGGTTAACAAAAACATTTATTTTAATTACTTATTTAACAAGAGCTGTCGGAGGACAGCGCGCTCGACTATTCCACCGTTTATTTAAGTTACTGAGATGTGAACTCTAATGTATTTGCATGCAAAACATTAAACATAATTTCTTAAAGGATGATAATTTGCATAATATGCAAGATAGAGTTATTTAACTTGACTATTTTCATAGGTGTGATGTTTGGGAAGGGTTGCATCAAGTTGTTACTAAGATATGGACTCTTAATGTAGTTACACGCAAACCTTTAACCATACTTTCTAAGTAAAAATCTTAATTGGTTGTGTATATAGTTATGAAATTGGGAAGGGTTGTATAAAGTTTCAATGCAATGCTTCAAGTAGTTACTGAGATATGGACTTGTAATGTAGTTGAAGTCCAAACAGGGCCATAACTTGCATAAAATGATGGATAGAGTTATCGTACTTGATTGTTTACGAAGGTGTAATAGTTGGGAAGGGTTGTATACAGTTTCAATGCAATGTATCAATAAGTTACTAAGATATGGACTCCTAATGTAGTTGCATGCACAACTTTAACCAGAATACAGGATAGAGTTATTAAAATTAAAAATCAATATAGGTGTGATAGTTGGGAAGGGTTGTATAAAGTTTCAAAACAATCCATCAATTAAATAATAGGATATTGACTATTAATGTAGTTGCATGCCAAACGTTAACCAAATCTTTAGATAAAAAAGGGCCATAATTTACAAAATATACTGGATAGAGTTATCATACTTGATTGTTTACATAGGTGTGATGGTTGGGAAGGGTTGTATACAGTTTCAATACAATGTATCAAGTAGTTACCAAGATATGGTCTCTAAATGTAGTTGCACGCAACACTTTTAACAATAATTTCTAAGTAAAAAAATAAGGACCATAACTTGCATTAAATGCAGGATAGAGCTATCTAACTTAATAATCTACATAAGT
The DNA here is from genome assembly GCA_031761405.1 of Serripes groenlandicus. Classification (NCBI taxonomy): domain Eukaryota; kingdom Metazoa; phylum Mollusca; class Bivalvia; order Cardiida; family Cardiidae; genus Serripes; species Serripes groenlandicus. The sequence continues at coordinate 48,295,409 of JASEVX010000004.1, forward strand.
GTGATACTTGGGTAGTGTTGTATAAAGTTTCAATGCAATGCATCAAGTAAATACTGAGATATGGACTCTTAATTTAGTTGCACGCAATAATTTAACCACAATTATTTCTAAGTAAATAAGGGCCATAACTTCCAGGATAGAGTTATCTAAATTGATAATATACATATTAATTTAGTTGCACGAAGAACTTTAACTAGAATTTCTAAGTCATAAAAGGCCATAATTTATCTAACTTGATAATCTACATATGTGTGATAGTGGGTTAGGTTTGTCGTAAATTTCAATGCAATACTTGTAGTATTAAGTACTTGCATGCAAAACCTTAACCAAGGTGTGACGTGGACGCCGACGCCGACGCCAGGGTGAGTAGTATTGATCTCATATTCTTCAAATAGTCGAGCTAAAAACGATAATTCTTCATTATTTCAGGGGAGTAGAATTTAGAAAGGTCTTTAAGGAGCTGAAGAAAATTAAGGCATTCTTTCAAGAAACACCATTTCTGGCTTTGAGTGGAACATTAACACTGAAACAAAAGCAGGAATTCCCAAAGCAACTTAGCTTATGTAATTTTTCAATCATAGAAAAAAGTCCAGACAAACCAAATCTGTTCCTAGAAAAGTAAAAAAAAAATGGAAGTTCTTCAGATGTGGAGGAGTTTATGAAAAAGTAACACATGAAATGTGTGATAAACTGTATGAAGTTAAAGATGGGTTCCCCGTAACACTGATATTTATCCCAATACACTATATGAGCATAGCTTTAATGTATTTGAATAGATTTGTCATACCAAAGAACATTTGACGATGCTCTTTATAGTTCAGTTTGTTCAGGGCCAGACCAATACGTAATTGACAAAACAATGGCGGAATGGAAAAAGGTAGATCCACACATCAGGCTTGTTTGACAACATCCATATTAGGAATGGGATTTGATCCCAAGAATGTAACCAGAGTTGTCCATGCTTGCCCTCCAAGAAATATTGCCCAATACCGTTAAGAGATTTTTTTAGAGCAGGTTGTTGTGGCCAGCCTTCAAAGGCTACTTCGCATTACAATGCCAGGAACATAGCCAGAAATCTTCCGGGGATAAATGAAGATATCATTCCATACTGTACAAATGACACCTCTTGCTTTAGAAACAAACTACTTTCTGTATTTGGATATGAGAAGGACAAAAGTATTGTGGGCTGCAGCTGTTGTTCATTCTGCAAGACATCATGCAACTGTGAAGAGTGTTTGTTACTTAAAATGAAATTATAAAGCAACAAGCAAAAACTGTGTATTCAAACAACACAATTTAAGATATGTCAATATTTAATAAATATAATTCTATCATTTCTTTTGTGTAATGTATCACATACAAACGTACATGTGCATCAAAGTATTCATAATATGATAAACTACAAGCACCAAGTATTAAGTGATAGTGTTTTATACTGATGGACTGTTTGTTTTGTAAAATGATTGTATTATTGTATTGAAATATGACTTTTGAATAAATATTTTAAGAGCATATATAGTGTATGCAAGTTATGTTACAGTGTTATGAATACAGAAAAGGTTATTTAGCAGATGGCTTTGAAAACATTTAGACACCCATATGGAATATATTTTAAAATTAAGGTATAGTATATATACTAATTGACTGGAATTGAAAATTGGAATTGGCAAATGAAATGATTGCAATTTCTACTTATACCACAATGTTTTCAACAGTAGTATATTGCAGTGGCCTCAATAAGCGTCTGTATGTGGGAAAGGATTAACCCTTTTCTTCATATAAACGTTTTCTGAATTCTCTGCAGCAGACATTTTTTTAACATTTTTTTAACAAATTGTGACAAAAGGAGAAAGTACTCAAAACGAGCAATTTCTCATTTTGCAACAATGTTTTCAACTCTTTAACACAATTATAACTTGTAGTCTGCATATATGTTGTACCAGGGAAAGGGTTGACGCATACGTTTTCCTGTTTGATCGTCTAAGCCTTAATCTAATTCAAGTGCAGTAGAGACTGAAACAGTGATAGAAAAGGAAACTCGGAATAGAAATTATGCTTGCAACTTTTCAAATGCTACATTTCTTTTCCTGTGTTTCCTAAACACACATGTCTAACAATATCATATCAGTTAAAGTCGTTATCCTTTCCCTGATATAGGTGCTTTCTTACCCATTTGCAACATAGGACTTTTGAAAACAATTCTATTCAATAATCATACTTCCATAAATAGAGAATTGTCATACCTTTGCCTAGATCATTTCAAAGTCATGGGAAAGAATTAAAAACATTAAACTAGAACTCTTACTGTAATGCTGATTGACATTATGTAGGCCATACATCATGAAGTGTGTATTTCCCACATACAGATGCTTTCTGACGACTTTGCAGCAGACGACATTTGAAAACATAACTGTAAAAGGAGAAGTTGCTCATGTTTTGCCACAATTTGATTCACTAATTATACTTTCATTTATAGAATATTATCTACTTGTGCCTATATATTTTTAATGTCACCTGTAGCAGGTTTGTTATATGCGGGTCATAGTAAGCCCCTCGAGTACTTATTTGAAAACAAGAGTCATGCTTAAACAGAAACATTATTTCTTAATAAAATTCACTGTTTGAAACTGTGATTTTATCAGGAAACAGTCCATGGTTGCACAAAAGAAATATTATCTCAATGTCTGTATGAAATTCAAAGCACACACAATACAAATGAATAACTGAATAAACTATGATAATTTCCTACCATGATTTTAATGAGAAAGCTATGATAATTTCCTAATTTACCTGTTAACTGACACGGATACTGTTCAATGCCTTAAACAACAGACAACCTTTAAAAGCATTGTGGTCAAATTTAGCAATTTCTCTTTCTCCATAGAATTTGGAAACATGGTTTGCTTACATTTATAGAGATTCACAATAACTTGCCTAGATGCTATGAAAGCCATCCACTTCAAAATTTAGTTGATGTGGCAAAGGTTTAAACCGATTTGTCATAAGCAATATTTTTCTTCTTCCCAGAATGCTTTCAAATGTTATTTGCTTTATATGAATCAAGTTATTTTTAATAGGTTTTCGGAAATGACATGGGAGGACGAGTTATTATTAGAAAAAAAGAACAAATCTAAATGTTTTGAACATATTACAATTGTGTTTGTTTAAAAACACTAAGTTATGACACATCTAAAATGAAATAGATAATCCGATGTTTTAAGTATATGCAGTTTCTTTATTTTGACTCACATTTATGGTTTTTTTTTTGTCTTATTTACGAAGACAAAAGAGTCCCTGTTAGACTTGCTGTAGACTGTTAATTCAGGGCTCGAATCTAGCACTCGTCTGTATCAGTCGACAGTGTGTATGAAATTCGAAGCATACACAATACAAATGATTAACCTGTTATCTGACACAGATGACTTTCAATGCCTTTAACAACAGACAACCTTAAACCCTTTATCTCGTATTGATGCATTCTGACGCCTCTGCAAAAGACAGCTTTTTGAAAACATAGTTACAAAATAAAAACTTGTTTAAAACAATCAATTTCTCCTTTTGCCACAATGTTTTCCAGTTTAGTCATATGTTGTCCATTAAATTATAGAGATTTTCTATGTTTTTACAAAATATGTTCAAAGTCGTCTGCTGCAGCATTGTCCTATGAGGGAAAGGGTTAAAAGCATTGTGGTCAAACATGGTTTTGTTGTGTTTTCTGCCAAATAGTATGTTCTTAAAAAATGCCACATCAAGTAATCATTAAATAACATATGTATACATCTTGTTGACTTTAAAATCCTGATGAATTTGTTATTACATTCTGAAACAAGCCAACCTTTCTAAGTTAAAAGTATTAGTTGTCGATAATTCGAGTCATTTTGACCCCTCACCTTTTGAAAATATTTTGACAAAAAAAAATAGTCATTGCTCATAATGATTAATTTCTCCTTTTGCCACAATGTCTTCAACTCTTTTCAATTATTATGCTTTTGTTAACCGCGATTTTTCATATTTTTGCCAAGCTGTTTTCAAAGTCATCTGGTCGACGAGCTGCTAAACAGAACCGGTCCAAAGAGCACCAAGCAGAATACAACATACAGAGAGGCATTGAACCCTGGCCTGAAGCTTGCCCTCATTCTGCGACATCTTGCGTCTGTGACCAAGTATCACTCAATGTCCTATGAGTGAAGGGTTGCCTCACAACATTATATCCCTGTTCATCCAAGAAGTGTGACAGGCCATCCTCGATTAGTACAAGGATGAGGTAATTATGTGTCCCACCACTAAGGAATGGCGTGCCATATCTGACAAGTTCATAAAGAGCTGGAACTTCCACCATACCTTTGGTGCACTTGATGGCATGCACGCCAGCTCCAAACAGTGGTTCCCTATATTCCAACTATAAAGGGTTTTACTATATTGTTCTCATGACGTTCGTTGATGCTGATTACCAATTTATCTCGGCATGGAATCAGCATAAGACGCTTACATCGCCAAAGCCTCTGACCTGAAGGAATGCGTTGAAGTTGGTAGATGGCTGCCGTTCGCTGACTGTGCGTTGAGCGCGCGGTGCATGCGCTGTGCTACGCGGGGTATTCGTTCCGCGCGCTAGCAACACGTTGTGCTTTCGTTGGATTGTTTAAAATGTGAGTTATCAACTCGCTAGCTTCTTCTAAATCCTGGCAAAAGTTGGGCGCACAACGACGCACTAATAGTATTTTCCATTTGTTCATTCATTTTCAATGCGCGAGGCCGTGTGTCGCGTATGTGTGACCGAGCTTTTATTAAGCTTCCAAAAAAAAAATTACGCTGCGATGTGAATTATGTGTTATTGAACCGATATTTAACACCGTTCGAGTTTGAATATAACATCTTGATTTAAATACCATTTATAAAGGCGTGAATGATACGGTTTTGACAATACAGTTGTTACCTCTGTTAACAACGACCTTTTCGGAGAGTTACTATTGTTTAGGATATAAATGTCCGGCTCGTTTGCCTGAAACGTAACACGAGTAAGGTATTTGTGATAACTATTGATAAGGAGTATGTTATTCACGAACAACGCTGTTCGAATCAGAATGTGCGTACACGCATGTGTATCTGGTTCTACAATACTGAAAATACCTGATAGTTGGTTCTTCCTCGAAGCAGCTCATATATGGTGTATTTTCAGAAATCACAGATAGATCATCAAACACTCTGAAGTTCAGTTCAGGAGGTGGTTCTATGTATTCAACCTATTATGTAACAGTCTTACTCACTGCAGTTAAAAGCTCGCTTGTAACTTCATCATCGATGAAATCTTCGTGGGAAACTAGCGCAAAACCAAAGAATGTTTTTTATCAATTAACAAATTACCTCGAAATATATTGTTGATATTGACTACTTTTATTTCTCTTCATTTTAACAAAACAGTTCACAACGCCACACATTATATTTGTATGTGTTCGATCTAAATAATTACAAGGAATAATTTTAATATTTTAAAAGATGATAAACATATATTTAAAAATACATTTATGATAAGAAGAAGAAGAAGAATATTTTATTAGACTTAAACTTACAAAGTTTCTTGCCATTTCAATACAATACTTCAAGCAAATTTGTACAAAACAAACATTCCAGGTCAGTTTGAATGAAACGAAATATCTTCCATTTACTTACTCACATACACATATATATGTTTATATAGAACTGCTTTCGTTGTGACACTATGTGAATACATTGGCCATTGAAGAGGCGCTAACTTATTAATCAAACTTAAAAAGTGATTTTGTTATTAATGTTGCCAGATACGGTTCTCATAACTAAATCTATATACTTTTTGATTTAGACACTATATCTATGAATAACAACATTTTCTATATATGATTACAGAACAATCGTACAGAAATGTCTCAAAATGGTCACAACCAAACTCATGAGACCCATATTGTTCCAAGCAAAGTACATCGAATTATATATTCAGAACATGTTACACCATATGAAAACAGTGTTTATATAAATAATGAACTAAAAGGCTCATTTGAAAGTTACTGAATTAAAAGAAAGCCATGTTACAAGCAACGGGCGAGGATTTTCAAAAACAGTTTCCTTGTGTGCCATCGATAGATCACAGCCATCGAATGGGTCATCGGATAGCTTGGAGCCGACTTTAGACAGAATACAAATTTCACATTTAACAATCAACAAATTTGCTGCAATCGCCAATAAATTCAATTTCGTCATCTTATTCAAATTATTACCCAGCTAAAATATTTGAAACCATTGCATCATTCTCGTCGCTGTTGATGCTCGATCATACGAGAATATTATAGTATCTTATACCGACACATATTTGGTTTCAATCGGACATCAAGTCACAAGTTCTAATATTGTAACTGACGGATTTCCATTACATTACTCCATTCTTATATTGAATCCAGTAAGTGTAAATGATTCAAACATAATGCAAACTGTCCACCAATATGAGTCAACATAGTCTTTAGAAACTGGTTCGACACACCAGTCAATAGTCTTGGTGACAGACATACTTCATGATAATTCAACGGAACAAATAAAGATTATTCCGACCACGGGTGATTCATAGTGACACATATGACAAGGAGACACAATTAGATGCTTCAACAATCGAAATGTTCACAGAGTACCAGACTTCAGAGTGTGAGCATTGGACTACCACGCATTCCGTCACAATTGATTCTGTTCCTGTTCTAGCATCACATCAACATTCAAAAGGAACAGTCCTCCATATCACAACAAGCGATACTGGTAAGTCTTTTAAACATAACATCAATACTTAACTGACTTTTGACAAATGCCTAATCATCTGTGTCGTTATAATTGTGCATAAAACCGTAGACCGTCTCCGTGGTGTAGTGGTTAGAGCATCTGACTTTGAGGCGGGATAACAGCGTTCAATCCCTGGTCGGGTATAACCAATGACTTAAACATGGTAGTGATACCTTTCTTTGAGGCGGGATAACAGGGTTCAATCCCCGGTCGGGTATTACCCATGACTTAAATATGGTAGTGATACCTTTCTTCCTCGGCGCTCAGGGTTTCGGGGATAACATTACGACTAATACGTCGGTGTAAGCATAAATAATACCAGCAGTACTGGTAAATTACCCAGGAAACGCCGTGATATAACGGAATTACTGTTGAAAGAACTGTAAAACACCATTCGAACAAAAATAAACTGTGGAAGAGGGTCGTGAAGAGGTAGAGCATTGGTCTCTTGTACCATAGGTCTCCGGTTCCATTTCCGTGATAAGCCGGTTCTGACATTTGGATTTGTCCACACAGACGGCGTGAGTACCGGTTAGGTCTCCATGAAGCAGACATCGAGCGTGATTAATATAAGTTGGACCCGTGTTTCACAATCAACGTAAACTAAATAAGTCTAATCTTTTCCAATTTCCCTATTGCAACAATTTTGCAGCGGTATCTAGCTGACAAACACGTTGAGAATTTCTATAAATGATGACATACTTATAGAATAGAATTTCTCATTTTGCCACAATGATTTTAAAAGTGGTTTTCTGCAGATGCGTCATATTGCGACTGCCTGTGTTATCTATTGTATTGCATATGGATGTGACTCTTTTCAGGTGTGATGCCAGTCCCGAGTTTCTCAACGGCGTGTATTTTACTTTTACACTTGTTATTACAAAATCATTAACCATCAAAATCTGCATTTAAATAATATGTTTAACTTCAGAATAATATGGATCACACATAACATAGCATGGTATTACACAAGAATTACTATATCATGTAGAACAGTATTTAAACAAAGAGTGAGAAAAATAATTGATTGAGATTTAACGCCGTTTTCAACAATGTTTCAGTCATAACACACTGGCCATCGACTCATGTGTTCACTGGTATTATCCAGGCAACTTGCTGCTTTTCCAAATAGAATGTCCATATGTGGAATGACGCTAGTCGCAATGGCTGTTATCAAACGTCGGGTAAATAGTTTGTATAGCAGGGGTTTGAGCTCACAACCCATATAGTGACAGACAGTCCGCGTCCCTACCGACTGAGCTAACCCGGCTGTAGCTTTTCCGGGGACTCATAACAGAAAATACACCGAAAATACATGGAAACCATGGAAAAAACCAAGGAATTTAATGTTAAAATGCGGAAATGCTGGAAATGTGTTCGAATACTCCGGGGTCCCAGAACCATTCAAGCATGTCCATGGAATTTTTCCGGGGTTTCCATGAAACTTTTCCGGGTTGTCCATGGAATTTCCGGGTTTTCCACATAAATGTCCTGGAATTTCCATGGAAAGTGTCAGATTATCCCTGGATTATCACTGGAAAGTTGTCCGAATACTCCGGGGATTTTCCATGGAATTTGGTAAGTCTCCCCGGAAAAGCTACAGCCGGGAAAGACAGAATGAGCAACGAAAGACTCTGTAGTTGAACGTCATCAAAATTTTACGGATTTAGCTGGACTTTTGAACTGAGAGTTATTGATTGATTGATTGTTGGGTATTTAACCCCGCTTTCAATTTTGTTCAGTTATATCACGGCGTTTCCTGGGTGAGTTGCCAATACTACTGGTCTAATAAGCCTGACACCAACACTCCAGTCGAAATGCTAACCCCATCAAGGAGGGCAGCCTTTACTTCCAATTTAAAAGTCATTCGTATGACCCGACCGGTGATCGAACCCGCGACCTCCCGCACCCGAGGTGGACGCTCTATCACTACAACACACAGGTGGTAACATAGTTTGAAGAAAGATACCAAACCGAACAATTACGATATTGATAAGGATATATACATGGGCGTATATGGTACCACAAATGAGCCGTTCCGCGAGAATTCCAACATTGTGGACTCTGCGTAAAGTATCGACCCGGATCAGCTTAAGCATGCCGCGCAGGCTAACCCGGGCAGACACTTTTCGCCTCCTGTGGATTTTCCATTTCAGGAATCATTACTCTATAAATCTATTCCCCTGAGACGGAATGTGTCGGCCCGGATTAGCCTGGGTCGATACATTACGCAAAGTCCATAGTTGTGATTTTCTCGCTGTATGGCTCAAATTAAGATTTGATTGATCCAAAGGATAATAAAAGTATTTTCATGTTTTTTATTTCGATAATTCATTAACATTTCTTTTTAACCTTTTCCCTCATATAGACGCTTTCTGACGCCTCTGCAGCAGAGGGCCTTTTGAAAACATAGTGACAAGAAGAAATTGCACAAAACGTGCAATTACTCCTTTTGCCACAATGTTTTCCACTTTTTGTGATAGGTTATCCATTCAATTATGGAGATTTTCTATGTTCTGACAAAATACGTTCAAAGTTGTCTGCTGCAGAATTGTCGTATGAGGAAAAGGGTTAAGATACCGTTACAAAACAGTATTATGTTTCTAAACATAGTAAAGATTGTATACAACTATACATTTAAAATATTGGATATATCTGTAGCTCAAGTGTTCTATGGGAGTGTACACTACAGTAGTGTTTCCATATATAAAGATAAAATTCGCTCTTGCTCGCATTATCTCTTATCCACATACAGATGCCTTTTCTCGCCTCTGCAGCAGACGAGTTTTGTAAACATTTTGACTAAAAAAACAACAAGAGATGTTTGTCAAACATTATGCCCCCCCCCCCCCCCCCCTTTTGCCACAATGTTTTCCTCTTTTTGTCATAGGTTATCCATTCAATTATGGAGATTTTCTATGTTCTGACAAAATACGTTCAAAGTTGTCTGCTGCAGAATTGTCGTATGAGGGAAAGGGTTAAAATACCGTTACAAAACAGTATTATGTTTCTAAACATAGTAAAGATTGTATACAACTATACATTTAAAATATTGGATATATCTGTAGATCAAGTGTTCTATGGGTTTGTCAAACATTATGCCCCCCCACCCCCGTAAAATTAGCATGGACCGAGATGCCAGTTGATTTGTCATTTCACATTGGATGTCAATGAGTCAGTTTTAAGATTATGAACAATTTTCATTCAAAGTTTGAGGATGGTAGGTACAGTTCTTAATCCCATTGTGATGACGACTGATATTTGCAGATATTATGTATCCTCCAGGTGCAGGCATTGTTGAGTTATCACTCAGACAAGCTTAAAAAAGGTTTTTGAGTTCAAAGTCACTGTGACCTTGACCTTTGACCCAATAACCTCAAAATAAATAGGGTTCATCTACTGGTCAGGCCCAACCTCCAAGTCAACTTTCAGGACCATAGGTCCAGGCATTATTGAGTTATCACTCGGACAAGCTTAAAAAGACTTTTTGTGTTCAAGGTCACTGTGACCTTGACCTTTGACCTCAAAATATATAGGGTTCATCTACTGGTCAGGCCCAACCCCCAAGTCAAGTTGGAGGACCATAGGTCAAGGCATTGTTGAGTTATCACTCGGACAAGATTTGATCTACAGACGGACCGACGGACCGATCGACAGACATGTGCAAAGCAATATACCCACCCCTCTTCTTCGAAGGGGGCATACAAATGATAATAAACAGCAATTTCTCCTTTTGGAACAATGTTTTCAACTTTAATCAATAATCATTCTTTCATAAATGGGGAGTATCTATAACTTTGATTAAATCATAAATGTTTTCAAAGTCGTCTGTTGCAGATTTGTAGGAAAACGGTATAATAACATAAAAAATAAACAGTGGATGCCAATTAAAAGCGTGAAAGTTCTATTTGATTATAACAAAGTGGGAAAAGGAGCATGAGCAAATCACTACCTGCACTTATCGTTTTAGTACAATATGTCTGAAGATAATGCTTTTGATAAAATAGCCATCATCGAATGTTATTTATATCTATCTCTCATACTTGTTTACACGTACTGTATATATATATGAGCCGTTCCATCATAAACCAACATTATGGACTCTGAATAATGTATCCATCCAGATCAGCCTCTCATGGGGATAGAGGTATAGAGTAATGATTCCTGAAACAGAAAAAACACAGGAGGCGAACAGTGTCTGTCCGGGTTAGCCTGCGTTACATGCTAAGGCTGATCCGGGTCGATGCTTTAGGCAGAGTCCACACTGTTTTCTCGTGGAACGGCTCATATGTCGCCTCTGTTATATATCATCTGCGTCTTCATCATCTGCATCTGTTGTTGCATCTGTGTCCGTAGAACTAAAGTCATCGAGTGGCATACACGCATAGCACTTCTCCTGCGAGTATATAAAGGGCAAACTTAGTTCATACGCGTTGCAGTTTCAAAAATACAAATTAATCAAGTTACGCTTTTCCCATGCCAAAAAAAAGTAAATGCTGAAACTATGCTTTTCCTTGTTGAAGAGGTTTGAATGTTTAAATAGTGTTATTATTTAATTTGATTATTGATATTAAAGCTGCAACGAATTCATTTGAGCCCTTCCATGAGAAATCCAACATTGTGGACTCTGCGTAAAGTATCTACCCGGATCAGCCTAAGCATGCCGCGTAGGCTAACTCGGACATACACTTTTCGCCTGTAGATTTTCTGTTTAAAAATCATTACTCTATTTCTCTACCCTCCCCCCCCCCCCCCCCACCCCCCTTGAGACTAATTGTGTCGACCCGGATGAGCCTGCGCGGACTGCGCATGTTGATCCAAGTCGATACATTACGCAGAGTCCATAATGTTGGCTTTCTCGTGGAACGGATCATTTGCTTATTTCTGAATTGATTGATTGGTTTGTTTCGAATTCATGAAAACCAACGTAGACACATTATACTTCACGTTGTTAGTATAAGTAAATACATTTAAACGATTTTTGTATCATGCAAAAAAACACCTCCTGGGTGTATATGAGTTATCTCAAACTGAAACCAATCAACGGGACTATGTCATTACCGAAGCCACTGGACCAGTCTGCGTCACCGAGCATTGAGATCAGGATCTGATCTAGTCTGACAATCGTCGTGTTAGCATCTTGAGACAAGTTTCACAAATTTCAGGTTTATTTTATTCGGCTTATAAAGCTATTTTACATCGCTGCAGACATATTTATATGACAGTTTAACAAATTAACATATATACATTGACGAGAGAAAAACACATACATTTTCATTACTCTAAAGCATTACGCAAACAATTTACATATATACTACACATGACAAGATGCCAAAACCATCACTTTAACATACACAACAAAACAACAAAACTAAAAATAAGAACATGGAATAGCGATGACAGAAAAAAGGACACCTGCGTCGTCTTGGTATGCACTTTGATGGTAATGGGCATTTATATCGTGTTTTGTGTGTGAAATGAGCCGTTACGCAAGAAAACCAACATTATGGACTCTGAGTTATGTATCGATCCAGATCACCCTGCGCAGTCCGCCGGGGCTAATCAATGTCGACACATTCCGTCTAAGGTGGATGAAGGTATAGAGTAATGATTCCTGAAACAGAAAATCCACAGGAGACGAAACGTGTCTACCCGCATTATCCTGCGCGGCATGCTTAGGCTGATCCGGTTCGATGCTTTACGCGGAGTCCACAATGTTGCGGCGATAGACATCTGCGTAATGTATCGACCAGATCAGCCTGCGCTGTCCGCGCAGACTGATCCGGCCGACACATTCCGTCTTAGGGGGGATAGATGTTTAGAGTAGTTATTCCTGAAACAGAAAATCCACAGGAGGCGAAAAGCGTCTATCCGGGTAAGCCTGCACGGCACGCTTAGGCTGATCTGGATCGATACTTTACGCGGAGTCCACAATGTTGGTTTTCTTGCGGGACGGCTCAAATGATTTAAATTACCTTCAAGTTAAGCCAGCAGTCAGGGCAGTATATAAAATTGCAATCCTTGTCATCGCATGATTCAAATTTCTTGTTTTCAACATCGTTACACACTAAGCATCGTCCTCTCGCTGCTGTAAACACTCGAAGCCAACCACAAAGGCAAGGCAAGCATTTTGTAAGCGCATGCAATACACCACTTCTTGACTTGAAATGAGAAAGGATATATACTGTTTTATACTGTTTGAAAACGAGTCATATATTACTCATAACGACAGAAATTAAAGATATAATTCACGAAAACGAGCATTTAACATATTCCCCATACATGTATAATAACGTTATTTAAGATTAAATAAAAAAAAGTTTGAAACGTTTCACATTTCTGTTTAAGGATGTACTGAACTGAAAAGTGGATTTTTCATAATATTTAACTTTTGTTGTAATATTGTTTTTTTGAAAGTTGAATATATGTTATTTAAATTAAAAAAAAAAAAAAAAAAGGTATGGTACTGGGCTTTTTTCTTTGCTAGATCAATTTATAAAAGCCTTATGATGAGTTTTTTTTTGCTATTTCAGCCCATGAAAAAAAAAAAGTTTTCACGCAAATTGCCGATATTTGAAAGATGATATGCTAATTGTTTATCTTCTTGTGGTTTTAATCTCATTCTGAAGGTATTTTATCCATATCTTTGGAAGTTCATGCGATACATTGTAGTTAAAGCTAAAAAATAGACACTATTTGACACTAATGAAAATCCATATTTGTCAGATTTATTAATAGACAATTTCAAAACTTTGAAATAAGGAAAAAACATATTTGTAATATTTAACTTTTTCTGAAACTTCTCTAAGTTATTTCAATTACTATCATTTATCAGATTTTAATAAGAAAAGTATATGTCACTGTGCAATATTTTCAGTTTTTCTTCTTTGAATGTCTAAAAAATGTTAAAATATGAATATATATTTATTAATTTTTCAAACATATCTTCAAATGTCAAAAAAGTTTTCCAATATTTTCTACTTTTTTTCAAAACAATATGATACTATACAAGTTCTAGATTAAAATTTATATACATGGACATATGTTCTTTTTGCCCAGTTTTATTTCTTAATCAAACACGGCAACTGGACAGCGTCTCACGAACAAATTGAAGGCTCATGAAAAAAATAGGCCCTTTATCTCAAGCAAGTTTTATCCATTTTTTTTTAAATTTTGAAGAATTATAAAAAGGTATAATGACTAAACAGGTTTTAATTGACAACAAAATAAGAAGATTTAATAAGAAAGTAAAAAAAAAAAAAAAAAATCTTTAATTTCAAAACCTCAGTTCAGTACATCCTTAAACTAACAACCCCAACATTTTGATTAAAGAATAACTCATTTAACTTGGGTAGTTAAACGAATTTCAAGAATGATTACTGTTTTTAAGTTATAATTGGTTTGATTAAGACGCACATTTGTTTGTATGGTATCAATTAGAATATTTGGTTTTAGGGTTTATAGGGGCATACATGTATGTATATACACATTGTCCTAACACCCCGAGTGTTTGGAGAATGCTAGTAAAACGCTGCAATTTTATTGATTTATTTTGCTTCATTGCCCGATGTGTACGGACAATCTGAATACGCCCATTGTTAAACATCATCAATTGATTAATAAACAAGACGGATGTTTGATGCAAAGCATCAAAGAGAAGCCACAATATTTCGTTTCACATGAAGGAATAAGAAAAAAGATCATTTAAATCCACAGACATTAGAGCAATTTAATCTGTAGTCAGTATTTGCTGATATCGGTTATTGAAGATATAAGTCTTATGTAGGATATTTAACCTGGCAGGGTCTGTGTTTTAAGTGAATGAGATAATTTAGAGTTAAACTGATCATGAAAAGTGACATATAATACTAAAGATAAATGGACAAGTGGTTATGATAAATTTAAATTAGTACCAAAAACAATCAACTATTTGTATTGAACACACGCCCTGGTATGATAATGTTTTATCAAATAATGCTGACACACAGACATTCTTTTATTTCGTTTGTATCGGTTGGTCATGATAGTGGATAAGGGTTGCCCACATAAAACAAATCTGCAGTAGACGACTTTGAAATTATCAAGTAAAAAGTATAAAAAATCTCTATAAATGATCGTATGATAATTGAAAAGTATTGAAATTATTGTGGCAAATGCAGATGATGCTCATTATGAGCAATTTCTCCTTTTGCCACAATGATTTCAATGATGTTTACCCTGACATACTTTTAAATCATCAAGTACAAAACATAGAAAATCTCTATAAATGATAGTAAGATAATTGAAAAGAGTTGACATTATTGTGGCAAATTGAGCAATTGAAAATCAAAGCTGTCGGATTACAAACGAACAATCTCGAGTTGACGAAACTGATGTGAACTCGTGTCGTGATTAGCATTCAGAAAATCAAGGAAACGTATTTCAATGTACACGTAATCCGAAAGACTGACAAGAGCTGCAGCGAATTGATCCTTTTGCTACAATGTTTTCTACTTTATGTCCATAAATTATACCTTCATTTAGCAAGATGTTCCAATTTTTACTTAATGTGCTACATATCTGTTGTACGTGGGATTAACATAGGAACTATAGTTTCAATTTTTTTGAAAACGTTAAACCAGTGCATGAAAATAAAATTTATTTGAATTTATTTCTCAAACTGTGAATTTACCAGTTGATATAAGAGTTGAAATGCTGTCTACATTTACAGTGATAAGTTAAATACAGTTCAGTTAATCCGATCACACTTTGTTTGTAAGAACCAGAAGATTTCATTTCATTTAAGTTTTCTGGATGTTCGCATCGCATCCGTGATAAAACATGTTGTCGGCTAGGCAAAATACACCGATATCGTGTTTACCGCGATATTCATGAATGTGAAACTGCAGCAGCGAAAAAGAACGAAATTGATCTTGAAACATATATTTCTGTGGTTTAAATATTTTCATGTCTGCATTTTGCGATGACAATTGTACTTTGAATCAAGTATGTACTGAACATGTATAGGCCGGTTATTTTTAGATTTGGGGTAAAACTAATTGCAACAGAATTTCTTTTTCGACCAAATGATAGCCTATACATGTATAAAGAACCTCCAAAAAGTCCTCAACAAAAATATGAGAATATCTTGTTAAATCAACCAAAATATTTTTGTAAAAATGATACTTTTTGTGTTAACCCGCTCTGTACACCATACATAAAAAATATGTGACTTAGGCAGTGACGTAGGCAATCTTACAGTAAACTGTAAACAACAGACGATTATAACGTTGAAGTAATTTGGGCTGCAACTTGAACGGTAAGTAACGTTATAGACATATTCCATTGAAAATCGTGCTATCATTAAAAAATTCCGTCAAAAAAAAAAAAATCTTTAATTTCAGTAAATGTGAATGATATGAACATATTTACAATTAATTTGTATCTTAATTTACATATTTCATTTAAAATAATTAATTGTATTAACATATTTAAGTAGAACTCAAAATAATTTTAAAAAATGAGAAGAGATTTAAAGAAAAATTGACGGACTTAACTCCCATCAAATTTGTCATCCTTTAAAAAAATCAAAAAAAAAAAAATCTCCATTTTAGTTCCTATGTATTCTTTGCAATAACATGAAAAAATGGTAAATTACGGAGAGAACAATGCTTCTACATATCTTCTAGACAAACTAGTTGTTGAATACATTTAATTTCAAATTGTGTGTGATATAATTTTCGTTTCTGTCAATAAAAATGATGTTCGCACAGGTGCATACAGTTCTGTTCATCATTGGGGGATCATTTAAAAATACATATCATTTAATCACATCACTCCTAATATGTTAAACTTATTCAATTACAGTTACTAAATGCATCTCGAAAATGAAATATTCAAAAACCCGATGTTGCGATATCAGTTCTGTCAAAAAAGGCTACTGATGTTCGCAACAGCTTCGCTACGCAAAAATAACAATTACCTCCCGTTGTGATAATTGTCGTCGCTAGGTTCGCATCCGGTAACTACACAGAAAACAATATGGCTGCCGCCGGGTCATCGGCAGAGACACCGGTAAGTTAATTTTGATTTAAAGTCAGTCTGTCCGATGGAAATGATGATCGCAACTGATGATGTTCGCACGGTAATGTTTAAAATCGATGGTTTTAGACATTTTTCTAAACAGGAAGCAGGATATTTTGATTTACGGAAGATGTAAACAAGAATTGAATGTGTTTGGAGGGATTTCTGACGTCTGCAGCGCGAATTTGAAAGCGTTTTTGTGCTAACGTCATTTTACGACGGACATCGTTGTTGCGAAATCATTTTCTGACAGATTTGTTTGTTGCGATCATCATTTTCCGACAGATTTATTTTTGCTATTATCATTTCTTGACAGATTTTTTTTTGTGTGTGGTACAATCAGTTTTATTTTTATGTAACTTGTGTCAAAATTATTGAATTGAGGTTCTTGACAATATTTAACAGAATTCAATCTTTTAAAAGCTGAAAACCTGACGTAAAATAGGAGAGGGTGTTATGGTTCATATGTTTATAAATGAGCCTGCCCAAATGCACTCTCCTGTTAAAATTGTTCCATCACAACTTTGGCCTGAGATATAAAGGGGTGGGGTTTGGACTTTGTTGGGAGCAGTTTCTGTCCAAATTGTTTCATCTAAAAAAGGAGGGTTATATATATATATATATAATATATGGTACTTGTTTATATAAATGACACTGTCCAAATGCTCTCTTCTCTTTTGTCACAACTTTGGTCTGGAATATAGGGGACAGGTCATTTGACAAAATGCCTAGGCTAGGGGGGATGCTGCCCATTTTTTTTTCAGGTTTTAACTTTTATGTTTTTTGTTTTTTAAAGCTCTCCTGAGAATAAGCGCAGGCCAGTAAACTGTTGTTTTCATCCATCATAGTCATTGTATTTACGTGTGTCTGTTCACAATTTCCTAAACCAATGAAACAATTTCTAAATAGTTTCACAGTAATGTTCCTTCTAAGGTGATCCTCTTTCAAAGTTATTTAAATAACTCAATTCTATGCAGAACCTTTTTTGCTGCGGCAACAAATGCCAATTAATTTTTTCGGGTTTGGAGTTAGTAGTTTTTTAGCTCACCTGAGCATAAAGTGCAGGCCGGGTAAGCTGTTGAGATCACCCATCATAGTCGTTCTCTGTTCACATTTTCCTATACCAATGAACCAATTTCTAAATAATTTGATGGTAATATAGTCCTTCTACGGTGATACTCTTTCAAAGTTGTTTAACCCTTTCCCACATACAACAAATATGCAGCAGACGACTTTGAAAACATAGTGACACAAACCTGAAAAATCTCCATGAAAAATAGCATTTATTGTTTAATAAAGTTGAAAACATTGTTGCCAAAGGGGAAATTGCTCATTATGAGCAATTTCACCTTTGACAACAATGTTTTCAAAAGTAGTATGCTGCTATTATGTCAAAATGGAAAAGGGAAGAAATGCCAAATCTTTAAGAATCTTTTTGTCCATAATTGTTGTTCAAAGCATTATTAACGTTATTTCATTTTTATTCAGGAATGTCATAAAACAGCCCCTGGCAACCCAAAACAGAAACAACAACATAGAACAACGACTTATAGACAGAAAATAAAAAATGAAGATCCAGAAGCTTACAAAACTTATTTAAAAAAACAAAATGAACTTGTTAAAAGAAATAGAGAAACACTTAAAAGGGATCTTAAGAAAAAAATTCCAACAAAGGCTGCCATAGAAAAAAAGAAAAAACAACTTGAATGTCATAGAGAGAGAG
Source organism: Serripes groenlandicus (assembly GCA_031761405.1). NCBI lineage: Eukaryota > Metazoa > Mollusca > Bivalvia > Cardiida > Cardiidae > Serripes > Serripes groenlandicus. The sequence goes on from JASEVX010000004.1 coordinate 48,313,989, forward strand.
TCAGAGAAGGTATACTGAGAAGAAGAAAAAAGATTCTGACCCTCAGGATATTGGAAAAATATTACTGAAAGTATGTTCGGCAAAAAGTGCAGGAAAAACACGTAACAGTATTAAATCTAAAAAGGAATATGACCGTGAGATGAAAAGAAAAGAGAGGGAAAACATGTCCTATCAGAAAAAGATGTGGATTAGAAAGAAAGATAGGGAAAGAAAAGCAGAAAAGCGACAATCATTACAGACAAGTTTGCCAAAAGAAGTTGAGGTGACCACTACATGCAACTTGCCAAGTAACGTACAGGAAAAGAAATTCAAAACGAAAAAATCTGAGTGGAATATCACAAGTAAGGTGAGAAGTGCCTTACCTACAACACCAATAAAGTTTGCCAAAGTTATTAACAATATAATCACTAGAACCACACCAAGAAAAAAGAAAGAATTACAAAAACTTCTGAACAACTGCGGGAAAATGTCAAGATCCTTTATTCAATCTTTAAAATCAGTTTCAAAGAAACAGTCATTGTTACAAAAAAATGCAAAGGCAATCAGCCTTAGATTACTAAAGAAAAGCAGGAAATATGTGACCGGAAAGCAAAAGAAAAAGCGAACATCAAGAATACCTGTACAACTTATTCACTGTTTTTATGAGCGTGAAGATATCTCGAGGGTTCTACCTCAAAGACGGTATGCTACAAAAGATGGACCTGGATATGCCATGCAAGTTTCCATTAAAGCTGCCCATTCCAAGTTTTTGGCTGAGAATCCGAATAAATATGTTAGTCTTGGGAAATTTGCAGCTTTGCGTAAAAGAAATGTCAGAAAACTGAACACAATTAGTCACAGGGATTATTGTCTATGCGTTTATTGCTCAAATATAAAGTTCAAACTACTAACATTAAGTAGAGAAGTTGCAGATAAGAACAAGAAAAAAACAGATGAAAATGACATATTCAGTATATTACTCTGCCCTAAACCAGATTCTGAGAGGTTCTTTAACCCAGACTGCATCAACAGTTCCTGCACACAGTGCTCTAACTATTCAAAAACACTAGCAGATTATTATGTGGATATTGATGAGAATAAAGTATTGTCTTGGAATAAATGGGAAAAGGTTAAAGGCAATGATGAAAATCTCAGAAGAGAAGTCGTCACCAAAAGTGGAAACAAAAACGATTTGTTAAAAGAGTTAGTTTCTGAAGATATAATAAAACCATTACAAGGCTCTTCATTTTTTCAACATTTATTTAATGCTGCCTGGCAAAGAAAACAATTCAACAATATCAAAGACCAGCTGCCACAGGAACATCTCCTTCAGATTATGGATTTTGCCAAAAACAAAACCATTAAATACCAAAATGAAATCAAGTCTGTATTTTTCACAGCACAACAAGTTACTATGCACCCAATTGTCACATACTATAGAAGTAATAGTGGTTTGGTCAGAGATTCAAGTATTGTTATATCAAAAGATAATACCCATGATCATCATGCTGCCCATCATTTTCAAAATATCGTCATGGAGCATTTGCAAGAACAGATAGGGTATTTACCAAAGAGAAATATAATATTCAGTGATGGGTGCAGCAGTCAGTACAAGTCAAAGGCCATTTGCTGATTTGATACATGAAAAGATACCAGTAAATCGCAATTATTTTGGGTCCGAGCATGGGAAGGGGGACTGTGATGCTGACATTGGAGTAATTAACAGATTAGTCGACCGAGCAATCGTAGGAGGAAAGGTCATTATTAACAATTCAGAAGATTTGTTCAATTTCTGAAGTGTACATTTGACACTAGATGACACTTTGTCCAAGAGACACTTTTTCTATGTAGATACTAATGAAATTAAAAGAAATAGGCAAGAGACCATCAATGCAAAGACAGTACCATGTACAAGGAAGATACACCAACTTAGAAACCTTACAGATAAGCCATCCTTTTTGAAAGTCAGAAACCATTCATGCTTTTGTGCCAATTGTGAACTTGGAAATGATCTCAAGTGTTTGAACGCTAAATATGTAAAGCAATATAGAGACATCAAAATTGAACAAGGTAAAAATGTCAAAACCGAAACGAAAACAAACACTTTTGAAGAAATTAAAACTTCAGTTGGGAAAAATGTCAAGACCGAAATGAAAACAGACAATTTTGAAGAAATTGAAACTCTAGTTAGTGAAGAACTTCAAAGTATTCAGGCTACAAAAACAGCAGAACCTTATGAAGAGAATGCAGTGAATACTGTAAATTCTAAAGAAGACAGAAAATGTTACTTTGATGTGAAACTGAAGGAAATGGAGACATTTAAAAGCTATCAAGAATTCGAAATGAATGCACTCCAAGTGGCAGAAGATTGTGACAAAAGATATGGTTCAATATCATTAAACCCAGAAATAAACATAGTTCAGTATAAACTGACTGGTGATGCTGTAGCTGCCAACATCTACCCTGAAGGTTTACCTGAACAATTGTCTGCAAATGTTCCAGTAATGGTTTTTGGGGATGGTAACTGTCTTCCAAGAAGTGGAAGTGTATTGGCGTTTGGTGATGAAGAGCATCATCTAGAAATAAGATGTAGAATCATATTGGAGCTTGTTAAACACAGTGAATTGTATATTAATGTAATGCACATAAGAAAAGGAATTATCACAGAAAAAGTACCACAAAAAGAAATTGATAATTTATGTAAAACTTATGCCATGTTCTCAGAGTATTTCACTGTTGGTGACAAACTGACCCCCTCTGCAATACGAAACATATTCAGAGCTGAAATCATGGCAATTGCAAAGAGAAATACATTCATGGGAATTTGGCAGTTATTTTCTCTCAGCTCAGTGTTGCATTGCAAACTGTTTTCAATATACCCAAATTTAGGACCAAGCATCTGTCGCCTTACTTTGAACAGATTAATTCAACCAGTGCAGGACAACCATGATGAGTATATGGCAGGAATTATGTGGTCAAGCAACAGAGATGACATGGTTGAAGAAAATTGGGTACCTAACCATTTTGTGCCAGTAATGCCTATTGAAATACCAGTAGAATTATGCCTTGAGAAAAATGATGTAGATTTGGATTCATCTGGTTCATTTGAGGGGTTAGATTCCAGCCTAATTAACAGTGTACTTGGCATGCTGAATGACAACCAGTAAGTTTTTTAATCACTTTTTTCCATTAAAAAATATTTTTTGAACTTTAAAACCTTACCTATTTCAAACTTGTAAGTATGCACAATTGGAAACATTGGCAGTTTATCTCTTTTCAACCAAGTTATGTTTACAAGATAGATAAAACACTAATGTTTCTCTCCTGTGTATATACAGCATTTAAACACCCATTTATTTTTATGAAGTTGAAGGGAAGATCTGCAAACATAATAAACCTTTTTTTAGACGAAAGGGTTATTATGCCCGCTAATCTGCGTCAAATAATTGATTGGGGCTTAACGTCATTTTCAACAATCTTCTAGTTATATCATGGCAGCCAGTTTACCTGCTCATGTCTTTCCTACCTTTCTCACACCAGTAATCCACACAACATACTTTCCAAGTTACTGGCTACTTTTTCACATAGATTATTAGCCAATGGGTTAAAGACGAATGACGCTCGTCACAGTTAATTTTGATAAATGTTTGAAAAAATATTGGCTGAGCTGGGATTCAAACTCACAACCCCAGGATTGACAGCCAGTTTTTATACCGACTGACCTACCAGGGCTCAGATCATTTGCATACAAATCTATTATTTCTAGGTCATTAATTCTTGTTATAATTTGCACTTCAGTGATGAAGGTCAACATGAGACATTGGAAATGAAGGATATTGGTAGTGGAGACACCGTTTTAGAGGATGTACTTAGGTATATATATTTTATGACTCGATACAACATTATGTGATAAATGTTATCAGTGACTTGCGACAAGTCAGTGGTTTTCTCGGGTATTCCGAATTCCTGCTGCTCAACCAATATAACTGACTGACACGATATAACTGAAATACTCTTGAAAGTGGCATTAAGCACCATAACCTAACCTAATCTATAATGTAATGTGCTTTACAAAAACTTTACCTGAAGACCCAATTTTATTTCAAATTGTGATTCTATATTTAAGTGTTTTGCATAAAAATCTATTATTTCAAGGTCATTAATTCTTGTTATATTTTGCACTTCAGTGATGAAGGTCAACATGAGCCATTGGAAATGAAGGATATTGGTAGTGGAGACACCGTTTTAGAGGATGTACTTAGGTATATATGTTTTATGACTCGATACAACATTATGTGATACTTGCGACAAGTCAGTGGTTTTCTCGGGTATTCCGAATTCCAGTCTGCTCATGCAACCAATATAACTGACTGACACGATATAACTGAAATACTCTTGAAAGTGGCATTAAGCACCCATAACCTTACCTAATCTATAATGTAATGTGCTTTACAAAAACTTTACCTGAAGACCCAATTTTATTTCAAATTGTGATTCTATATTTAAGTGTTTTGCATAAAAATCTATTATTTCAAGGTCATTAATTCTTGTTATATTTTGCACTTCAGTGATGAAGGTCAACATGAGCCATTGGAAATGAAGGATATTGGTAGTGGAGACACTGTTTTAGAGGATGTACTTAGGTATATATATTTTATGACTCGATACAACATTATGTGATAAATGTTATCAGTGACTTGCGACAAGTCAAAAAACATGGCCATCAGGGGGCGGGGCTGTTTGGAGATTTAATTGTTGCCTAATGGCCATGGAGCGATACTGGCCCTCTTGGGCCTCTTGTTTTTATGTTCAGCTATTTCATAACAGCTCATGATGCCGTTTCATCGTTGTCAGAAAGTAAACTGGTGTCAGAATAAATGTACCAAAAGTACCAAGGAAACACTGAAATATAACTAAATATTGTTGAAAGCGGCATAAACCACCAGCATACAAACAAAAGTATTTAACCGATTTATATAGTTTCTCATTTTATTCTTATTTATTCTTATAAATGGCAGACAAAGTGCAGGCATTCTATTTTACATTGTATAGATGCAATTGCCCTGTAAAGGTCATTGCATAAATCAATGTTTTATGGGCAGCTTTTTTAGCTCACCTGAGCATGTGATTGTGATAAAAAAATATATATTTCCAATTAATTATAGTTATCAAGATGGCACATACATTAAGGTGCAGCATGGCACTGAAATGTACCCTGCAGTAGTAAGTTAGATTAACTTTACTGAACTACTGTTTATTTTGTTATTAATTACTTAATTGTAAGCAGGAATCAGGTTGAGCCTAGCTATTGGGATATTCACCCATTGTCTAAACTACAAAATCTTGATTGTAAAAATGCGGAATATTAATATCTTCCCTATTTTATACAAGAGTTATAGCATAAAAATCTACAGAGACTCACAAAATCCCACTGGTTTGCTGTCCATGGAATATTTAATCCCAACAGTTTCAAAACAGTTTCAAAAGCCAGCCTGGTCCCTGATTTGTTATTTTGTTTGAATTTTAAGTTGTAATTTATTCCCTTACTTTTACACTTGTGTTGCTTTCTTAAGACTGGCTTCAATTTGCAATGAAAAACCAGTTTCAATGATGATATTTAAATACTTGTTTATGTTTAAATACAGCCTACAAAATGAAATGGTATTTTATGTCTTATAATTTTTTATTAATTACTATTATAAAACCTAATGCAGTATTTTGCATTATAATATACATTTATAATTTCAAAAATATTTCTAAACCCTTTCCCACTTGTAGACGTATTTTGATGTATCTGCAGCAGACGACTCTTTCAAACATCATTGAAAAATAAGAAATTTCTCATAATGAACAATTTCTCATATTTCCACGATGTTTTCAACTTGATTCATTAAGTAAATCTTCATTCTTAGAGATTCACCATTTTTTTTGCCTAGAAGTTTTCAACGTGGTCTTCTGCAGATGTTTATAAATGTGGGAACGGGTCAACAAAAATAAATTTTAATACACAATATACAAATTCAATAATCTATAATTTGTTTATATCCAGGTTAATACATGGCCATGGATTACATATTTTCACCCTGTTCGTGGGCGTGGCAGTCATTGGCAGCTGCAGGAGACAAGACATTCGGTTATCTGCGAAGATGTCATAGGTATCATCCCTCCTCCAAATTTGGCTATGTGTGGCCAAAGTAGATTTTTCTATGAATTTAAAGGTAAGAAGTCACACTAGATAAATACATTTAACTTCAATTACATAAATACTCGGATTTAACCCATTTTACATGAACTTGCAGATCGCTCTAGCTAATAAGTAGCTGAGTAGTCGGTTCGTGCCTGGCAATGTACATAGCATGTGATAAAGTTTACTAGTTATGTGCCTAATGTTGGCGCTTCTCTTCAGAGATTCCGTCTTACTCCGCCAATAAAACTTGTCATAATAGTGACAAACATTTTACTTGTATAATGTGATCTCGATTTCTATTAAAACTTTCATAAATTTGTGTTTTTCAGACCTGTGAGACACTCTACAAAAGTTGTTCGAGCCATATTGATTGGTTGAAAAACATGACGGCCAGATGGCATCAGAAAAGGGGCAACGTTATAACAATTTATAATTTTAATTCTCATGATAGTTCTTGGCCGATTTCAAGATAGATTAGCAAAAATGTTCCTTTTGTATAGCCTCTATATAATTATTTATGGGTATGTCCATATGCACGCGTATGCTTTGCATTGCATATCGGGGTGGATGTCCGGGTCAACTACGAAGGACATCCTCACTGACATGTTCTGTTCAGTGTGCGCGTGTGTATGGTATTTGTTGTTTTATCTTTGTTTCCATATGCACACGTATATTTTGCATTGTGTGTCAGGGGGGATGTCCGGGTCAACTACGAAGGACATCCTCACTGACATGCTCTGTTTGTTCTGTGTGCGCGTGTGTATGGTATGTATATGTGTTAATAAGCATGTGTATACTTGCGTTGCGTGTCAGTGGGGGTGTCCGGGTCAGTTACGAAGGATACTCTTACTGACATGCTCTGTTCTGTGTGCGCACGTGTTTTGTTATATTTTGGAAATTAAAGGATACCGGAAAAGTTGATCTATTTATAAAGCAATGTCAGATTGAAAGCATTAAAATATTATGGTTACTTCCGTCTACAACATCTTTATCTATATTCTAATTGAAATTTAACTTTTTTTATTCCATGACTATATTAAACAATTGCCATTGTTGCATGTATGTTAAAACATTCTTTATATATGACAATGAATATGCACGCATATGCTTTGCATTGCATATCGGGGTGGATGTCCGGGTCAACTACGAAGGACATCCTCACTGACATGTTCTGTTCAGTGTGCGCGTGTGTATGGTATTTGTTGTTTTATCTTTGTTTCCATATGCACGCGTATATTTTGCATTGTGTGTCAGGGGGGATGTCCAGGTCAACTACGAAGGACATCCTCACTGACATGCTCTGTTTGTTCTGTGTGCGCGTGTGTATGGTATGTATATGTGTTAATAAGCATGTGTATAGTTGCTTTGCGTGTCAGTGTGGATGTCCGGGTCAAGTCAGATGTAAATAAAGATTCTGTCTGTTCTATTTATAATGTTCAATCTAACATGTTGTATTGCATATGTCCTTTACTGATAAGCTGTTTATTTAACAATGAATTGTGAACATAGTATTTTGTTATTCTTTTTATTTTATTAAATATCCCAATAGGCCAAGCTATTGTTCTACTAATTTACTGTAGCTCAATTGTAAAATAAGTTCTCTCCACTTATATTCATCACTCTCAAGACACCCTATTTGATTGAACCAATAGCTATCAAGAGCCATCACTGGTACCCACTTGAAGCTGGGTGGACTGAGGCACATGAGGCATAAAATCATGAAATGTCTTGTTCAAGGAATTCCTACAAGTTTCCTGACCAAGAATCGAACCTAGAACTTGAGGTTACATGCACATTTACTAATTTACAGATTTGTCATAAGTTACTTGTATTATTCGTTAGAATTCACTATCTACACTAGTTGAAACTCCTAGGTTTCAAGATGCAAGAAGTGCCTGAATTATTGTTTATATGTACACTCCTCACCATGCTCATGTGTAACAAGCACTAAGTGAGGTTGATTAAGATCCAAAGGGTACATATATACACATAGAAATGAAGACAGCAAAACAAGAGTATAAAGGCTAATAAACATGGCAAAGTGTGAGAAGTATTGTACACTCTATTTACAACAATATAACAACAATTATACATTACTACAGAAGATGTAATGTGTGCACATGTATGTTTTTTCATTGTTGCTAATGTCATTAATTTCCGTCAAAATATGTCAATATATGAGATTAGCAACATGATTTTTAATATGGTCATTAATTCTTAATTATAAGGGCTATAATTTTTTTTTTTTTTTTAAGGCAAGTTAATCCCATATATATCTTTATAACAAAACAAAAAAAAAGTTAATTGCATGACACTATTTTTTTTTTGGCTATGGGAGTAGTTTTCACTCTCTTAAATGGAATATGTCTATAGCAATATAAGTCGATAGAATTGTCATTTAGTGTTTATATTAGTGTCACCTTCCTCGAAATATATTTTAAATATGTGAAAGCAGCAATATTTTGCATAATATATTTGTTATGGGATTTCGCGGATCGGATTTGTGTTTATTTGCGGTACTTTGAAACACTAATATAATCATGAAGAGCCGTTTTATAGTGCTTTATTTATAAGAATAAGTTGTAAATATTTATAATTCATGTTTGTGCAAGAATTATTTTAATTTTTGGAAAATATTGAAAGTAGGTTTTGTTCGGTTTTTTTAACTACGGAAGGTCAAAATGGACAAAATTATATATTTTTCCATTTTTTTTTTTTTTTTCCAAAACTAATAAATATCATTAATTTATCAATTACAGGTACACCATGATACTTATCGCGTGATTTATTGCTGCATTGCAGCCAAGATGTCAGACTCGGAGATGCATCAACAGCAGTCCTCACTTTGTCAAAAGTCAGAAAAAAACAAATCTAGGTAACTATCAGCTTTATCATTTAGAAAAATCGTACTTTATCTTTGAAATATATAACTTTATCTTGATTTCCAACACATAGTTAATTGAATATCTTACTTAATTAACAATTTAATCGGCAGAGTTATATTTAAATTGATGGTATAAATTATGAATGAATTCATAATCAATTTTAGCAGCATATTATTCTTTCCTTTTTTTTGCAGTGAGACGACAGCAGATTTATGTGTGATTTGCAAAACTGAAGATGGCAGCAAGACATCTAAACTTACAGCAAAGGGTTGCCAAGGACTTTCAACGTCAAGTACTTTAAGAGGTATTCAAACTAGAACCAAGCTAAAACGTTTTCATTTGGTCTACTATATGCAAATTACATATATGTTAAAATCATTGTTTTATTTCATAATTAAAGTGTGTACACTATAGCCTAGAAATAGCTATAAATCCAAATGATTACATAAACAAAAATGATCACAAATGAGAATACACTATGTTTCCTCTTTTTTTTTTATTTGTTATGTCACAATTAATGAAAAATGATATTAATAAATTTGCATAGTAATTATAAATAATTCATTTGTTTGCAGGAGATAGATTGACCTTTTCCCCTGGGCAAATTGTGCACACAGAATGTAGAAGAATGTACTGCCACCCAAATCAGAACAGGCTTATTACATCTAAGGCTGATGACACCATTGTTTTAAGCCCCAAAACCAGAAGATCCACCCAAGATTTCAACTTTCAACTGAACTGTGTATTTTGCGGATCGACAGCAAATATGAACAACTTAAAAAGAAGTTTAGATACATTTCCTGTAAGGACATTAGAGTTTCAAGATTCTGTTAAAAGTATATGTCGAAGCAGGCAGGATGAATGGGGAAATACAGTAATGGGGAGACTAGAATACGCACAAGATCTGCCAGCAATTGAAGCACGTTATCACCAAACGTGCAGTACCAACTTTAGAACAGGGCGTCAAATTCCATTACAGTTTCAATCAAAATCACCGAGTGATAAAAAATACAAAAAAGGTAGACCTACCAAAACTGTTAGTGAAGATGCTTTTTTGGAAGTTGTAAGATATTTTCAAAGTTATGAAGTGAGTCAAATAACTGTCAAAGACCTAGTATTGAAAATGACCGAACTATGTGGTGATGAAGCATACAGTAGCACATACATGAAAAAGAAACTTATTGAACACTTTGGCTCATCAATAGTCATATCAGAACTAGATGGAAATCACAATGTTGTTTTTTTCAAAACGGCAGCAGACTCTATTTTATATTCATTTCACTAGAGAAGTGAGAAGGATAACACAGAAAGTGAAAAGAGTGCTGTTATAAAGACAGCAGCAAAGCTAATTTTAAATGACATAAAATTGACAGATTATTCCAATGATGTGTACCCTACGTCTGATGATATGATAAACAATGAAAAAAACTTACAATATGTTCCAGACAGTCTACAATCCTTCTTAAACACATTACTCAACCAGAAACATTCCGATAGGAAAGTAGCATCAACTGGTCAGGCAATTGCTCAACTGTCCATGCCAAGAAGAAGAATTGCCCCACTTCAGCTAGGTCTTGGTGTACAGATGCATCATCAGTTTGGTTCTAAATGCCTTATTGAAACATTGAACAGTCTAGGATTTAGTGTTTCATATCCTGAAGTGCTGAGATATGAATCGTGTGCAGCATCAACAAGGGGAACTGTACTTGAAACAAGCAGTGACCAGTTTGTTCAGTATGTCGCAGACAATGTTGACCATAACACAGGGACAATTGATGGGTATAATACTTTTCACGGGATGGGTATCATTGCTACCGTTACACCAAAGGTTAACAACAAAATCATTGTTCCAAGAGCACTTGCAGCATCTGATGACCTCATTGCAATTGGAAAGATTAACATTCATTTCTATAAGAAAAACAATGATTTAATGGAAGAAATGGTATTTAAAAAACTAGTGGAATGTTCTAATGTTGATCATGTTTCCGAAGGATTAGAGTTTCTGATAAAAGTTGCTCGCCCACTCAGAATGAAAACACCGGGCTGGTCTGGACTAATGCAAATGATTCAAACTGGAAACTACCCTGGAGTATCGTCGGTCGTGTTCATGCCAATGATTGATTTAAATCCCAGTGACATGTCATGTATATACTCAACATTACATTTTTTCGCAAAACACTCTCGTGAAAATAGCACTTATCCAATCGTCACATTTGATCAGCCATTGTACTGGAAGGCCCTCAATATAGTTGCAAATGAACCAGCCAGCAGTGATATCAAATCTGTGTTGCTTAGACTAGGTGGTTTTCACACTGAGATGAGTTTCTTAGGTTGTTTAGGTCGTGTTATGGAAAACTCTGGCTTCAGAGAGAGTTTAGAGACGGTTTATGCGCCAAATACAGTTGATCATATGCTAAGTGGCAAGGCGGTGGCTAGGGCAACTCGTGGTCATTTTCTAGTTGACGATGCACTGAACACATTGTTCGTTGAAAAGATGTATCCTCACTTACAAGATGTGTTAAACAATGATGAAAACAATAATTGTTTAGAAGAAATAGACGATTCACAAATTGAAACAGAATCAAATGTTGATGAAATAACTGCTATTGAAGATCTTCTCCACAAAGTGCTGACAAAACAAGTACTGCCAGAGCAAATATATGATAACATAACTATTCAGATAGTCAGACAAAAGTATGAAGATACTAGATTCACTTTCCGAAAACAGAACTGCCAGACTTTGGTTGCAGTATATGACTATGGTAGATATTCTTAAAAGGTTTATAAAGGCTGAAAGAACAGGAAACTGGGAAATGCACCTGAAATCAATGCAGGAGATGTTACCATACTTTGCCGCTGCTGGCCACAACCTTTACCTCAAGTCTGGGTATGTGTATCTGCAACAGATGGCTCAACTAGACACAGAACATCCGGATATCTATGAAGCATTTTGTAATGGTCATCATGTTATTCGACGAAGTGATAGATACTGGGCTGGTCTTTCCTCAGATCTGATCATCGAACAGGTTAGATGTGGTTTAGCTTTAAAGATACTAGTAAAAACATGTTTATGGACAATATAATTTGTTATCAAGATTTAGTTTTCATTTTTTTTAAAGTTAAATTTAAGTATGTCTGTTTAATCTCTTTTTTTGTTTATCTTATTCGAGGTTATATTCTTAATGATTTCTTCTGATTAATTTATAATTTAATTTGTCTCTTGATCAGGCCATTAGAACATAACGACAACCAGGGAAATAATAGTTCACTTTTTTGTGTCATCCTTGGTGTTGGTGTACTTGTTATCGTTATTATTTTATACATTATAATTAGTGTTAAATCATTTTTTTACATACTGTTTTATTGGCCGGATTACTCTAGCAATTCCGGTCTATAGATTGGCGATGTCCGTCCGTCTGTCTGTCTGTCTGTCTGTCTGTCTGTCCGTCAACATTTTGGTTACAGTTTCAGGTTGAGGCAAAATCTCAGCACTGGAAAGGGTTACAAACTTGAAACTTTGCCTGAGTGTAACCAGTAACAAGTTCTATTGGTTTGTATGGTTTCTTTGACCTTGACCTTGGTTTGTCGATTTTCAAGGTCAAAATGCCGACAATCCGGTCTTACCGTCTTCAGCGGTTTCTTGTTTAACCATGCAACACGATTTTTAAACCCAAATACATTTATTTATCTAGGTACTTATGCGGAGTGTGAAATCTGTGGGAGGCTTAACAAGAGGACGTGGTATGTCTGAGACGCAGAGGGCACAATGGCTACTCTCTATGCCGGCCTGCGCAGATATCAACAACGCCATGCAAGAATTTACTGGTCACAGATATGAGACGAGTGATCAGCACAAGGAAAGCCAAAATGCAAGACTAACTAGAGATGAAAAAGACAGGCATACTATAACAGACTTCCTTCGAGAAAGAAATCCATTTACCGATGAAATGGTTCTAAGAAACATTGAAACAGGCGCTGCAGCAGACAAAAATGTTAACGTGGACAATGCCAAACATATAGGTGAAAACATTCTCAGGGCAATGGAAGACAAGAATATTGTTTCATATGGCTTTAAACGGTGTTGGCAAACCATTACACTTGGTGCGAAGAATTCAGTTCGGATAAATGGTGATGAAGTACAGGTTGACCCACAGCTATTATTCCAGAGACTTATCTTTGTGTCGGACCAATCAGTTGAAAATACTGAAGAAATCTTCAGTTATGAAATGTGCGGCCATCCATCATCTTTGTTTGATGCTTCTGGTCTTCTGAGAGAGGCCCAAAAACCTCAGCTTGCCAATGCAATAGCAGAACAAGGAGACTGTGATGTCAATAGCACATCAGACGAACACATTCACTATGTATTAGATGGAGGGTCGCTATTACACAGAATACGATGGACATACGGATCAACATTCATGTCAATTTGCGAGGACTACGAACAGCTGGTAGGGAGGAACTATGGTCAGCCAACAGTTGTATTCGACGGATACTTAAACGGTCCTGCAACCAAGGATGTTACTCACCAACGTCGTACAAAGGGTATTTCTGGAGCAGAAACAAAGTTTAACGGCCAAACACCAATTAAAACAAAAAAGGAATTGTTTCTTTCAAATAACTTAAACAAGCAGCGATTTATAGACATGCTAGGAGAACATCTAAGTAGTAAAGGTTGTCATGTACTCTACGCTGATGATGATGCAGATGTACTTATAGCCAGGACAGCAGTTCAGAAAGCTGAAAACACACCAGTCGTTGTAGTAGGGGAAGATACTGATCTGCTTGTGCTTCTGTGTCACTACCAAAATAATTCAGGAAATAACATATATTTCACTTCAGATTCAAAGAGCGGGACAAAGAGGAAAAAGATATGGGATATAAATAAAACTAAGACAATTCTTGGGATTGAAGTATGTAACATTCTGCCATTGATCCATGGTTTTACAGGATGTGATACAGTATCTAGAATCTTTGGCATAGGTAAAGGTCCAGTTCTAAAGAAGTTTGTGTCTGATCAAAATTTACGAAACCAAGCTGCAACGTTCATGGTTGACTCATCACACGAAGAAGTTGCAAATGCGGGTGAAACAATAATGACATTAATAAATGGTGGTAGTACGGATCAAGGACTAGATAAACTTCGTTATAGGAAATTCATCAAAAAAATTAACACAAGCAGTACAGTAGTACAGGTACAAACATTGCCACCAACAAAAGTAGCAGCTCGGTTTCATAGCTTTCGCGTGTATCTACAAGTTCAGACATGGATCGGATATCGCTTAGATCCACTAGAATGGGGCTGGTGTATGACACACAACAAGCTTGTTCCAGTGAAGACAACACTACCTGCAGCACCTGAACGACTTTTAAAAATCATAAGATGTAATTGTAAAGTGAACTGTGATTCCAAGAGATGCTCTTGTCGAAAGCACGGACTTCATTGCACCTCAAGTTGTGGAGATTGCCAGGGTACTGGCTGCAGTAACGTTCAAACCTACAATGAGGATATGGATTAGACTAATAATTGTATAAACATCATTCTTTATTTTAGTCAAATATAGATATTTCATTCAAGTAATCTAACAATTTTGAAATCATTTAAGATTGAAATATATACCGCTATTTTAACTTTGTAGGAAATTTTAATTTTAGCAGTACATGTTTATTTTGACACTTATAAGTTATAACTATAGTTAGCCATTTTATTTTAGAAAAGAAAATGTTAAAACTTATAGGACATGCATAAGCTTAACCCTTTCCCTCATACGACAATTCTGCAGCAGACGACTTTGAACGTATTTTGTCAAAACATAAAAAATCTCCATAATTGAATGGATAACCTATTACAAAAATTGGAAAACATTGTGGCAAAAGGAGAAATTGCACGTTTTGTGCAATCTTCTTTTGTCACTATGTTTTCAAAAAGCCGTCTGCTGCAGAGGCGTCAGAAAGCGTCTATATGAGGGAAAGGGTTTAATTGTTATAACTTGTGTTGATTCCTTAAAATGTAATTTATTGAAGCAAACGCGCCATTTAAGTGTATATTTTTTAAAATCCTCCCCCCCCCCCCCCCCCAATATTTTTATTTATTTTCTTTAATAAAATTACATTTAAACATTGCATGAATTAAATAAGACCAAAAAATATTTAAAATATTTATAATAAAAAAAATTAAAAATGAATTTCTAAAATCATCACTTAAAATTGCGAAAAACAGCCTTTTCACCCAAAAAAACATATTTCTACAAAAGATAATTTTGAGGACTTTTTTTCTAAACTGCTGGACACTATACCGATGAGCATGGTGCAAAAACATTTTCTGTTGCAATTTGTTCTACGTTGTGGGGTTATTTTGGCTAAAATAACTAGCCTAGTAAGTCAGATTATTAAAAGCAAAGCAAATGAAAAATGTATCTGAAATTACGATAAAAATGAAAATCTATAAATAGGCTATAGCTGAATGGTACTGTCTTTTATTTTAGCTCCTAACTTGATTCGGGAACCAGAGTCGCTGCGCGGCCGCTTACGACATTTACAAACTAGACTAAATTGAGATCGGTTTAAACGCGTTGGTGAATACGGATTAAATCTAAGTTTAAAACGCGTTGGTGAATACGGATTAAATCTAAAACGTGGACTAAATGTTAAGATTTAGATTTAGTCAAAAATCTAAATTGAAAAGTTTAGTGAATACGGGACGTGGCTTCTTCGTCTAATTACTGCGTAATATATCATAGGATGTAAGGAACCAGACTACATTTACCAATTCAATAGAAGGGTTCTCTATTTTACTGTTTAGACTAGATACAGTATGAATTTTGATTAAATAAAAATGTACATACATTCAATTAATATACTGGCCTTTGTTTTTTGTTTTTAATTTGTAAAACTCACACATGTATATAGAGTGTAAACGGGATGTTTTAAAAGTCATTGCCTTAAATTAATGTACTTAGTAAGGAAAAAGAGAAATCAAGATATGCGGTCACGCTGGCAGGTCTAAATATTCTCCTTGTCCGAAATGTCTAAGCATCCCTACAGGAAGCCGCTTCCTGGCAGCTTCCAATGAAAGCGCCGATGGCCGTGTAGAAAAGGCCTTGCGATTTTCAATATATATGGTCATATACGATAGTGCTCGATCTCCAACTTAATTCGGCTACACTTTCAGCATTGATTGCTAATTGCCCGGTTGTAGCTTTTCCGGGGAGACTTACCAAATTCCATGGAAAATCCCCGGAGTATTCGGACAACTTTCCAGGGATAATCTGACACTTTCCATGGAAATTCCAGGACATTTATGTGGAAAACCCGGAAATTCTATGGACAACCCGGAAAAGTTTCATGGAAACCCCGGAAAAGTTCCATGGACACCCCGGAACGGTTCCATGGACATGCTGGAATGGTTCCGGGACCCCGGAGTATTCGGACACATTTCCAGCATTTCCGCATTTTAACATTAAATTTCTTGGTTTTTTCCATGGTTTTTCCATGGTTTCCGTGTATTTTCCGTGTAGTTTTGTATTTTCTGTTATGAGTCCCCGGAAAAGCTACAGCCGGGTGACGCTAGAACGTACAGACGTGTCTAACTTGTACACTGCATGACATCGAGTTCTTTAAACCTTTGTAAACAAGTCTTATCATCTAGACGCTTTCATATATTGCAACAACTACACTATAAAGCGTTTATAATATTGAGATTTAGTAACAATCGCTAACCATTCTCGCGAGCTATTTATAGAAACTTTTGGAATTTCCAGACGCTTCTTCTGAGTCATTGAGGTGTTTTGAGTACCGTGAGAGTTATAGAACGCGCAAGGATATGTATTATCTGCCAAAACATGAAGACAGATACTATTTATATAATTTAACTCTTTGTAGATATTATCTCAATAAATCTCAAATCTTAGTATCAATCCGGTACCAAAAGTACCACTGACATGATTATTATTAATCGTGTCTCTGCATCACTGATGGAACGGATGTAGGTTAATTGGTTTGCAGTAAGGAATAACATGTCAACGGGCTGTACACAACTGACTATGTAAATTTGTTCGTCGTTGTTGTTGTTTCTGTTAGCATTGTGGCGATTACAAACCAATCGCCACAAACCTATTTCAAAAAAAGTCACGAACGCAGTGTTTAATCCAACGTTTTTAACTCTCCTGTCTCTTTACTCTAGAGACTTACCCCCAGTTTCAGTTTCTGTGCTCTCTTCTTCAGTTTCCGGATGGTGGTTTTTAAGAACATCTTTCGACTTTTTAGCATCGTGTTGTACAGGTGTAAAACTCTCTGCTTTTCTCGCTGAAAAGAGCACGAGAGTTGTATGAAAGTACTTGAAATGTAACGGGATCAAATTTCGCCACATCACCCGAGCAGTAGAGACCCTGATAAGCTTCTAAGCTGAATGCCAGTAATAAAGAAAAATCTGGAAAAGCTTCGGTATGAACAAATCCAACCATACAATTATGCAATTTGGTTTAAATTATCATTAGTTACTATGAAAATTCCAATAACACTTTAAAGGTAAATTGCTTATGTAGCAGGTTACAATACACCAACAAAAATCCTTCTTTGTTTCAATGTAAATCGACCAGTTTCAGTCCTCAATTGTCACACTTTCTAAGCGTTTCTCATGTAGAACACCTATACAATTGAAAAGAATTACATTTAAGCTTTAAAACAATCCAAAGAAAATGGGGGGGGGGGGGGGGGGGGGTCATGCATTATGCAAGAAAGAATTCAACAGGCGAAATAGGTTACCGTCATTTTGGACCAAATCGGGCCCGGACGAAACCGGTGTTTAGCATTCTCTACTTTCACTTTCAAACAAGGTCAAAATACTAAAAGTGATCAAATCAATCATTTCCAGTACATCCTATACACATTTACAATGATTTTAAACTCAATGTCATTTATTCAATGCATTCTGGTGATGGTATACACTCATTTCTATGCAAACAAAGTGTTTTTTAGGGACTACTGTGGTGTAGATCCGCCTGGCCCGCGGATGTATTTAGCGTAATTTGACCTAAAAGTAGAACGAATACTGCAACATATTCGGGTCCGATACAGCTGGCAAATTGAGTTAAAGGCTTAACTATACATTTTTTTAATATATTTTTCTGCATTAATTAATCATGTCATCGTACATATTTATCACTCGATGACTGCTTGTTTTGTCCACCTCACACGTCAACCGACCTAAGAACAAGCAAAGATAATTTCTTATTGATATTCATTTGATAATCCCGCTTTCGGAAATCGGAATAGTATTAAATCAGCTTACCATATATCCTTAACTATTATTCTATTGACCAACTACATACCTTTCTGAAGAAAAATGCAGCAACGGCTTTTCTCAGTCTAAGGGCATACGCATCGACAATGATCAAAGCCCAAATGACTGCATATACACCGAATACATAGTGGTAGTATATATTGTTCAACTTTACGGGATTGGGTAGACATTCTGAAATGTTAGGCAAAATGGTCTCTTGTATCATTTCCATGTTGACACGTCAAACAAATACTTTGCCGTCAAACAAATGTGACTTCTTTTCCATTTAATGTATGTCATTGGGTACATGTAAACCGTATTTGAGCCGTCCCGCGAGAAAAACAACATTATGGCATCTGCGTAATGTATCGATCCAGATCAACCTGCGCAATCCGCGCAGCCTGATCCGGACCGACATATTCCGTCTGAGGGGGGGGGGGGGGGGGAAGGGGGAAAGGGGGATAGAGGTATAGAGTAATGATTCCTGAAACAGAAAATCCACAGTAGGCGAACATTGTCTATCCGGGTAAGCCTGTGCAGCATGCTTAGGCTGATCCGGGTCGATACTTTACGCAGGTTTTCTCGCGAGACGGCTCATTTGGCGATTACAGGTCTAGTTTCATGTGCACAACTGAAGACTCGTGTACACATGTGCATAGACAAACTTTAAAACGATTCTTCAACGTCCGCCCGTATGCAGTAAATATGTTAATTGTATTGATTTATTTCAGTTTAATACACTCACCAACAGTATTTCAGTTTAACACACTCACTAACAGTATTTCAGTTTAATACACTCATCAACAGTATTTCAGTTTAACACACTCACCAACAGTATTTCAGTTTAACACACTCACCAACAGTATTTCAGTTTAACACACTCACCAACAGTATTTCAGTTTAATACACTCACCATCAGTATTTCAGTTTAATACACTCACCAACAGTATTTCAGTTTAATACACTCACCATCAGTATTTCAGTTTAATACACTCACCAACAGTATTTCAGTTTAATACACTCACCATCAGTATTTCAGTTTAATACACTCACCAACAGTATTTCAGTTTAACACACTCACCATCAGTATTTCAGTTTAACACACTCACCATCAGTATTTCAGTTTAACACACTCACCATCAGTATTTCAGTTTAATACACTCACCAACAGTATTTCAGTTTAACACACTCACCATCAGTATTTCAGTTTAACACACTCACCAACAGTATTTCAGTTTAACACACTCACCATCAGTATTTCAGTTTAATACACTCACCATCAGTATTTCAGTTTAATACACTCACCAACAGTATTTCAGTTTAACACACTCACCAACAGTATTTCAGTTTAACAAACTAACCAACAATATTTCAGTTTAACACTCACCAACAATATTTCAGTTTAACACACTCATCAACAGTATTGCAGTTTAACACACTCACCAACAATATTTCAGTTTAACACTCACCAACAATATTTCAGTTTAACACACTCATCAACAGTATTTCAGTTTAACACACTCACCAACAATATTTCAGTTTAACACACTCACCAACAGTATTTCAGTTTAACACTCACCAACAGTATTTCAGTTTAATACACTCACCAACAATATTTCAGTTTAACACACTCATCAACAGTATTTCAGTTTAATACACTCACCAACAATATTTCAGTTTAACACACTCACCAACAGTATTTCAGTTTAACAAACTAACCAACAATATTTCAGTTTAACACTCACCAACAATATTTCAGTTTAACACACTCACCAACAGTATTTCAGTTTAACACACTCACCATCAGTATTTCAGTTTAACACACTCACCAACAATATTTCACCGAACCACGTGTTTCTTAGCTTTCTGCCAGCTGTATTCAACATAGCATTCTTTCCAGTATACGCCATGTAGATCCGAAGACACATAGTTATTTCATATGATCTCTTTAGAGAGATGCAACAACACTCATAATCGATTGACTTTGCTCCTACACATGTTTAACAGTCTTTGATGTTCGAATAGACAACCATGCCCATTTTGCCTTGATAAGTTTTACAATTATCCTTAAGGCAATAACAAGTTGGGTATGAAGGATATCACATGACCGCTTAGTGGTTTTAAGACCGTGGATCCGATGTACGAAATACACGGAAAATCCATTGAAAATCCCCGGAGTATTCGAACAACTTTCCATGGATACTTTGGGATAATCTGATACTTTCCATGGAAACTCCAGTACGTTTAGGTGGACAACCCGGAAATTCCATGGACAACCCGGAACGGTTCTATAGACAACCCGTAACGGTTCTGTGGTCAATCTGGAATGGTTCCGTAGACACCCCGAATATTCGGACCATTTCCAGCGCACATATTACATAATAAATTTGTAAGTTATTCGTTAGAAAAAGGCATACCCAGATTTGATGTTAGTTGTTTGAGTTCATGTTTGGTATCTAGACCTTTTATAAACAGCCGTACAATATTACTCATAAAACCTGTCCCTACAACTGTTACATTGATATGGTTGAATCCTGCAAAAGACAACACAACATAAGTACACTCATATTTGATTGAAGTTAATTGGATTTGATGCAATTTTTCAACATTTGTTTTACAACAACTATATTTTATTTGTTCACGTATTATTCTCTGTCGCTGCTGTACAACGCATCGAGTCAATACATCTGATGATGATGATCTCAGCTTGATCTAAGTTCTCGCAAACCAAACGGATTCTTTGCCCTAAGTAAGAATTTTGATTGGTCAATTTTGGTAAACGAATTGCTAATTAACAGCACAACACAATTAGTCTAGTATGCATTCTGATCGACGTTATAAGTTTCAAAATTCTAGACAAACGGCTATTTTTGTATTTTTAATTCTTATTTTACCATTATGCATTGTGTTTTGTTAATTAAAACACCAAATACCCTATTTATCCGCCTTTTCCTGGTGTCCGAGTGCTATTACTTATAATGGGATCTGTTATCCAAAAAACTCTATTCTCTTCTTATATATATGTATGTCTATTTTAGTTAATATATATCAAAATAATACTAATTTCAATTGCATTAATATTCCAACCTAATATCTGACTATTGCGAACACCTTTTCGTACAACTAAGCTTCCAATGCTTTGCAAATACTGGAGAATCATTGTTTACCTATTGAGTCATCTTTACCATTTTCTTAACCCTTTCCCACATACAGACGCTCTCTGATACATGTACCTCTGCAGCAGACGACTTTTGAAAACATTATGTCAAAAGGAGACAATTTCTCAAAACGACAAATTTCTCCTTTTGCCACCATCTTTTCAACTGTATTCAATAATTGCATTTTCATTTATAGATATCTTTCATATTGTTGGTCCAAACATTTTTCAAAGTCGTCTGCTACAGATTTGGTGTATTTTGGAAAGGTTTAACTGTTAAGAAAGTACCTGTTTGTTTGTAGTCCACTTTACTATGTTTTCTAATGATGTCCATGACAGTATACAGAATATTGTCAGCGAAAAATATCATCCAGGCACAAATTCCCCGAAATACCAGCAATAGGGTACCTTTACCCTGAAAATGAATTAATTGAATGAAGATGTTAGTTAATAGAACTGTTATTGTATTGGAGGAATCGCTATCATTAGGCCAACAACCTTTGTTACCCGGCTGTAGCTTTTCCGGGGACTCATAACAGAAAATACAAAAATACACGGAAAATACACAGAAACCATGGAAAAACCATGGAAAAAACCAAGGAATTTAATGTTAAAATGCGGAAATGCTGGAAATGTGTCCGAATACTCCGGGGTCCCGGAACCATTCCAGCATGTCCATGGAACCGTTCCGGGGTGTCCATGGAACTTTTCCGGGGTTTCCATGAACATTTTCCGGGTTGTCCATGGAATTTCCGTGTTTTCCACATAAATGTCCTGGAATTTCCATGGAAAGTGTCCGATTATCCCTGGAAAGTTGTCCGAATACTCCGGGGATTTTCCATGGAATTTGGTAAGTCTCCCCGGAAAAGCTACAGCCGGGTAGTGTTCGAGTTGCCCGGCTGTAGCTTTTCCGGGGGACTCGAACGAAAATCCACGGAAAAAATCCCCGGAATATTCGTACAACTTTCCAGGGATAATTTGGGATAATCTGACACTTTCCATGGAAATTCCAGCATATTTAAGAGGAAAACCCGGAAATTCCATGGACAACCCGGAACGGTTCCATGGACATCCCGGAATGGTTCCATGGACACCCCGGAACGGTTCTGTGAACACCCTGGAATGGTTCCGTGGACCCCGGAGTATTCGGACTATTTTCAGCGTTACCGCATCTTATAATTAAATTCCATATTTTTTTCCATGGTTTTTCCATGGTTTCCCTGTATTTTCCGTGTATTTTTGTATTTTCTGTTAAGAGTTCCCGGAAAAGCTACAGCCGGGTGATTTCCCCCATTTTCCAGTTATATCCGAAAGATCCCGCATGAATATAGCATTCAATTACCTGGAGTAGATTGGGTCTATTATTACGTGTTAATTAAGCGTTATGAATTATGTGTTCATAATATGGCGTGCTATATTTTCTGTTGTCAACTTTCGTCAACAGTCGAGTTTGGAGATCGATGTCACAAACTATACTTACGAGTTTCTTGCGTTCTGATTTCACCATTCTGGGACTTGTTACAACAATATAATGGCTAGCTTCTATCTTCTTTAGAGGTAGAAGTGTACTCTTTCCCTGAAAATGTTTAAAACAGATACATGTGCAAGCCAGAGTGAGCCACTCTCTATACTTATAGATTAACTCATAATGGACTGGTCAATCTGAAAAGCCTCGTCCACTAGAATAGCTCAGTTAACCCTTTCCCTCATATAGACGCTTTCTGACGCCTCTGCAGCAGACGGCTTTTTGAAAACATAGTGACAAAAGAAGAAATTGCACAAAACGTGCAATTTCTCCTTTTGCCACACTGTTTTCCACTTTTTGTCATAGGTTATCCATTCAATTATAGAGATTTTCTATGTTTTGACAAAATACGTTCAAAGTCGTCTGCTGCAGAATTGTCGTATTAGGGAAATGGTTAATGTGCATAGGAGCCACGTCATACACACACCAACTGTCTGAGGTATTGACATTAATTACGAGTGTGATCAAGTTATATATGCAGTGTATACCTCTGCAGGGCAACATACTATGGCGTAGGCCAATTAATACGACAGTTCCAGAGAGAGAGAAGTTGCTCCTTAGAGGTTAAAACTTTCTCCTGATATAAACACAGTTTGACGCAGGCAACTTTGGCAAACATCATGGAAATTGCTCGTGACAACCAATTTCTCATTTTCCCACAATATGTTCAGTCTTCTCCGAGTTTAAAATAACCTGTCTTTTGTATGTATGTTCAATCCGCTCATTTGCTTTTAGTTAGTACATGAAACATATTAAATAGACGCTCTTAAGATGTTTTGGCTCTACAGATGTGTTGTTTCGAGAGGGAACACTTTTTCCGTCAATAGACGTATAACCTCAGTTTTGACGTAGATGTTAAACAAATGATCTAGATTGCAGACCAATCAAATGTTGTATTTAATGAATAATGTGGAAGAAATAAAGGAAATGAAACGTTTTGATTGGTTCATAGTCAAGTTGGCGATACTACGAAGGGCACTTATAAGGTGCAGTTTTGAAATGAAATGTTCTGTATACTAACCTTTAATTGTTTTCCTTAAGAAATCAATATCAGCGAAAAAATCAGTGAAAACGTATGAAATATAATATTTAAGAGCAAAATATTAATTATTTTTGAAACATGATAAGTTCTCAGTTATTTATCGTCAATTGAAACGTATACACCCCTTGGGAGCCTCGCGTAATCTCCAGACATGTGACGTATTTGTCATGACACAAATTTATACATTTCTGATCCGACTGCGAAAGGCGACGGCTGATCTTGTTCTTCGAAGTTGCAGTTCGCAAAGTCTAAACTGAGTGTGTGTGTGTGTGTGTGTGTGCGTTATGTTTTGTCCATAATAATAATAATTAACGTACCTTAGCACGCCTTCGTGCATCAATTTTTCTAAAATACGGTGTTATATATACATTGTCGAAACGAACATCTGAGGTAAAACTCTTGTAATACTTGTATGCACTGAAATAGCAAACGTTATACAACGATAAAACATATGAGCCGAGTTACGAGAAAACCAACAGTGTGGACTCTGCGTTAAGTGTCGAACCCCTGATCAGCCTTAAGCATGCCGCGCAGGCAAACCCGGACAGACACTTTTCACCTCCTGTGGATTTTCTGTTTCAGGATTCATTACTCTGTACTTCTATCCCCATGATACGGAATGTGTCGTCCGCGCAGGCTGATCCGGGTCGATACATTACGCAGATATCATGATGTTGGTTTTCTCACGGAGCGGCTCATATAAGCTCGTATTAATTACTGAAATAATTTTCTTTCCAGTAAGATAAACTTCTAAATATTGATTGTTTATGCTTCATTTTTACTTGGTAGGCATACCCAGAAAGCCAAATTTTGTATATTTTCATTTACTTTCAATTGAATAGTTTTGAACTATTTATTGATTACTATGTTGTCACTATAAGCAATATTTGCAGATGTTTCAACATTTCAAAATTTTGATCTCCACCTCTAATAGGAGATCAACATACACACTGTAAAATCATGCTGCGGAGTGTCGTGATTATTACACACGTGTGAGAACTAAAGTCGCTGTAAATTGAACGGTCAAATCATGAATAAATAACAAGTTCAGTTTTAGTAGAACTAATTAGTGTTCATTTACCTATTAGTCACGTGACGACAGTCGTTCAATTTACATGGTGATTGTCCGGCTGTAGCTTTTCCGGGGACTCATAACAGAACATACAAAAATACACGGAAACCATGGAAAAACCATGGAAAAAACCAAGGAATTTAATGTTAAAATGCGGAAATGCTGGAAATGTGTCCGAATACTCCGGGGTCCCGGAAACGTTCCAGCATGTCCATGGAACCGTTCCGGGGTGTCCATGGAACTTTTCCGGGGTTTCCATGAAACTTTTCCGGGTTGTCCATGGAATTTCCGGGCTTTCCACATACATGTCCTGGAATTTCCATGGAAAGTGTCAGATTATCCCTGGAAAGTTGTCCGAATACACCGGGGATTTTCCATGGAATTTGGTAAGTCTCCCCGGAAAAGCTACAGCCGGGTACTGCTGATCTAAGACGAAACACTTGTCTCCTGCTTGTCTTGACTACCTAAAGCTAAAACTAAAAACCCGAAGCGTGTCGGACAGACGGACAAACAATCAGAGAGAAAGATAGACAACTAAGATGGTTTCCTTATGTATCACACTACCAATGCAGACGAAAACGGACTTCAACCATAATCAATGATGTTCCCGTACTATTCAATATATCGGTGTCTTGAATATTTGGAATGTACATGTATATAAAACTGTAAAAACTTACAAGCATTGTACAAGTACATGAGTGTTCCGAAAGATATTCTATATGTTGAATCTATTTATATAGTGATTGATTGATTGATTGGGGTTTAACGCCGGTTTTAACAATTTTTCAGTTATATCACGGCGGCCAGTTCACGTACTCATGCATTTCCTGGTTTTCTCACACCAGTACTCCACACAACAATATTCCCAAGCAACTGGCTGCTTTTCCACATAGACTTAGCCCATTCGTGGAAGACGAATGACGCATATCGCATTGACTTTTGTCAATCCTCGGAAAGAAAGTTCGCCGAGCCGGGATTCGAACTCACAACCTCTGGATTGACAGCCCGCCTCGCTACCGACTGATCTACCGGTGCTCGGCTTTATATAGTGAAGTACAACATAAACTAAAATGAAAGATAAGAAGACACATGTAAAAACTAACAGTTATAGCTAGACAATTCCAGAATGGTACCTACTTAAATACAACCAACAGAAACGTGAAGGCCAGAATACGTTTCACAATCATCATGAAGAACTCCATGAACTTCCGGCCTTGTTTGAAATCTTGCATCGCGTTTTTTCTCATCATTTCAACATTGGTATAGTCAATGTCCTCCTTCTGCTTGATAACCTAGATATATATCAGAACAGTGTTGCATATCATAACGGCATCACATACGGATGTATAGTAATTAAACCTTTAGTTTCACCAAGGACTGTTTGTAGCACTCTGGCCAGCTACATCAAATTGTCCACGAAGAAAACACAGGTAAATAAATTAATCGTATAGTCGTACTTTTCGCAAGCTTTATTGTGAAGATATAATTCAAAGGTTAACCCTAGAGAGAGTCATAAGACTCTCTCCAGACTCCATGCCCCTGTCTGTCTGTCTGTCTCTGTCTCTCTCGTCTCTCTCTCCTCTCTCTCGTCTCTCCCTCTCGTCTCTCCTCTCTCTCGTCTCTCTCTCTCGTCTCTCCTCTCTCTCTCGCTCGTCTCTCTCTCTCTCTCTCTCTCTCTCTCGTCTCTCTCTCTCGTCTCTCGTCTCTCTCTCTGTCTCTCTCTATCTCTCTCTCTCTCTCTCTGTCTCTCTCTCTGTCTCTCTCTCTCTCTCTCTCTCTCTCTCTGTCTCTCTCTGTCTCTCTCTCTCCCTCTCTGTCTCTCTCTCTCAATGGATCAACTATATCACGTGTATACCTCTATACCTCTACCCTCATTGTGTTACATGTTTTTACATGTAAGCAAAGAGTAAATGTTCTGTTGACCCCTAGTGGATTATTATTATTATCTTTATTTCCTCCATATTTAAAGATTTCACAAACAATACAAACAGATCACAATTTAACTATTAAAAAAGCAAGCAACTGCAAAGAAAAGTAAAAAAGAAAATGAGAACGAGAGAGAGATTGAGAAAACGAGAACAAAATGCATAATTATATTTTATATATATACAAGTCAATTGCCAGAAAAATAAACAGGCAATCATAAGTTAATATCATAATACAGATGTGTATCCGATTATTTCTTGACACTTAACAGAGATAACTGCACATTTCTATTTCATTTTGATGGATAGTATGCCTGGATAAATTATCAATAATGCGAACATGCCCTCCCCTTACTATGCTTCCAACTGTATTCAGGCATACAATATAAATGAGCTAAGCAGAATAAATGCGCCCAATGAATCCAACACCAGGAACTAAATTGTTGCGACTCACAACAGAGGTCGAAATAAGGCGACCCTCTATTATAGGCGCCAACATGCTCATACGAAAACGAAAGTAGAGTTGAATACGCCACGCTACTGCTTTATATATATGGAAAGTTGTGTAAACATATTTATCAATCTAAGCCCATGCGTCGCCGGACAACTGACATCTTCCAACGCACAGAAACCAGGCGAATATTATAAAGTCATGACGCTCAAAATAGAGCGACGATGGCCCTCATATACGCTAATAATATATTTTATGAATTATAGATTGACCAGACATGGACCAGATGCAAAGGCGAGTTCCCGGCTGTAGCTTTTCCGGGGAGACTTACCAAATTCCATGGAAAATCCACTGAGTATTCGGACAACTTTCCAGGGATAATCTGACACTTTCCATGGAAATTCCAGGACATTTATGTGGAAAACCCGGAAATTCCATGGACAACCCGGAAAAGTTTCATGGAAACCCCGGAAAAGTTCCATGGACACCCCGGAACGGTTCCATGGACATGCTGGAATGTTTCCGGGACCCCGGAGTATTCGGACACATTTCCAGCATTTCCGCATTTTAACATTAAATTCCATGGTTTTTTCCATGGTTTTTCCATGGTTTCCGTGTATTTTCCGTGTATTTTCTGTTATGAGTCCCTGGAAAAGATACAGCCGGGTATGAGTCTTCACTGTTCGCAGTCGCTACAAGACGTTTTCTTCCCTGACGTAATTCATATTTTTCAGGAAGTTGTTATAGTAAGAATTGTCTAAATGGATAGTCGAATTGAGTGTCAGGTGTGCGTTCTTGTTCTTCAATTCCTAGTTCATCTTATGAGATGTTTAAATTATTCAGAAAATAACAGGTGGGCGTACATTCACTTATTAATCCTTTCCCACTTACAATAAATATGCAGCAGACGACTTTGAACATATACAATTGAAACTCTCTTTAATTTAATGGATAACCAATGACTAAAAGTGGAAAACTTCGTGGCAAAGGAGAAATTGCTCATATATGAGCAATTTCTTCTTTTGTCACAATGTCTTCAAAAGTCGTCTGCTTCAGAGGCGTCAGAAAGCGTCTGTATGAGGGAAATTGTTAATTAAAAGCTACAATTTTCTTAACAATTAATTAATGAAGAAAAGGTTAAAAGACTTACGCGATATAGCTTTACCCGACTGTTCATTAGTTTGAGTGAATTAATCTGACCCGCAAAGCAAGTGAACTCAAATCTTGGTTCATGAACGTGGCATTGATTTCAGGGTTATCTCCCTGTTCAATATTTATTAATTTATTTTATGAATTGCAGAAATAAAAAGAGCTTTAATATGATACAAAGAAAACAAACTAAGAATTCATAATTAAAAAAAGTCACTCATCTTACGCATGAGCTCAAATAAAGCTTAAATAGATAAACTGTGTCTCGTGATTATCGCGGTCTTAATGCCTATGAGAACAGTGAATATCAAGGCGATCGTGCTGATCTGCACATTCTCCTGATGCCTGCCGATTTGTCGTATGTGGGAAAGGGTTAAAACGCTAGACCCGGCTAAAGAGTGTAATGTGTCCACCTTATATCGGAGTCCAATCTCCATGTTACTGTCCATCTGTTCTAAGGATTTCTCACTGTCAACATAGGCCTGTCCGAACCCTGCGGGGAGAAACTTTTCGGGCTCACACTCGATACCTACGGCTTTACCAAGCACTGAAAATGAGGAATTACTTGAGGTTACTTCCCGGCTGTAGCTTTTCCGGGGACTCGAACGAAAATTCACGGAAAATCCCCGGAGTATTCGGACAACTTTCCAGGGATAATTTGGGATAATCTGACACTTTCCATGGAAATTCCAGCACATTTAAAAGGAAAACCCGGATATACCATGGACAACCCGGAACGGTTCCATGGACATCCTGGAATGGTTCCATGGACACCCCGGAACGGTTCTGTGAACACACTGGAATGGTTCCGTGGACCCCGGAGTATACGGACCATTTCCAGCGTTTCCGCATCTTATCATTAAATTCCATGTTTTTTTCCATGGTTTTTCCATGGTTTCCCTGTATTTTCCGTGTATTTTTGTATTTTCTGTTAAGAGTTCCCGGAAAAGCTACAGCCGGGTAAGCTGTATGGTTTTGCAAGAGAGTCGAGCTTCAGGATTTAAACCTACTTCAGATCTGCATTTGGATACTAGCAATAGCAATTACATTAAAATGCAATGTGTCGGTAAAATGTTCTCTTATTGTTTTTTGACTATTTCTCAGCCAGTACAATTTCCAGACTACTGAGCGAAAACAATGGCCCTGATAACAACCACCACCACCTCACCACCAACAACAACATCAATACAACTAATAATAATAATAGTAATACTCATAATATTTTAAATAATAATAATATTTTAAATAATAATAGCAATACTTATACGACTACTACTACTTATGATAATAATGATATTGATAATAATCATAATACTTATTACAATAAAACTAATAATAATACTTTGTCTTAACGCATATGAGTAATAACCCGGCTGTAGCTTTTCCGGGGACTCATAACAGAAAATACAAAAATACACGGAAAATACACGGAAACCATGGAATAACCATGGAAAAAAACAAGGAATTTAATGTTAAAATGCGGAAATGCTGGAAATGTGTCCGAATACTCCGGGGTCCCGGAACCATTCCAACATGTCCATGGAACCGTTCTGGGGTGTCCATGGAACTATTCCGGGGTTTCCGTGAAACGTTTCTGGGTTGTCCATGGAATTTCCGGGTTTTCCACATAAATGTCCTGGAATTTCCATGGAAAGTGTCAGATTATCCCTGGAAAGTCGTCCGAATACTCCGGGGATTTTCCATGGAATTTGGTAAGTCTCCCCGGAAAAGCTACAGCCGCGAAGAGAACATAGATCTACAGAGGACATGTATCCTTTAACCATTTGAGCCGTCCAGCGAGAAAACCAACATTATGGCCACTGCGTAATATATCGACCCAGATCAGCCTGCGCAGTCCGCGCAGACTGATCCAGGCCGACACATTCCGTTTCAGGGGAACAGAGGTATAGAGTAAGGATTCCTGAAACAGAAAATCCACAGTGGGTGAAAAGTGTCTGTCCGGGTAAGCCTGCGCGGCATACTTAGGCTGATCCGGGTCGATACCATACGCAGAGTTCACCATGGTTTTTTTTTCCGCGGGACGGCTCAGTTCTTGGCTCTAGTAGTGTATCTTGAAAACGAGAACTCGACGTCATAAATGGGTCCATTTCGACATTAGTTAACCTTTTACCGCATACAAACCATCTATGATACTTTTGACAAATTATATAGGTGTAGCTTCTATAACATGTTGTCCATACACGTTGAAATAAAGCTGACGACTTTTAAAAAATCTAGCCAAACATATGGAAACTCGCTATGAATGAAAGTTAAAGTAATGTCGTCTACTGCAGAGGCGTCAGAAAACGTCTGTATGATTGAAGGATTGATTGCGATCTATCAAATACCTCAATAAGTCAAGGTCATTTCTGGTTCCCTTTCGGCTTCGAGTAACCGCGAAAACACTGTAATTGATCTGATTTGAGCAGCGCCCCGCTAAAACCAATATACGTGCACCATTGAGCCGTTCCAGGAGAAAATCATTATTGTGAACACTGCTAAAAAGTATCGACCCGGTTCAGTCTAAGCATGCAGCGTATACTAACCCGGACAGAGACTTTTCGCCTCCTGTGGATTTTCTGTTTCAGTAATAACTAATCTATACCTCTTTCTCCCTGAGACGGAATGTGTCGATCCGGATTAACCCTGCGCGGATTGCACATGCTCTTCTGGATCGATACATTACGCAGAGTCCATAATGTTGGTTTTCTCGTGGAACGGCTTATTAGTTATCAAAGTTATAGACCTGCCTGTGCAGCTATTCTACATGATCTAAACAAAAACTAGTCTACATGTCAGAAGATTCTTGAAAGCTTCTGTAACTGAACTTATTGGCGGATAATGTAGATCCAGATATTTAGATACAGATGCCCTAGTGCAGATTTTCCTGACGCACAGCTCACTCAGTTCAACATAATATGAGCCGTCCCGCGAGAAAACAAACAAAATGGCTTATGCGTAATGTATCGATCGAGATCAGCCGGCACATTCCGTCTCAGGGGGATTTAGGTATATGAGTAATGATTCCTGAAACAGAAAATCCACAAGAGGCGAAAAGGTTCTTTCCGGGTTAGCCTGCAAGACATGCTTAGGCTGATCCGGGTCGAAACTTTACGCAAAGTCCACAGTGTTGGGTTTCTCGCGAGACGGTTCATTATTAGCATTAATAAGATGAGACTACTCTTCCAGTTTTTCTCCAGACTTATTTGCATATATCGAGGGCTTGGTGTGAAACGGTTGTAACTAAAAATCTATTTTGAAAACCCTGGTTTAGGGGCAATTTTGACCCCTTTGTAAACAATGCAAATTTAGGTACCATTGCTCAGAACGAGCAATGACACCTAAATTTCCATTGTTTACCAAGAAAAATGATTTAACGCTTATAAAGACTTTATGGCGAGGTGAAAAACCGTGGTAAAAAAATACCAATTTTAGTTACAACTGTTTCACGCGAAGCCCTCGATATAGTGCTTCTAAGTCGTAGACAAATTGATGAATATCTTCATGAATAGGCATTTTTGGTGTAATGCCGTTAAGCTCTGTTTCGCTAAACATACGATTGTATATTACATGTACACATACAAACGGAAGTGAGCCGAAAGGGGGTTCAGACACGAACAGTGCCCGGCTGTAGCTTTTCCGGGGAGACTTACCAAATTCCATGGAAAATCCCCGGAGTATTCGGACAACTTTCCAGGGATAAACTGACACTTTCCATGGAAATTCCAGGACATTTATGTGGAAAACCCGGAAATTCCATGGACAACCCGGAAAATTTTCATGGAAACCCCGGAAATTCCATGGACAACCCGGAAAATGTTCATGGAAACCTCGAAAAAAAGTTCCATGGACACCCCGGAACGGTTCCATGGACATGCTTGAATGGTTCCGGGACCCCGGAGTATTCGGACACATTTCCAGCATTTCCGCATTTTAACATTAAATTCCTTGTTTTTTTCCACGGTTTTTCCATGGTTTCCGTGTATTTTCCGTGTATTTTTGTATTTTCTGTTATGAGTCCCCGGAAAAGCTACAGCCGGGACAGACACGAACAGTGTACACAAAGACGAGCCATGGATGCGAACTGTTTCACTCGAGCCTTCACTGCCCAATTAGATATGAGCCGTCCCGCGAGTAAAAACCGGACAGACACGTTTTGCCTCCTGTGGATTTTATGTTTCAGGAATCATTATTCTATACCTCTATCCCCCTGAGACGGAATGTGTCAGCCCGGATCAGTCTGCGCGGACTGCGCAGTTTGATCTGGATCAGTACATTACGCAGAGTCCAAACGGATATGGGTCGAAAGGGGATTCACATACGATCAGTGTACAGAAGACGAGCCATGGATGCGAACTGTTTCACTCGAGCATTCACTGTCCAATTACATTTATAGAATAGTAATAGATAGAATGTAGCTCCTGATGAAGCAGCAGAATTGAAGCCGAACTGGTGTCAGTTCATATGTTCAAACAGGAAAGACATAGGACGCTATTTCGATGATGCGGCTAAAAAAAATTCAATAACGAACATTTATAACCCATTCCCACACACAACACATCTGCTGCAGACGCCTTATAAAAGAAGCCAAGCAAAAATATGGAAAATCTCTATATCTCTGATTACTATTATTCAATTGAGTTGAAAACAGTGTAACAAACAGAAAACAATTCTGCTTTCGCGACTATGCTTTCAACAGTTATCTGCTGCAAATGTGTCTGTATTTGAAAAAAAAAAAGGCACAGGTCTTACGGCTTGCAATCTCACACAACCAGTGTTGTTTGCAGATAGGACAGAGTATCTTGTCTACTACGATAGGTAGTTTCTTCATACACTTATGATAGAGGTCGTCAAACGTATTCCGGCATTTCCCCAAACCTTTGTCATATATATCTGAAATTAAACAACATGTGAGCCGTCCCGCGAGAAAACTAACATTATGGTCGGGGCGTAATGTATCGACCCAGATAAGCCTGCGCAATCCGCGCAGACTGATCCGGGCCGATACATTCCGTCTCAGGTGGGATAGAGGTATAGCGTAATGATTCCTGAAACAGAAAATCCACAGGGGGCGAAAAGTGTCTACCCGGTTAAGCCTGCGCGGCATGCTTAGGCTGATCCGGGTCGACACTTTACGCAGAGGCCATAATGTTGGTTTTCTCGCGGGATGGCTCAATTGTATTGGCAAGTTCTATGGTAGCTACATGCATATGGAACTGTTATATTGATTAATGTATCTTATATACTGTATGTTAAATAGATCAGTGACAATAACTCACACAAAAGAGAGAGTGAGTATGTACACAAACCGAATTAGACTCACAGGAATTGCGATTTCTTTTATAAACATGTATAATGTAGGTATTGATTGATTGATTGGGGTTTAACACTGTTTTTAACAATTTCTCAGTCGTATCACGGCGGCCAGTTCACCTACTCATGCATTTCCTGGTTTTCTCACACCAGTACTCCACACAACAATCTTCCCAAGCAACTGGCTGCTTTTCCACATAGACTTAGCCCATTGGTTGAAGACGAATGACGCATGTCGCATTGACTTTTGTCAATCACCGGGAAGAAAGTTGGCCGAGCCGGGATTCGAACTCACAACCCCTGGATTGACAGCCCACGTCGCTACCGACTGAGCTACAGGGGATCGGCGTATACTGTAGGTACGTCTAGCTACTGAAATACGTCAACTATTATGAAAAGTCAAAACTATTTCTGGGCCAAATTCCCTAAAGTAGACTTTTCCATGTTCAAAATATGGCGACTCCACTTTTAATTTAATAAGGCATTTAGAATATCTTAATTTATAACTAAAATGCAAACATTGAAGAGTTCAGGCAAAACAGTTAGTTACTAGCTAACTGCCCGGCTGTAGCTTTTCCGGGGAGACTTACCAAATTCCATGGAAAATCCCCGGAGTATTCGGACAACTTTCCAGGGATAATCTGACACTTTCCATGGAAATTCCAGGACATTTATGTGGAAAACCCGGAAATTCCATGGACAACCCGGAAAAGTTTCATGGAAACCCCGGAAAAGTTCCATGGACACTCCGGAACGGTTCCATGGACATGCTGGAATGGTTCCGGGACCCCGGAGTATTCGGACACATTTCCAGCATTTCCGCATTTTAACATTAAATTCCTTGGTTTTTTCCATGGTTTTTTCAAGGTTTCCGTGTATTTTCCGTGTATTTTTGTATTTTCTGTTATGAGTCCCCGGAAAAGCTACAGCCGGGTTACCTGCTTACCATCGCCGCTCAAAGAGTTAACGTTTGGAGTAAGCGACACATTGAAGAATAACCCGTTCTCAACGGTCATCGAGCCTTGCTTTTGTTTGTTTTGTTGGGGCTTTACGCCGTTCAGCATTAGTTTAGTAATATCATGGCGACAGTTCACTTTTTCATGATTCCATTGGTAAACAAACAAGTACTAGGCTAGAAAATATGCCTTGCCCCTAAAGAGCACTCCACCATGACCACATATCCGCGACTGGGAATCGAACCCGGGAAGCCCGGTTTCAAATCCCCGATGATAAACACTGGACCATGGCGGATTCATCAAGGATTAAGTGTACTGTTGCAGGGATGTCACATTTCACGACGAATATTCACTGTAATACAATCAGTGTGTGTATACCACGTGACCTTTACGTCACAAATGCTCCGGCGATCAGCAATATTTTACTTCGGTTTAGAAGTAAAAACAAAGGTAACTATTTTATTTCTTCATCATTTTTAATGAAACATTGCGCAGTCTACGCCACTTACAGAGCCCTATCTCCGGTTTTTAGCGGAGTTTGATTAGTGGTTCAAACACTTCGACGAACCTTTTCGCAAAATTGATTAAGATCGCCGACAGCCGGAGCATTATCAAAACTGGATTTTAAGAACAGGTTCGTCGAAGTGTTTGAAAAAACTAGACCACCAATCAATCTCCTATAAAAAACCCGGAGATAGGACATTGTAAGCGGCGTAGACTGCACCATGTGTCATTAAAAAGGGTGAAGAAATAAAAAAAGTTACAATTGTTTTTACTTCTTATCAAGAAGAATTGTATATAATTATTGCTGTCTGACGATGCAAATATGACGTCAAAATTCACGTGGGATACACACACTGACAATGATCACGATATATCAATCAGGTAACAAACCATGTCAAACGGGGCTACATGTACATAAAAAAGCAACCACGGGACACTTGCGACGAAATCAGATCCGAACGATCCCGCGGATCCCTCGCATTCTGATCTGAATTTGCACTCCTCGCTTCTAGGTTAAATGTTAATACCTTTGCATCTTTCTTTGATTTTCTTTTTATATTTATGTTCTACCCCTGCTGGAGAAGATTGTACACGTTTTTTCTTTTTTTCTTTCTTCCTGTCTTTTTTCGATATGTTCGTGTTATCATATTTAGCTTTCATTTCGTCTATGTTGTCATCCGATCTAACCTTTAAATAAAAAAGAGAACGCCGCAAGCGAACGCCAACACTCGTCATTACTGAGTACTCGTTAGAGCCAGAGTTATGTGACATGCGTATTGTTCCTAGGAACATGTGTACCAAGTTTCATTGAAACTGTTGCAGCGCCAATGGTAATATTGATCTTTTTGCAAACAACAAATATTCAGCATTGTTCGGCGATTAGTTAATATACAATTATGGACTTTTCAGCTGTTATACATGATGTGATATGCACCAAAAAAATGATTTTTTGGTACATATCAACATCATGTATAACAGCTGAAAAGCCCATAACTGTTTTATTGTATAACCCTCAATTTATCATATCGTTTTGATATTGATCAACTTAAAAGAAAACAGAGGACCACTCAAGGAACATTTCTGTTGTATGTTGTATTTCTGTCTCATGATAACAGTACGTTTTTGACATGATAACAGTCTAAAACACGCGTCTAAAATGTTGGTAATGCACGTGCATGACGTCATTTAAAAAAAATTACGTCACCGGAATGACCACTCGGAAGTTTCCGTGTCATTCGGAACGCGCCTCGGACAATTCCGTAGCGTACGGATAAAGGCGAAGGATATTAATAGGCGGCTCGTGGGATTCCCCGGTCTTCCCCTGTTACTATTTATAAAACTGGTCAATATCAGAAAAAAACGGTCAATATCGCTAGATATTTTTTCTAAAAAATTGCTTTTTAGCCAATGAAAAGGCGTCTATTTATAGGTTATATAATAAATCTTATTATCTTATAACATGTACAATAGAGTCGCCCAATTTTGAACACGGAAGAGTCCATTTTAAACAATTCGACGCTGACAGAGTTAACTAGTGAGTTATTGCTTATAATGAGCAACGTTCCATTTACAGTTTTATTAAAAATAAATTCCATATTTCCCTTCATTCCTTGTTCTTTTCTACGGATGAGTTTATAAATAAGACACTTGAGGAGGCATTTCTATGTTGGACAAAAACATGTAATATATTTATTTTACAGCTTACAATTGCTTTTCATGTTTACCTAATAGGCAAACTGAGAGTTTCAAACTGAGCATGTTTAAACGTTTACTTTATATGCTATTTTTACAATCGCTGTTATGAAAATATCCAACGGAAAACTTTTATATCTTAACCGTTTCCCACATATAATTACATCTACAGAAGATGACTTTGAAAACATCTGTGTTAAAAAGGGAAAAATCCTGGTAAATGAGTTTTATTAATTTAGTATATATTTGAAAATACAGTGGCAAAATGAGAATTTTCTCCTTTTGCAACAATCTTTCCAAAAGTCGCCTGCTGCCGTAGGGACTGATGCCACTTGCTGACGACACTCTTGAACGAAAAAGATCGATATTTCAATTAACATATGAATCATTTAATCATGTTGAGCTACTTAAAACCTATACATTTACTTTGCAAACCCAATTAACAAAACGTAATTACTTGTTTATGAAACGAAGTTATTTGCCTCACAATATATTCCAAAGTCGTTTGCTTCAAACAGTCTAAATTCAAATAGGGAGCTAAGTCTTCAATTCATGAATGACGTTTTAGGTAAATAAGGAACTAACTAAAACGTATACGCCTACCTCAGTTTTGACAGGAATGAACACTTTGTTCACTTTCTTCCCAATCTTATTCAGCATAAAACCGTCGTGCTAAAAGTACAATAATAAAAGAATTGTAAACAGTTAATAATAATAATAATAATAATAATAATAATTATAATAATAATATCTTTATTTTTTGAAGGTAACATCTAAGACACATAAAGACAATTTAACAATGGCTAAACATATCTTATTTTCATATGGCCTTCAATAATATAACACACACAAACATTACATTTAACAACATGCAAATTTCAATGAAAAAGTATGTCATGAAGTACATATATAATTAATTTCAATCATGTGAAGACAGACACTCCAACTACTCCAAACACAATTCTTAACATAATATCGGCAAGTAATCAAGATAGTGTTAGTATGGAACCTTTTCCAGAAGGTATTTCTTATAATTTCGTTTGAATGATACAATAGACGTTGAGTGCTTTATATGTGAATGAATGCTATTCCAGACATTACAACCAAAATATCTAAATGAATTTAACATGTAATTTGTTCTAGGTTTGTAGTTAAAGGAATCAAAGCTACATGTATGTTTTACAAACATTCACAAGCAATTTCTCTTTTTGCCACATCGTTTCCAACTGAATTCAGTAATTATACCTTCATTTATAGAGACTATTCATATATTATACTAAAATTTAATGTCTTCAAATGTGTCTGCTGCAGATATCCTGTATGAGAGCCGCGAGAAAACCAACATTATCGAGGGCTTGGCGTGAAACGGTTGTAACTAAAAACCTATTTTGAAAACCCTGGTTTAGGGGCAATTTTGGACCCTTTGTAAACAATGCAAATTTAGATGCCATTGCTCAGAACGAGCAATGGCATCTAAATTTCCATTGTTTACCAAGAAAAATGATTTAATGCTTATAAAGACTTTATGGCGAGGTGATTAACCTTGGTAAAAAAATACCAATTTTAGATACAACCGTTTCACGCCAAGCCCTCGTTATGGTCTCATGGACATGGTTAAGAAGAATACACATGAGGTTTTGAAGAGCCTAGGGATACAACTTGTATCATATACATCTCATATTTATGCACAGGCAGCTAATTATTTCATTTATTTTATTCAAATTTCAAATCGTCTTTTGACAATTCATTATAACAAACCGGAAAACTGCGTATTTTCATTAACGTTCGTTTTCTATTTTAAACTTTTACAATCATTGAAATTGAACCATTTGATGCGCTTGCTTAGCTGTTTTCAAGTCGAAAGCGTCCAAGCTAATATACCCGAACAGTAATAATATGCTTGCGAACGTTGGAGAGAATTACCTTCATATCGCTCATCAAATTGGCAATTGGTTTGAGTCGAAGTTGCCATTTGGCCGCTGTGTGGTTGGCTGCTAGAGTCGCGGCACATGTTAAAGACCTCGTAATATCTTGTGCATTGTCCATCATATTCATCATGGGTCCTTTAAAATAATTATACTCGTAAATTGATTCCATGTGTTTCAAAAGAGGAACACAGTCACTCGTTTACTGAGATAGCACTTCTTATGTGACTACTGACTTGATGTCTTGGGAGATATATAAAACGAGGTTTTAATTGATTTCATTTGCACAGAACAGAACAGAACGTTATTATATTCACGTAAACATATTTATGATCAATTTTATCATGAACTATCTTACACTGTTAAATAATTGCAAATTCTTCTGAAAAATCCATTTCCCTGTTTGTACTTTTTATAATTTCTTTATTGGCTATAAACATACTGTTTGTAATATATTGAATGAAATTGAATAAAAATGTATTTTGTTACATACTACATAGATATTGACAAGTTCAGAGTTTCATTTTGTATGCGATATATCATCTATTTGATAACAGCGTTCATGCGTTAATTACACGTCTTTCTCAGTAAACGAAAAATATAAAAATGTGCAGAGTATAACAAAACCTTCACCATTTACGAATGCTCAGCGCTTTAGTAAAAAGCCTTAATGTATATGCAACTCCTGCAGATGAGTATCAACGTGTGCATCAGATCAGTTTGATCTGAAACTTCATAGTTTGCATGTTAGTCAAATGAACTTTCCAGAAACATCTTACAAACACTGTACACTATAACTAAATGATGAGTAGATATATCTTAATCTGCACTTCACATACGACTTGATCTCATGGGATATAACTCAATTAAAGTTAACACAACTCATTGCGTCCTGATACCAGTCTTCCAGTAATGGTGTTAAAAGTCGCAGAAATAATTTCATCTGTCATCAATACTGTGTGAAATGAAGGCGCAGTAAGCCATTAATCTGTCAACAATAATGTGTGGAATGAAGGCGCATTAATCATTTCATCTGTCATCACTTCTGTGTGGAAAGAAGGTGCAGTAATCGTTTTATCAGTCATCAATAATTTGTGGCATGAAGGCGCATTAATCATTTCATCTGTCATCAATAATGTGTGGAATGAAGGCGCAGTAAGCAATTAATCTGTCATCAATACTGTATGGCATGAAGGCGCAGTAAGCCATTAATCTGTCATCAATACTGTGTGGAATGAAGGCGCAGTAATCATTTCATCTGTCATCAATAATGTGTGGAATGAAGGCGCAGTAAGCCATTAATCTGTCATCAATACTGTGTGGCATGAAGGCACAGTAAGCCATTAATCTGTCATCAATACTATGTGGAATGAAGGCGCAGTAATCATTTTATATGTCATCAATAATGAGTGGAATGAAGGCGCAGTAAGCCATTAATCTGTCATAAATACTGTGTGGATTGAAGACGCAGTGAGCCATTAATCTGTCATCAATAATGTGTGGAATGAAGATGCAGTAAGCCATTAATCTGTCATCAATACTGTGTGGAATGAAGATGCAGTAAGCCATTAATCTGTCATCAATACTGTGTGGAATGAAGATGCAGTAAGCCATTAATCTGTCATCAATACTGTGTGGAATGAAGATGCAGTAAGCCATTAATCTGTCATCAATACTGTGTGGAATGAAGGAGCAGTAAGCCATTACCCTGTCATCAATACTGTGTGGAATGAAGATGCAGTAAGCCACGAATCTGTCATCAATACTATGTGGAATGAAGGCGCAGTAAGCCATTAATCTGTCATCCATACTGTGTGGAATGACGGCGCAGTAAGCCATTAATCTGTCATCCATACTGTGTGGAATGAAGATGCAGTGAGCCATTACTCTGTCATCAATACTGTGTGGAATGAAGGCGCAGTAAGCCATTAATCTGTCATCAATACTGTGTGGAATGAAGGCGCAGTAAGCCATTAATCTGTCATCAATACTGTGTGGAATGAAGGAGCAGTGAGCCATTAATCTGTCATCAATACTGTGTGGAATGAAGGTGCAGTAAGCCATTAATCTGTCATCAATACTGTGTGGAATGAAGATGCAGTAAGCCATTAATCTGTCATCAATACTGTGTGGA
Source organism: Serripes groenlandicus (assembly GCA_031761405.1). Lineage (NCBI taxonomy): Eukaryota > Metazoa > Mollusca > Bivalvia > Cardiida > Cardiidae > Serripes > Serripes groenlandicus. The sequence continues at coordinate 48,355,162 of JASEVX010000004.1, forward strand.
ATGAAGGCGCAGTAAGCCATTAATCTGTCATCCATACTGTGTGGAACGAAGGAGCAGTAAGCCATTAATCTGTCATCCATACTGTGTGGAACGAAGGAGCAGTAAGCCATTAATCTGTCATCAATACTGTGTGGAATGAAGGCGCAGTAAGCCATTAATCTGTCATCAATACTGTGTGGAATGAAGGTGCAGTAAGCCATTAATCTGTCATCAATACTGTGTGGAATGAAGATGCAGTAAGCCATTAATCTGTCATCAATACTGTGTGGAATGAAGGCGCAGTAAGCCATTAATCTGTCATCAATACTGTGTGGAATGAAGGTGCAGTAAGCCATTAATCTGTCATCAATACTGTGTGGACTGAAGGTGCAGTAAGCCATTAATCTGTCATCAATACTGTGTGGACTGAAGGTGCAGTAAGCCATTAATCTGTCATCAATACTGTGTGGACTGAAGGTGCTGTTAACTCTGGACACAGATAGTTTGGTCAGCTGGCGACCTTAACATTACTAACATATCTTTTAAAATGGTTCTAACAATTTACTTATCATCAAGAAATATTAATAATTGGCTTCTTCTCTGAATTTGTATTTATCTATCCTTTTTCGACAATTACTTAAAACGTAAAACGAGCATTTTTTATATGTTTCAAAAGATGTCTTCAAGTCGTTCTATCGGCATACTTTTTATCTTTTCGGACCAGAGCTGTAGATAAGGGGCATTTTTCATGTTCTAATATCCTTATTGCATATTCAAACCCTATGTTGTTGGTACTCAAAAGAATCGTCTCAGTGAGACTTTGCTTTTGAGTACACACAACCTAGGATTTGGTTCACTCCTCTTATCTAATTCTCTGCCGGACACTTTTATGTTTCTCTGATACTGCAGACGCTTCTAAATATATATCGTCAGCTATCTGATTTACTAAGTTGTCTTACCAGCTATCAGGAATGCAATAGCAAATGTTCCAATGTACGACCGCCCGGCTTTTCCGAAAAGTGTTGGTATGAGCAGAAGGGAGACACAGCGTGCGCTAACAAATGAAGAGTAACCGATTGCTAGACCGAGCATCAACATCCCGCCTAGCAAATGGCGTGTCTCTTCTGCAAGCTCCATCGGCTTTATAAGGCTGTAGTAAAGTCCTGGTTGAAAATAAATTTGTAGTTAATTTACGTAATGTTTTTACTGTACAATCCGATCATACTAACCTATATGAAACTCATGGATTGTATTTTAAAACATTCACCTTACGTGATAGTTTTTTAAGAGCCGTCAGCTTAACAAAATATCTGGTGAAAAAATGATTTGACTAGACTGCTATACGACAGCGCGTCTTTAGTGTGCATTTTACAGTAAAAGGGCTATAACCATGATACGTGTTAATCTTACATGTAGGTTAGTGGGTGATCTCCCTTGAAATGATTATCTTATAGATGTTTCAACAACCAGTTCTACATATTCAGAAAACAAGGCCAATGTCTAATGCTGTTTTTCGATAGGCATTTCTTGTGCATAAGGCAAGACATGATAAGAGAAAACATAGAAATAAACACAAATTTATATTTACCTAATCCCAACAGGCCACCAAAGGGGTAACCTAAAAGCATTTTCAACGTTCTGTATTGGCTCGGATCTGATCGATATATGTTGTAGAAAACCCCAAAGATTACTGAACAGCCTATAGAATGACAACGAAACGTTCTCCGTTAATTGTGTTTAACCCTTTTCCTGGTACATACGACATTTGACGTTCTTACAACTGACGGCTAAAAAAAGTTAAAAACGTGAACATGAAATTAAGGATAAATAGAGGATATTACATGAGTGGTCATTCAATACGAAATTTTATTAAACGAGTTTTCTAAAAAATTTGTATTGAATCATGACCACGAATGTTATATTCTATTTATATCATAAATTCCAATTCGACGATTATTAGCGCAAAATATAAATAACGTCGCTATATAGCGCGGTCATTTTCAATGCTTTTTATTATGAAGTTACGTAACATTGTTATTACACTAGTTATATACCGAAAAAGTAGAAAATCTCTATAATTGAATGGATAACCTATGACTAAAAGTGGACTAAAAGTGGAAAATATTGTGTCAAAAGGAGAAAGGTGCCAGAAAGCCTGGAAAGACACATGTTAGTAGAAAAAGGTGTCTCTGAAATATCAATGTTGTTAAATGAGCTGGCCCGCGAGAAAACCAACATTATGGCATCTGCGTAATGTATCGAACCGGATCAGCCTGCGCAGTCCGCGCAGACTGATCCGGGCCCACAGATTCCGTCTCAGGGAGATAGAGGTATAGAGTTATAGGTATAGAATTTAACTAGGCCTAAATAGGCCTTTACAAATCATTATGGATGTACTCAACAGTTTTTCTTCGGTTTCCTTGGTCGTTCTGAAGAACATTCAGAACTGGTATCCGTGGTGCCGGAGGTACCGGATGATTCCATAGACTTCTTTGTAACAGGTGCCAGAAAGCCTGGAAAGACACATGTTAGTAGAAAAAGGTGTCTCTGAAATATCAATGTTGTTAAATAAGCCGTCCCGCGAGAAAACCAACATTATGGCATCTGCGTAATGTATCTAACCGGATCAGCCTACGCAGTCCGCGCAGACTGATCCGGGCCCACATATTCCGTCTCAGGGGGATAGAGGTATAGAGTAATGATTCCCTGAAACAGAAAATCCACAGGAGGCGAAACTTGTCTTTCCGGGTTAGCTGCGTGGCATGCTTCGGCTTATCAGGGTCGATAATGTAAGCAGAGTTCACATTGATGGCTTTCTAGCGGGACGGCTCAAATGTTAATCGAGCAAAACCGTTTACCAAATGCAGACGCAATTTAACACAGCTGTAGAAGACGATAGTTGCAGAGATTGTGAAAGGAGCAATTGCTCATTATAAACAATGTGATGAACTATCTAATACTTTTACTGTATTTGTACAGATGTTCCATATTTTGCCACAATATTTCAAAAATCGTCTGCGACAGATTTGTTTTATATGTGGAAAATGGTAAAGTAGAGCGTCGGCCTGTCGTAACAAAGGTTTCGATTTCGAATCCCACGATGAACGGTTTCAGCATTTGGCGCAAGTGCAGGTTATGTCTTCAGGAAGCAGACATCGAGCGTGAATTATATCTATAGGTTAAAATAAGTTTAAATTTAACTAGGCCTAAATAGGCCTTTACAAATCATTATGGATGTACTCAACTGTTTTTCCTCGGTTTCCTTGGTCGTTCAGAACTGGTATCCGTGGTGCCGGAGGTACTGGATGATTCCTTAGACCTCTTTGTTCTCAACAGTCTTCGTTGTTTGACAACATCTGCCTGATAAAAAAAAAAAAGAAGCCGAAAAAATAAAAAAATATTATGTTGATAAAAAAAGACACTCCACAAGTAGCCTAATGCGACACCTTAGACTTTACGACAAGCGTATGTAGGTTTTACAGATCAACCTATGCATTTTCTCAATGATCGGGGTCTTGTCTACTTTTCTTCTTTTCAGAAGACATTATATAATCACAAAACAGGTATGACCATACATAGCAATGGGGTCGTATTTATCATAATATCTCATTTTTAAACATAAAATATCTAGATCTAGGTTTGGTAGAATAAGTAAAGCGCTCACAAATATAATTAATACTGCACGGAGGATATATAAGTTACACATATATATATTCGTGGTTTGATTCTGTTAATTATATCATATTGTATAGCAAAGATTACAATTGTCATGACAATAGGCCTATCCACAGTGATAAAGCGGATTAACTCAAATTGAGTCTTGCCAAATTGTTATACAAATCTAAATTAAACCTCACCAAGACCGATGTGCAGTAGAACTATCGACCAATGTTAACAATCAAACGGTATTTAGAATCTCTACTTACTGTTTTTGAAGTCAAGACATAAATTTCAAAACAAACATGTATACATGTGAAAGGCATATATGCACATGTTATAAATAGACGTGACGTCATATACTACATTTGATGACGTAAATAAGCACATGACGTAATATCAATATGTAGACGCACGTCTGCATTTATAAACGTTTCACTGGACTACGGAAAGTAAGCATCTCAAGCTAGATATGGACTGATTTTTTAAAATAAATTCAGATTGTGTTATTAAAGATTTATTTTATTTAACTTTTGTGAACAAGTACTTTAGAAAAATGACTCCAAGGGATGGAATCAAGATGATCAAAGTAAAGTTGGTTCTGAATAAGATGTCAGAAACAGTAGACGAACATAATTATATTTTTTAAATTGAATGCTGTAACGTATGATCTGTTATCTACTGTAGATATTTAGATTTTCGTCTAAAATGATCCTTACCCAGGCCAACAAGGGCTTCTCAAACCTGCTGAAAATGGAAGTTTGACACATCAATTCGTGACAGTGTGCCACGGAAAAACAGCCTATTTCAAAGTACGTTGGAATC
>JASEVX010000004.1:48359822-48482951 GCA_031761405.1 Serripes groenlandicus
TCGCAAATGTTTTTTTTTTGTAGACCGACATATGATGCTATATATATAAATTGTTAATAAATGGCATTGATGGTAAAATATATACTATCATAAAGATTATATATAAACATGCAGTTTCTTGTATTACGGTCAACAATAAATTCACGGAGTGGTTCGATTGTAAAACATGCGTCAAACAAATGTCAAATGGGTTAATGTTTCACATACACTTTTTTCTATACTTATAAATGACCTTGTACAGGAGATCAATGACCTTGTACAAGAGATCAATGACCTTGACATTGGATTCATTGTTGAAGAAAGAAGTATATGTATGTTACTGTCTGCGGACGATATAGTCTTATTTGCAAAAACCGCGGATAGCCTACAGAAAATGCTAGACGTACTGGTTGAAAACGTTGGCGTGTATTAATTAACACTGATAAGTCAAACTGCATGCATTTCATAGATAGGTAGCTAAACCGATCTGTCATCACACATCTACTAAAATTTGTGACAATATTCTACAGACTGTCGAGTCATATAATACACTCTGTCATGAAAACTTTCAAAATGCACGGGTCTTGCCCGAGGAATAATAATTTCTCGTATACACCATTTAAAAGACACTGGTGCAATCGGATAAATTAATTATGTTTAAAAACATCCCATTGGTTAGGAACATGCTACAGGGCTCTTTGTTTTGCAAGAGTCGCTTCACTTAAGTCACTAATCACGGAAAAGTTGGTTCTATTAAACGGCGTCAATTTTTAAAAAAAATCGGACAAGACAGCACAATAGCAGATTATGTATAGCCATATGTCATATGACTTTATATCATAATATGTATGTATATATGTAAAATAATAACGGTAACTTAAAGGCCCAGAGGGCCGGGTGTGGTTATTTTTTTGTTTTTATATATTATTGTTAACCAAATTTTGTTTCACACAGGTCACATTTATAAACAATTTACTTTCTTATTGGTTCTCTCTTCTAGAGACCCTTAAAGTCGGTCTTCGTTTCTGTCCGTTTGTTTGTTTGTTTGTTTGTGGCAAGCGTAGCGCCAAAACTATTCAACGGATTTCGACCAAACTTGGTAGCGATGAAGGGTTCTAGTTGTTCCTTTTGTAGTATGGTCGCCATAGAAACCACCGTTGCTATGGAAACGGGCGAAAACCGCTTTTCCTGCGAAAACTATCTCCTCCCACAGTTTTTTTGAATTTAGAAACCACTTGGTGTGCGTTGTGTAGCCCATCAGTTGCTACATCGAATGATCGTCCCGATTTTTGATCCGTCTCTTCGTTTTCTTAATATTTGAGTTGCCGTAAGGGGTACCATTTCCGCGGAAAACACAGACACGTCAAAACTAAATATATCGACACAAAAAGAAATGGTTTCCTATTACCTGATCGCTGATTGGCTACAAATCCGGACACGACCAAATATCGACCAACCAAAGGGCACTTCACATATAGCCATTACAACTTCCGTTGCCCGTACTTTTACACCAGGAGAATAAATATTCAAGTGAATTTGACGCTGTTCTCGCGACAACTCGATAGCTTGTTTCATTATTCGTGCGGTGTCGTGAGAGAAGAGACAAGAGAGAACCATCGTCGCAGTATGCTTGTCTTATCTTATACTCAGTATTAAACTACGACAATTGCATAAAGATGATCAAGTATCATTGCAGTCTCTGAAGAACTACTACTATACAGTTTAACAAAGGGCTATTATTACAATTAGATCATAATTATCCTTGATTTCAAACCCTCCCGAAGTTGGATCGCGTGACCTGTCTCGAATAGCCTAACTATGGAAATGGTAAGCCAGCGATAACATTATAACAAAAGAAAACAGAGATCATAAGCAATATGAACTGCTGCTATGCTGTTTTCAAAAGAGATCCGTTCCAGTAATCGGTTCGACTTATCATATGTTTAAGTTATCTCGAGTCCACTGTATGACTAAGTTGTTTCTCTCCCGAAGTGGACGTATAGAATAAATACTTTCTAACGACTAAGTTGTTTATCCCCCGAAGTAGACATATAGAATAAATACTTTCTAACGACTAAGTTGTTTATCCCCCGAAGTAGACATATAGAATAAATACTTTCTAACGACTAAGTTGTTAATCCCCCGAAGTAGACATATAGAATAAATACTTTCTAACGACTAAGTTGTTTATCCCCCGAAGTAGACATATATAATAAATACTTTCTAACGACTAAGTTGTTTATCCCCCGAAGTAGACATATTGAATAAATACTTTCTAACGACTAAGTTGTTTATCCCCCCGAAGTAGACATATAGAATAAATACTTTCTAACGACTAAGTTGTTTTCCCCCCGAAGTAGACATATTGAATAAATACTATCTAACGACTAAGTTGTTTATCCCCCGAAGTAGACATATATAATAAATACTTTCTAATGACTAAGTTGTTTATCCCCCGAAGTAGACATATAGAATATATACTTTCTAATACATCAATTCGCGACAGTGTGCCACGGAAAAACAGCCTATTTCAAAGTACGTTGGAATCCTTTTATAGAACAAAACTATTTTTTGTATAATCTACAGCAGACGATTTTGAAAGCATCGAGGCAAAAAAAATCAAACATAAATGTCTATAAGGGAAAGTTTAATTACTGAAAACAGTTGAAAAAACATTGTGGCAAAAGGAGAAATTGCTCATCAAATTTTTTTTTTATCTGAGGGTTAAAAATCATGAGGGATAAGAACTCTCTTATATATATTATATATATCGAGTGCTTGGCATGAAACGGTTGTATCTAAAACCTATTTGAAAACCCTAGTTTAGGGCAATTTTGACCCCTTTGCAAACAATGCAAATTTAGGTGCCATTGCTCAGAGCAACCAATGGCACCTAAATTCCTTTCTTTACCAAGAAAAATGATTTAACGTTTATAAAGACTTTATGGCAAGGTGATTTAACCTCGGTAAAAAAATACCAATTTTAGCTACAAACGTTTCACGCCAAGCCCTCGATTTGATTGTAAATAAACTACATGTTACATGATAGATCAATAATAATTGATGTTCTTTTTTATATTCAACAAAATTATACTGGCAAAAGTAGCCAAATCTAGCAGTCATTATGACGAATTGATCACTCAAATAAAAATTATACTGGTAAAAGTAGCCAGATCTAGCAGTGAATATGACGAATTGATCATTTAAATAAAATTATACTGGTAAAAGTAGCCAGATCTAGCAGTCATTATGACGAATTGATTACTCAAATAATATTATGTATCTCAAGACAGACATTAACTGTATACATATGACATAATTTTATATCACTTGGGCAACTGTCCTATTCGTAAATTATGATTTTTTTCTCAACCATGTTTATTTAGAACTATAAATCTCAGTAAAATAAATAAAATAACAGTTTAATCCTCCTTAACCCTTTCACTAATATAACAAATCTGCAGTAGACAACTTTGAACATATTTTGTCAAAAAATAGAAAATCTCTATAATTGAATGGATAACCTATGACTAAAAGTGGAATATCATTGTGGCAGGAGATATTGCTGGTTTTGAGCAATTTCTTCTATTGTCACTATGTTTTCAAAAAGCCGTCTGTTGCAGAGGCGTCAGAAAGTGTCTATATGAGGGAAAGGGTTAACGCTTTTCAAATTCATACGCATTTTGAATCCTCTGCACAAATGTTGAAAACAATGTAGAGCGTGAATGTCAAGACTGTACCTTGTAAATATGGGTAAATAACCGCTCTCCTCTTAATTGGTACTCAACATATCGCCACACGATAATGTTGGATATAAATTGCGGCAAAAAGGAGAAATTGATTATAATATAGTGAGGTCTACCCATATGTGGGGATAAGAACTTGTTGTGGGACCAAACCTCTTTGGGAGACTTACATAGTGAAAAGAAAAAGCACATAAATAAACAAATAAATTTATAGGTAATTGTTTGTTTTTCCTTACTGTTTAATAAGATAAGAGTAAAACCCAATTGTACAAAATAAAAGTGATGTCTGTAGAAAACCACGCTTGCCACGAAGAGGCAAAAACATATGAATTACGTTACTTATTTAACTAAAGGACAAGAGAAAGTTGATGCAATGCATCAATGTCGCCGGAAATCCATAGTGCAGTTATGCATAACACTAACATTATAGTAGTTGAATAAACAGTTATCAACTGAGGGGCATATTGGAACATCAGGGGTGGAGTCAAGTGAAAATGTATCATAACTTGCATTGTTTTGTCAACGAAGTGAATGATAATTGAAGCCTTTCATTGTTTATGATCAATCTCCATTCCAAAGTAGGTTGACTAGACACACAACCAACTAATTATTGATCATAAACAGTAATGGAAATGAGAAATCTTGCCAATCATTAGTCTTAGTATGTATACAGTGCTTTCATTAAGGAATAATTATAAGATTTGTGAATTCCACATACACTTTTCAAGATGTTTGTCAGAATATTTGAATTTTATTATTTTTCAATAAAACCACAAAACAGACAATTTAGGATTTGCATGCAATAGCACATCATGTTACCTTTCCTCTATTAAAGTCAACAGTGGACACCTTTGCAGCAATATACTTTTAAAACAATGAGTTAAGGGTTAAATCGCTGAGTTTTCTCTTTTTCTCAAAATGATATTAGCTTGGCATCCTAATTATATCATACTTTAACAAATGTTGAAATCAAATGTAGTCCAATATTTATAAATTAGACCACATTCGAAATATAATATCAACTAAACAGTTAAGTCTCATTGAAATTGTTGTATAATTTAAACTTAATTTCGAACATAAACTGAGCCCTACAACATGTTAATTTATTTTAATTCTTTCCTTCCTTTTTTATAATGAAAATAACAAAACTACTCATGTTTTAAAATTATATTATGATGAGCGCCCTTGTGTCAATGATCCATAACAATATGCAGATCGGAAGCAATATGCCTTTAAGGAATTAAATGATACATTTAAAATTGTCAATGACGAAATAATTTTGTACGAAAGACCCGATTCTTTCTTATTCGCAGAGGTGTCGTTCTTGAAACTCTCTTTATAGGCAAAGAGAGTGTTCGTTCAAAGTAATTTTTCTATTAAAACTAGTTTTTGATCTCGGTTTGTTCTTTTCTTCATTTGTTTCGAACCAAATAAACATTTTAAATCACCTACGATTTACTATTTGTAAGTGAGTGTAAAGAGACGGCTCTCTGCAAAGGAGATTGATCTACGCAGTTGGTATTCGCGAGTCACGCTTCAAGCAGGTGCGCGTATGTAAACAAATTAGACTGACGTAAAGGTTTGTAGTTATCGCCTTTTGAGTACATGTAGTATATAGTGTAAAAATAAAGTATACCAGTCTAGCTAATAGGGACTGTTTTGTCTTCGTAAATAAAACAACAAAACATAAATGCGAGTCAAAATAAAGAAACTGAAAATACCTAAAACATCGGAATATTTATTTCATTTTAGATGTGTCATTACTTAGTGTTTTTAAACAAACACAATTGTAATATGTTCAAGACATCTAATTGTGTTTCTTTCTAATAATAATCCCCCATCCCATGTGATTTCCGAAAACCTATTAAAAATAGAAGTCGCGGGCTTCTGCCCGGCGACTAATGAAAAAACATGTTAAATTACCTTGGAAACTGCAACTCTCATGTTCTTTGTAGCAACCAAGTCTGGCATTTCTATTGCTGTCGAATTCCATGGTTCAACGTATTCTGGAGGTTTAACCTTTAAGGTGAAAATATGGAATAATTGAATTTGATAATAAACCCTTTCCCACAAACAACAATTCTGCAGCAGATGACATCGAGGCAAACATATGGAAAGTCTCCAAAAATGAAAACATTGTGACAAAACAGGAAAATTGCTAATCAAGGGCAATTATCCTTTTGCCACAATGTTTCCAGAAGTTGTATACTGCAGGTGTCAGAAAGCGTCTATCCAACTTTTTCAACACTTTTTGCAACATACATGTATCTTTGCAAGAAATGAAGATTTCTTAATTGAATTAAAGCTCAATATATACATTTACAAATCATATGGACAACTACAACACTTCTACAGTAGACAACTTTTACAACATCTAAGTAAAAATATTGAATCATTAGAGTTGGAAACATTGTGGCAAAAGAGAAAATTCTACCAAAAGATATTAGTCCAAATTTCTGTTCCCAATACAATTTTATTGTTTGACTGTTTAACACAACTACTTAATTTGGAAATCATAATGAGACTACAAAATATGTCTGCCCACCGGCAGATGCGTCAAAGAGTACTAAAAAAATACATATTAATTACGCAATATAATCCTATAATTATCTATTTGTTTGATCTGAATAAATATGGGAAAAGAACAATTTCCCTCATATGACATTTCTGCAGCAGACGACTTTGAATATATTTTGTCAAAAAATAGGAAATCTGTATAACTAAATGGATAACTAAAAGTGGAAAACATTGTGTCAAAAGGAGAAATTGCACGTTTTGTGCAATTTCTTTTTTTGTCACTATGTTTTCAAAAAGCCGTCTGCTGCAGAGGCGTCAGAAAGCGTCTATATGAGGGAAAGGGTTAAGAGGTGAAATATTTAGTTTAGAATAAAGAAGAAATTGATCGGCAGCTTATTAACTTTTTCCACCAAGCTGTAAAAAAAAAATCTGATGGAGGGACGTCAAATATTGTCTTCTTTTTAGTGGGACAAAGAGTTTGAACAAACAAAAAGAAATTATTATAATGTTAATAAAACATTGAAAGGATAATGAAAAAATCATTGGAAAAGGAAAATTAAAATTGCTTATTTTGAGCAATTTCTCATTTTTCTACATTGTTGAACGTACTTACTCGGTAGTCAGATGAAAAGGCGTCTGGAGTCGTCTGCTGTGTCAAGGAAATTGAATAAGATCTGATGTTCGAGTCATTGATATATTCGAGTTATCGATATATTCGAGTGACTTCGGTAGGTATGCTTATGCACATGTAGTGTATGCTTTGTAATTCATCTATACTTCACTGTATATTATGAAAAACATTGCTGTGGTAAACTCTCATGAAAACAGGGAAGCAGCAGCAGTTCTGATTGCTCGTGCGAGCGAACAAAACTGCTGCTTCGCTGTTTTAAAAGACAGATCCGTTCTAGAAATGTTAGTAGTAACGCTATAAACACTTTGACTCTTTCTTGAATAACCAATTGCTAACTCAGTGCATATTGACTCGTAGTAGGTATTTCGCCCTAGATTGCTTAATTTGAATGTCCAACTACTAGCTGGCTGGATGTTCGTATATATATAGCAGTAGATTCGCGCTTTCACTCTTTGTTGAATAACCAATTGCTAGCTGTGTGGGTATTCGCCCGTGGCTATAGATTCGATTATATTGTGGACACCCAACTACTAGCTGGCTGTTTATTCGTACACTGGCAGAAGGTTGAATAACCAACTACCAATAACCAACTGACTGATAACACCTAAATGCACCAGCGAAATAAGTCTGTCCGTACAACTGTCAACCGGGTCATGCAAACAATAATATATATATGAGCGCTGTATTTTCTGTATGATCAAGGGGCTATTACATCCATTTATTACATTTCTATCCATCAAAGATAAGGATATCTCGGTGAAAGAAAATTCATAATCGTTGATTTATTGTTAATACACACCAGTGTTATAATCTACTACACAATTGCGCATGCGTGCCCCTCCCTTTTTTCCATGGCCACGCCTCATCCGAAAATAATGCGCAAAGTAGGTAAAACGACAAACAATATTCCACAGTAAATATAAACTATAGTTGAGAACACGTATTTAAAAAATTAATGTATTACAACGAATAACAATGAAATGTAATAAACAGATTATTCAACTCATTTTTTCAAAGATTAGAATATAATTCACTCGCCGTCTTGTGAATGGGAGGAGCCACTCGTGACTACGTCACTCGTGACGTCACTCCCATTCACGAGACGGCTCGTGAATTATATTCTTATCTTTCAAAAAATAAGTTGAATAATCTCTATTTATTACATTTCTATCCATCAAAGATAAGGATATCTCGGTGAAAGAAAATTCATAATCGTTGATTTATTAATATTACACACCAGTGTTATAATCTACTACACAATTGCACATGCGTGCCCCTCCCTTTTTTCCATGGCCACGCCTCATCCGAAAATAATGCGCAAAGTAGGTCAAACGACAAACAATATTCCACAGTAAATATAAACTATAGTTGAGAACACGTATTAAAAAAAGTAATGTATTACAACGAATAACAATGAAATGTAATAAACAGATTATTCAACTCATTTTTTCAAAGATTAGAATATAATTCACTCGCCGTCTTGTGAATGGGAGGAGCCACTCGTGACTACGTCACTCGTGACGTCACTCCCATTCATGAGACGGCTCGTGAATTATATTCTTATCTTTCAAAAAATAAGTTGAATAATCTCTATTTATTACATTTCTATCCATCAAAGATAAGGATATCTCGGTGAAAGAAAATTCATAATCGTTGATTTATTGTTATTACACACCAGTGTTATAATCTACTACACAATTGCGCATGCGTGCACCTCCTTTTTTTCCATGGCCACGCCTCATCCGAAAATAATGCGCAAAGTAGGTCAAACGACAAACAATATTCCACAGTAAATATAAACTATGGTTGAAGACACGTATTTAAAAATGTAATGTATTACAACAAATAACAAGACGAATTTTGATGCTAAGCATCAAAGACGCCGCGCATGCTTTTAAGGCATGACTTAAAGGAAAGCAGATGCAGTTCAATACATTTAAATAACCTGTGCAAACGGACAGGATGTAAAGAAGGCCAAATGTACCTTTATCTTAAACAAGAAGGCCGAGATGTTCCTTATTGCTCACCTGGATACCATAGTCTATAATAAAATGTTATCAATAGCAAAAAGGGTCCATTTTGACGTAGGGAGTGGAGTATATACTTTATATGCTACGATCTATATGATATTCAGCATGTAAAATTTAGTCGTGAAATGACGAGTTAAGTCTTCAAACTATTTGTTTTACCGTTTGCTTAACATTGACTGCAACAAAACAAGCTGAAGTTTCTTAATTTTAAATCTGCTCTAACTAGATCAATTAGACAAACAAAAAACATAGATACTGAAATATTAACAGATATTAACTTAAGTGTTAATGCCTCTAGTTATAAGTTAAGTGTGACACAAGCTTTGGAAGGAGAGAGGGAAGTCGATTCTCCTTCCAGTTGAGCAGAAGTATGATAACAAAAAACGAGAGTATATAAACAAAATATACAAATAATTCTAACAAGTTTAAAGATATTTAATATCGAAATTAAGCATTTATGAAATTAAAAGAAAAAGTTTTCATGTATAGTCAACATATAGCAAGAATACAATGGTCTGAATGAACAACTGTATGGGGAGGAACGTTTTAAGTTTAGTAATACAACAGAAATAAATTGGAAACAAGAGGGCCATGATGCCCTGGAATCGCTCACCTGAGAATGGGTTATTTAAGACTTTACTCTTTCAGCGCCAATGGCAATATCATCTAGACAAATTTTCTGACAAAATTTCAAGCTGCTCAAGTCAAAAATGCAATCTCTATAGTGTTAACTAGATTGTTCTGCAATTTAGCCTAGTGACCTAGTTGTCCTGACGTGACCTATATTAGAACTTTACCTAGATATCACTAAGACAAACATTCTGAGAAAGTTTCAACATGCTCAATCCAAAAATGTGGCTTCCAAAGTGTTAATAAGACTTTCCTTAAATTTGGCCTAGTGACCTAGTTTTTGACCGGTCATGACCTACATTCAAACTTAGCCTAGGTATTACTAAGACAAACATTCCAACATAGTTTCATCATGCTCAAGCCAAAAAAGTGGCTTCCAAAGTGTTAACAATATGTTCCTTACATTTGGCCTAGTGACCTAGTTTTTTACCGGACCTGACCAATATTCAAACTTGGCCTAGATATCATCAAGACAAACTTTCTGAGAAAGTTTCAACATGCTCAAGTAAAAAATGCGGCTTCCAGAGTGTTAACAAGATTTTCTTTAAATTTGGTCTAGTGACCTAGTTTTTGACCCGACATAATCTATATTCAAACTCGGCCTAGATATCACTAAGACAAACATTCTGACAAATGTTCAACATGTTCAAGCCAAAAATACGGCTTCCAGAGTGTTAACAAGATTTTCATTAAATTTGGCCTAGTGACCTAGTTTTTGACCCGACATGACTCAGTTTTAAACTTGGCCTAGATATAATCGAGACAAACTTTCTGACAAAGTGTCAACATGCTCAAGTTTAAAATATGCCTTCCAGAGTGTTAACAAGATTTTCCTTCAATTTAGCCTAGTGACCTAGTTTTTGACCCGACATGACCTATATTCAAACTTGGGCTAGATATCATAAGACAAACATTCTGACAAAGTTTCAACATGCTCAAGTCAAAAATGCGGCTTCCAGAGTGTTAACAAGATTTTCAATAAATTTGTAAACCAAACAATTAAAACAGCGTAGCCTAGTGAACTCCGTAAATCAACTCATAAAAAAAGCTTAGCCTAATTAGTTGGGGAACAGTTATTAAACACAATTTAAATGTATCTAAAGTTTTGTAACAACTGTGAAAGATGTACATATTTTGTATCTTGTTGTTTCTTAAATCGGTTAATACAATTTATTCAACCATATAGGCTGTTTTTTCAAACATATTACAGAGTTTTTCTTTACAATAATATCTGTGGGTTTCTCCCTTTTTGATTACGTCACCCCATGGTACAAAATTAAAACCTATCCCATACTGACGCCGCGCTTCCACGCGGCGTCAACAATGAAATGAAATAAACAGATTTTCAACTCATTTTTTTAAAGATTAGAATATAATTCACTCGCCGTCTTGTGAATGGGAGGAGAATAGAATAGAATAGAATAGAATAATTTTATTTTTCCAATCATGGGCCATCACTGGCATACAAATTATAAAATAATAATATATATTATAATGTAATATTATTATCATTAAACACAAGATTGATTTTGAGTAAGTAACTATATACAAACAAAACAAAATGACTAGAACTATTTAAAACACTAACTGATACATAAACAAATATTCAGAACTGTTGACCCAAAAAGGGGATACAGACTGTTTTAGATTGACAACAGTTTGAAGGATAAACACAGTGACAAAACACAACAACTTGTGACTGCATTACTTATTACAAGCCTTTTAAAATATTAGATCTAATATTAGACGGCTCGTGAATTATATTCTTATCTTTCAAAAAATAAGTTGAATAATCTCTATACATATTAATACGTCCTTTACAAGAATGTTTCCGTCGTTTATTGTACTGTAGGCTAATTGTTCCTCGACAGGTCTGATTTAAAGTAATAGTTCCTGGAATTCATGCACTTGTTGACAAAAGTAACTGTGACAAGCGGCATTCGTCTTTCACCAATGGGCTAACAGTCTATGTAGACAAATAGCCAGTTGCTTGGAAAGTATGTTGTGTGGAGAACTAGTGTGAAAAGGCTAGTAAAAACACAATAGGTGAACTGGCCGCCGTGATATGGCTGAACTATAGTTAAGAACGGCGTTAGGCCAAAATCAATCTTGCATTTGTCTATCGGGTTTTCTAAAAAAAAAAGTTATCCTGCCCATAAACAATTATGTTAACATCATAGTATATTGCTATGCATCACTTTTTGGACCGTTTACCTGATATGATATTTTAACTCTTTCAGCGCCAAAGGCAATATTCAGGGTTTTGCAAACAATACTGATTCAGGCGAGTCAGCTCGTCGTTACGAGCTGACTCGCCTGAATCAGTATTGTTTGCAAAACCCTGAATATTTCAGAGCTGTCTCACCTGAAATCAGCATTGTTTGCCTTTTAGTTATCAAAATAACCCCAAAGTGTATTACATGAGAAATGGAGACGCCCGGTTTTGAACATGGAAGAGTCTACTTTAAACAATTCGGCGCTGAAAGAGAGTTAAGAGCTGTCTGTATTGCAAATCATAAGAGAAAGACATTTTTGGAACCTCAAATAAGGTTTTTAATATACATTAAAACACATTGATGCGTAATGCGAATCTGGTCATTTTGACATCCCACAACAAATGATTCGTATACTAGTTAACCCTTTCCCCCATACGACATTTCTGCAGCAGACGACTTTGAACGTATTTTGTCAAAACATGGTAACATTCCATTATTGAATGGATAACCTAAGACGAAAAGTGGAAAACATTGTGTCAAAAGGAGAAATTTCTCGTTTTGAGCAATTTCTTCTTTTATCACTATGTTTTCAAAAAGCCGTCTGCTGCAGAGGCGTCAGAAAGCGTCTATATGAGGGAAAGGGTTAAAACATTTGGAACTTATCATATGATCTTTATAAAACGCTGAAAAGAATGTAAAAAAAAGCCTGTTTTTTTGTTATCGTTCCTCACCATATCTATATCAAATAATATGTCCCGTCTGTCTGTTTATATCGGGTCATTTGAGAAAAGTTTATTGTTGCTTTATTTCGTATACATGTATATATAACTGCACTGTACTTCCATAACCCTTTCCCACATACAACAAATCTGCAGCAGACGCCTTTTGAAACGTCATTATTTAAATATGGAATATCTCTATAAATGCAAGTATAATTAGTGAATATAGTTGAAAACATTGAGCAATTCCTCTTTTTCCGATAATGTTTTCAAGAGTTGTCTGCTGCAGAGGCGTCAGAACGCTGCTATTTGTGGAAAAGAGTGAACAATGTTGTTTCTGCCTTTGGTCTGATTTACATTTAAGTAAGTATGGTCTTGTATTCTAGACTTATAGTTTGTCAACATGTTTGTATCAAAACAAATGTCCATCGGGTAATCCGAATAATGTATACTATAGTGCTATATTTTCTATTTTAACGCTATTGGCAATTTCTCTTCTTTACACAAAGAAGGATTCGAGCGTAATCTAAATGCAGGATATCACTTTAAATTTCCGGAACTATGTTTGGCTGTTGAAATTCCCTCCCGCGTATTTTTCATACAACGTTTCTTAATGCGTATGCGTTACTACGTTGGGCTTGACATTTTAGAATAGATAGATAGATATTTCTTTATTTCCTCCATAAATGAAGAGTAAATACATACATACATAATACGACAAATAAAAGAAATAACAGTAAACAGTCCACATATTAGTTATTTACAGGTTGCTATAAGAGACATACAAGTAACATCGAACATAGGCAATTTAAGCAAGTGTGTATATGCGTATTGGAGGGATTTGTTTGGTGGTTGTGGATGCAATAATGGAAAAGGATCATGATGAGGGTGCAGGTTAATCATTTAATGCACGCATGCTACGCGACTATATATGTATGTAAGAAAGTTGATGCTTATCCTTAACGAAACGAAACTCAAGGAACAGCAGCATTTCAAATGTTTTGTATGTTGAATATCCATCAGCAATTCTTTTCACAAAAGAATTACCAGAGGATGTGGTAGCCTATATTATATTTGATGCTAGAATGTGTCGCATAAATATCATGTTATTGTCTGGTTATAGTGGTATTTCGACATTACAATATACAATTTTATATAAACAAATACGCTTGCTCGCGCGCACGCAAACACGGACATATGCACTTACGCACGAACACATGCATGCACACAGCCCACAATGTATGAGCAAATAATGGTAAATACAGAAATATAGAATTATATTTATACACATAGATACACACATACACACACATACACACACATACATATATACATACATTCAGATGTATATATATACCTATATGTACATATACACATACCCGCATCGAGCATACCCGATATATATATATATATATATATATATATATATATACCCTTAAGAAATAGATATACATACAATATTCTTACTCAAGTAATGTACATATTTCAGGCACTGTTTAAAACATGCGACTCGGGAGTTATCACCGAGAACAAATGACATACAGCCAGATAACAGTTCAATGATTTGCTCGTCGGGTTTCATACAAATAAATGCGTTGAAATCGGTTTCTCCTAAGGAAGAGAAAAGCTGTACCCAAAGGTTCTCTCTTATTGGTTCGTTTACAGAACAAAATAGTAGTAGGTGTGTAGCTACACATAAAACAGACTCTTTACAGTTTGGACAGTATGTATTATACTTTTTAGAAAACAACCTGGAAATTACATGTATTACCGTATAGCAGTATTTCAAATGACTCCTATATAGTCTGCTGAAGTACCATATATTGCATGGTGAAAAGTCATAGTGCAGAAGTTTAAAACTATGTAAAGCCTGGTTGTTTTCTATTGTGGTTATTATTTGGTTTTTCATGTAAGCATTCACAGACTGATTAACTACTTTCTTCCATAGGGGTTGGGAAAGTATGAACTTGACAAATATTTCGTTAGTATTTTTGTCAAACCGTACTTTCCCAACACTCGGTAGATATCGGGCATAAAGCCTTTTGCTTTGCTTGGTTTCTGCATAAAGCATTGAAGTCTGTAGTTAAACATATCTTTGATCCGCTTATCAGCATACAATTTACATAATTGACCAAAAAGAACTAGCTTTCTCTTGTCTATATAATTTGCTAAGGACATGATACCTAAACAGCTCAAGGCGATCACAGTAGGTGTTGAACGCGGCATGCCCTGCATATGTTTAATACACTGATTATGTGCTCGTTCCAGAGACTGAATATGTGTCACAGTGAGGCCGTTCCACAAATCACTACCATAAAGCGCCTTCGATAGAACAACTGTTTCATAGATACGCTTTAGGGACAGTGGATGCATGCTATTTCGGCTGATTCCAGAATTGTTCAAACTGAAGTGCGTTCTTCTAAGTTTAGAGCAACACTCCTGCACACTAACATCTAGGTTCATATTTTTTTCGTTGTGGATACCTAAGTGAAGGTAACTAGTTCCTTCATCAACACTGTTTGGACCGAGATTCCATTCACGATTTGTGTTTTTATATTCATTAGCGCTTTCGTTATAAACTATAACTTTACACTTTGTGTGATTATACGTATAGTTATTGTGTATTGAGTTACTGTAACAAAGGTCCATAAGTCTCTGTAAGCCGTTTTTAGTAAATGAATTTAATAACATATCGTCTGCTACAGTAGGACAGCCGTATTTGATAGTATTTAACTTGAAGCAGTCTTCACTGGCGTCTAATGAGTCCATTAAGTTATTGATATAGAATAAGTACATAATTGCACTTATTATTTGTCCTTGCCTTGCGCCCTTCATGATTGGGAACCAGTCTGACTTTAAGCCATTAGATCGCACACAGCTGTATATATCTGTCAGTAAACTTTTAACGATTTTGATGAAATTCACATTTATACCGTTCCTATATAATTTTGATAAAAGTAGCTTATGATTTACGTGATCAAAAGCCTGCTTTACGTCTAAATAGCATGTATATATTTTTGAGTTATTCTCAATAGCACTGTTGATTGATTCCCATACCATAACTGATGTTAAACTACAACTTAAGTTCTTCTGGAAACCGCCCTGTATAGTATTGAGTTTGGATTCATAGTCTATTTTATTTAATATAACCTTTTCATACAACTTTAGTACCGTCGAGCATAGCGATATGGCGCGATACGAATCAGGGTTCAATTTGTCTTTTTTACCTCCCTTTAAAAGAGTAATAATTACTCCCCTTTTCAAATTTAATGGACAGTACGCTAAATCCTTCATCGCGTTGAATAGATGAGTTAGGACGTACGTTAGGGAAGTTCCGCCGAAAATAAGATTTTCATAATATATTTCGTCGTGTCCACCTGCTTTGTTCCTTTTACATGTTTTTAATGCCTTTTTTACATCGTCCACTGAGATTTGTAAGTTGACGCTCTGGCTATTAGCGTGCTCACTGCTGTTGCATATTAAATTCATGGTATTTTCAGCGGAATTCGTAATATCGTTATCATCGCAAGAATAAAGGTCTTTAAAATATACAGCCCAACCATTGTTGATTTCTTCCTGTGAATAACACCGATTACCATTAAACGTCATTTCAAAAGTTGGTTGCGATTTCGATCAATTTCTTCTTCTAGTTTATTGATATGTTTTTGCACTTTCTGCCTGTGAATTTTGCGGAAATCGCGTTTTGCAGATTTGTATAGAATATATGATATATGCTCACCACGTGGTTTGTTTTTACTAATCCACTGCGCACGCTTATCTTTAACTGTGTTATGCAGCAAACTTAAATCCTTATCCCAATATGGTTTAATAAAGGGTTTGAAAACTGACCTAGGAATGCACTTTGCTTCAGTGTTTTTTATCATTGTTACAAGATTTTCATATACTTGATCGATATCCTTTTCACTTGAAATTTGAAATTCAGCAAGATTACGAATAGGAATGCTCCTTTCAATGTGATCAGTATATAATGCAATATGTCTCTGTTTTACGTTTTTCCATATAACCGTATCTGGATTTTCATTACCAGGACGGTCGTTCTGTAAGTCGTACTTCATTTCACACGATAATGAACGGTGTGTAGACACATTTAATGAATGATCGTCATGTATAATAAAGTCTTTAACACGGGACACGTTAGCAGATGGAACAAATATGTAGTCAATCAATGTTTCCCTCGTACTATTGTAAGGTACATTACTGTATCTTGGACCTTTACACAAAGGGAGACAATTTACCGGGACCAGGTCTAATGATGCAAGCGCATGACACAGTAACCTGCCCCTACTATCGAGGTTTATTGTCGTATTGCTATCCGACCATATCGGAAGTTCAGTATTAAAATCACCCATTAATATAATATCGCCTAAACCACGATAACTGTTTATTGCATAGAATGATTTTTACATGGTACGTATACCTGGAATATATAGTAATAAGATCCTGGACTACACATAAATTGAACACCGATAATACTGTCAAAGTTTAAAGGTAGAGGTGTAACCCTATTCGATAGTGATTTTTTTCCACAATATACAAAGGCCACCTTTTCCAACCTTTCGATTACCAACAACATCCAAATCAGGGTCTGATATTGCATAACTCGTGAAATTGTTACTTATCGAATTTAGGAAATGTAAATTATGTTTAAATAGCCAATGCTCACTCAGACCACAGAAATCTACGTCATTGTCCATGAGAAAATCACTTAGATAACTCGAACTCGACATTATACCAGTCGCGTTCCATGTTGTAAATCGTATATTTTGATTCGACATTATTTTGCACTGTATTTATATATATAACAGATTAATCTGATTCTTCACATGATTCTGAAAACATTGTAATCTTCATTTTTACAACTGCTTTGACTATTTCTTATATATTTTCTTTCAAATATCACTTGTGATTTGATCACCGTTGTAAATGAACACAGTTTAATCAACATCTTTACAACCACTCAGTGGAGTGTAACGGTTGTGATAGTTGCTTTCTGCAGCCCGTTCATTCTCGTAGGAGTCTGGGTAGGGTCTGTTTTTCGATTCGTGGTAGTTGCTTCTTTTATTTCTCGGTTGCCATGGGCGACATACAATACCCCAGGGCCAGAAGTATGGATCGTCTGTTAGGCAGTCTGTATTTCCGTCGTTTTCTACTTCTAAGCGTACGCTGGCATTATTGTAGTTGTAGTTACGGAATATAATTATTTTTCTAGCATTAACACCTCGGTCAGCGACAAAACTTGATATGTGCTCTTCAGTTATTGAGGGCATAAACCCCCCTATGAAGTAGTGTTTTGTTCTTCGCTTTATGTGGTTTTCAAAGTCATTTTCATTACGATGGAGTACTTCGTCTGGTGGCGAATAGCCTTCGTTGTAACGGGTCTTAGTGTTTCTGAGGCTTTTAGCAGTTTCCATTTCTTGATTTATTATAGAGAAATTCACCTTTTTTCCAATAAAGGTTTTCCCCATTTTCTTATGAGGGGCGTAGCGTTCTTGTCGCGTTTTATTAGCTGTTTCTCTATTTGTTATCACTGTCGGAATCTTCATGTTACCGAATGTGAAGTCCTGTTCCATGTCATTTTTGTCAAATGTTATTATCACATTAGGAACAATATCCGTTTCTATATTGTGGTTTTGAATTTGAGATTGTTCAGGTTGTTGTCTGTTTTCGGGCTCAGGTAGTGACACAGATTCATTATTATCTACTTGGATGATGAAGTTGTTTTCTTCATTAGAGTTGGTTGTACTCAACGTAGTTGTTTGTGTATTTGATGTATTATAGCTTGATCTATGAGATAGGCCACACTCGATTATGTTTGAGCTGGTACGTTTGGTCGTTTCCAGAGCGTTGGGCATAGGCACTGATACTGTTTCTACGGGTTTGCAAAGGTTTCCGATATCTATTTTTACTTTAGTGAGGGAATCATGTACATTAGTAATGCTAGTACATAAGGTGGATACCGATTCTTGTATTTTTTTAACCGTAGTTCCTAAATCGGATTGTTTATTTATAGACTGACACAGATCGGTTTCAAACCTTTTAACTACTGTATTTATTTCGGTGCGAATCGAAACTATAGATTCCTGTGTCTGATCTGTAGTCGTTTTTCGAATGTTTTCTGATGCAGCTTGTCTCTGTTTTATTAGCAAAATATCTGCTTTCAGTCCACTTACAGTGTCTCTCATCATTGATAGTTCCGTAATACACTGGCATGTAGCCGTTGATTTTGATACCGATGCGGATCGCACTAATTTCTTTGACGTACTGATCATATCTTTGATAGGAAGAAAGATATAGTATTTTGATAAACATGTACTCAACTTGTGTGTCTGATCTTCATCTATAATGTGATATAAAATAGTCCATATTTATTTACTTTATGCACAAGTAATCCAAAAATAAACAAGAGCGATTGAAAAACCGCCTTCACACATTGAACTCAACATACAAACGGTCGAAAACGTTGTGTTAGAATGAGACAGTAACACATTTCCCATGATGAGTTTAAGAGCAATTGAAAAAGGTATTATAAAAATAAAATGTTCATAGACTGTTAATACAACTGATTTCAAAATGTTTTGTTAGTTGAAAAAATCGAATATTTCCAAAACAAATACAATGGGGAGTAAAGATAGAATAGCCTGTAGACACGAGATGTTATCAAGGAAAACAACGTCATGTCTAAACGTAGTTCACCCTTAATTTGTGTCCCTTTAAGTTATAAACAAGAGGGCCATGATGGCCCTTGAATCGCTCACCTGATTTTTTTTTTTTTTTTCACTTTAGCTATATAAGCCTCGCCCCCTGGCAGCCAGTTTCCTACCAATCAACTTGGCTTGAAGGAATCTGATAGAGGGTCACCCTAGGAACATTTCTACAAAATTATTTGAAAATCGGCCAGATACTTTTGGAGGAGAAGATTTTTTAAGTTTTCACTATAGCCATATAATGCAAAATAGCCCTGCCTACTGGCGGCCATGTTTTTTGACCAATCAACATGGCTTGAAGGAATCTGAAAGTGGGTCATCCAAGGAACATTTCTACAAAATTATTTGAAAATCGGGCCGACACTTTTGGAGAAGAAGATTTTTTAAGTTTGCACTATAGCCATATAAGGCAAAATAGCCCCGCCCCCCCCATGGCGGCCATGTTTTTCGACCAATCAACATGGCTTGAAGGAATCTGATAGAGGGTCACCCAAGGAACATTTCTACAAAATCATTTGAAAATCAGCCTGACACTTTCGGAGGAGAAGATTTTTTAAGTTTTCACTATAGCCATATAAGGCAAAATAGCCCCGCCCCCCTGGCGGCCGTGTTTTTTGACCAATCAACATGGCTTGAAGGAATCTGGTAGAAGGTCATCCAAGGAACATTTCTACAAAATGATTTGAAAATCTGCCAACCAGTTTGGGAGAAGAAGAATTTTGAAGTTTTTTTCGTTTCGTTGCGATGGAAACCAGAATTCTGCATGGATCCCTAAAATTTGAAGGAATTCTGGTGAGGTCATTAAGAGGATGCTTTATGTGAAGTTTCATCCCAATTGACCCACTGGTTACTGAGGAGAAGATGTTGAAGATTTTTTAAGTTTTCACTTTGGCCATATAAGGCAAAATAGCCCCGCCCCCTGGCGGCCATGTTTTTTGACCAATCAACATGGCTTGAAGGAATCTGATAGAGGATTACCCAAGGAACATTTCTACAAAATTATTTGAAAATCGGCCTGACACTTTTGGAGAAGAAGATTTTTTAAGTTTGCACTATAGCCATATAAGGCAAAATAGCCCCGCCCCCCCCTGGCGGCCATGTTTTTCGACCAATCAACATGGCTTGAAGGAATCTGATAGAGGGTCACCCAAGGAACATTTCTACAAAATTATTTGAAAATCGGCCTTACACTTTCGGAGGAGAAGATTTTTTAAGTTTTCACTATAGCCATATAAGGCAAAATAGCCCCGCCCCCCCTGGCGGCCATGTTTTTCGACCAATCAACACGGCTTGAAGGAATCTGATAGAGGGTCATCCAAGGAACATTTCTACAAAATTATTTAAAAATCTGCCAACCAATTTGGGAGAAGAAGAATTTTGAAGTTTTTTCGGTTTCGTTGCCATGGAAACCAGAATTTTGCATGGATCCCAAAAATTTGAAGGAATTCTGGTGAGGTCAATGAGAGGATGCTTTCTGTGAAGTTTCATCCAAATTGACCCACTGGTTACTGAGGAGAAGAAGTTGACGCACGACGCACGACGCACGACGCACGACAGACGCCGGACAAAAGGCGATCACAATAACTCACCTTGAGCAAAGCTCAGGTGAGCTAAAAAGTGCTAGAATTGATTTGTTTGTTTTATTGGGGTTTTACGCCGCTTTCACTATTATATCAGTTATATCACGGCGACAGTTCACTTATTCACCTACACTACACACCTGAACTCCAAACCGTGATATAAGAGCCGGTATATCACTCAAAATGAGATATATTTCTTAATTAAGTACTACTTCATTTTTAAACACTGTTTCTACCAATTGTCCGATTTGTATGTTAATAAATTAGCCTGAAAGTATAGGCTCATATAAATCGTTCCTCAACATGTCTGTATCAAAAGTATGTTTTCGTCTGTCGATGTTCTTGTCTATCGAGTCATCCGAAAAAGGTATACTATGGCTATAATGTGAATATTACTACTTCTTTTACGATACTGTTTCTACTTCTTCTGATTTGTGTGTAAATAAATGTAGCCTGATAGATAGTGTAGACTTATCGTACTTCAACATGTTTGTATCAACAAAATGTGTCAGTCTGCCCGTACAATTGCTATTCGAGTCATCGGAAAAAGTTTTATTGGCGCTATAATTGTTTAACCCTTTCCCTCATATAAATGCTTTCGGACGCCACTGCAGCAGACGGCTTTTTTGAAAACATAGTGACAAAAGAAGAAATTGCAAAAAACGTGCAATTTCTCCTTTTGCCACAATGTTTTCCACTTTTAGTCATAGGTTATCCATTCAATTATGGAGATTTTCTATGTTTTGACAAAATATGTTCAAAGTCGTCTGCTGCAGAATTGTCGTATGAGGGAAAGGGTTAATAAATTCGAGTTAATACTACCTACTTTACTCACATGTTTTTACCTCTTGTCTGATTTTTTGTAATTGATGTATCCATGTATTGCCAGTTATTTGTTCAATAATTAATATGTTTATAATTGTCTGTCGGGTCATCCTAAAATGAGCCGTCCCGCGAGAAAACCAACATTATGGCCTCTGCGTTATGTATCGACCTAGATCAGCCTGCATAGTCAGCGGCAGACTGATCCGGGCCAACTCATTCCGTATCAGGGGCATAGAGTAATTATTCCAGAAACAGAAATTCCACAGGAGGCGAAACGTGTCTATCCGGGTAAGCCTGTGCAGCATGCTTAGGCTGATCCGGGTCGAAACTTTACGCAGAGTCCACAATGTTGGTTTTCTTGTGGGCCGCTGAAATGGTCTTCGTCGTTCCTTTGGATAACTATATCTTTATAGTTCATTCGCATATTCCGTGTGGAAAAATACCCGTTATAATAAAGATTACATGAATTGTTAGGTATATATATCCTAAAAGTATTCATAACATACATGGGATATCAAAAACATGGAATACGTAAATGTCAGTTTCCGAAAACATAAATGTGATAAATAGTAGGTGATTGTCACTTACCTTGCGCATTCGTTCCATTGCCATCAGGTTGTCGAATGCTCTGCCATTTACTGTTCGGCAATTCACACAAATAAAACCCGGATCCAGTTGCCCCAATGCTTTACGTTCCCTCTCTGATATAGATTGATATTCACTTTCAAACCATGTGTTGCACACAGAACATTTGAACCAGTCGGGAAATCTCTCAACATTTTTGTTAAACTCCATCTTTGAAATTTATGTAAATGATGACGTAACCAATGTAAATGATGACGTTACTTATGTAAATGATGACGTAAAAGAAGGCGTTAATGTTTTCGACGTACATGTAATTTCGATCCTATATGAAGTTGTTCTCTTTAGAATAACGAAAAAACGTGAATTTAAGTTCTTGTCATGTATAGGACAAAATTATGCTCTAATACGTGAAGGCTGGGTATTTATATGCTCGTCCCCAAGTTACCATCAATTCCAAGAAATGGGCGTTCTGTTTATATCTCTGCTGGGGATTTTAATTACATGTATAATCATTGTGTGACCCTTAATAGTCGTTAAATTCTTCATGCCAAGTTACTGACATAACTCTTATTAGATAATACACAGTTAATAATCGTGGAAGTGAGTTTAAAATCAAACCTGATGGAGACAGTGGAAATGTAATAATTTAGGCACTGTAGGCACGTGCCTACACATTTTTTTTCTAAGAATGCCCCAAAATGCAGCTGCAGCGATACACATCTGCGTAATGTATCGACCAGATCAGCCTGCGCTGTCCGTGCAGACTGATCCGGCCGAAACATTCCGTCTAAGGAGGGATACATAGAGTAGTGATTCCTGAAACAGAAAATCCACAGGAGGCGAAAAGTGTATATCCGGGTAGGCCTGTGTGGTATGCTTAGGCTGATCCGGTTCGATACTTTACGCAGAGTCCGTAATGTTGATTTTTCTCACGAGACGGCATACACATTGATTATTGACAAGTTACGCCCCTGATTGGTGTATTGATGGTTCATTGTGATGGTGTACTTTTATATTTGCCCCTAACTGAGTATCCATATCTACATGTATGATCATATATTTGACAGGATATCGAAAAAGCCGAAACTGTGAAAATCATGTGTCCTTCCTAAATAGCATAACTACGGAACAATCCAACAGTATTTTCAGAATTTATAGACCTTCGCAAATGTTTTTTTTTTGTAGACCGACATATGATGCTATATATATAAATTGTTAATAAATGGCATTGATGGTAAAATATATACTATCATAAAGATTATATATAAACATGCAGTTTCTTGTATTACGGTCAACAATAAATTCACGGAGTGGTTCGATTGTAAAACATGCGTCAAACAAATGTCAAATGGGTTAATGTTTCACATACACTTTTTTCCATACTTATAAATGACCTTGTACAGGAGATCAATGACCTTGTACAAGAGATCAATGACCTTGACATTGGATTCATTGTTGAAGAAAGAAGTATATGTATGTTACTGTCTGCGGACGATATAGTCTTATTTGCAAAAACCGCGGATAGCCTACAGAAAATGCTAGACGTACTGGTTGAAAACGTTGGCGTGTATTAATTAACACTGATAAGTCAAACTGCATGCATTTCATAGATAGGTAGCTAAACCGATCTGTCATCACACATCTACTAAAATTTGTGACAATATTCTACAGACTGTCGAGTCATATAATACACTCTGTCATGAAAACTTTCAAAATGCACGGGTCTTGCCCGAGGAATAATAATTTCTCGTATACACCATTTAAAAGACACTGGTGCAATCGGATAAATTAATTATGTTTAAAAACATCCCATTGGTTAGGAACATGCTACAGGGCTCTTTGTTTTGCAAGAGTCGCTTCACTTAAGTCACTAATCACGGAAAAGTTGGTTCTATTAAACGGCGTCAATTTTTAAAAAAAATCGGACAAGACAGCACAATAGCAGATTATGTATAGCCATATGTCATATGACTTTATATCATAATATGTATGTATATATGTAAAATAATAACGGTAACTTAAAGGCCCAGAGGGCCGGGTGTGGTTATTTTTTTGTTTTTATATATTATTGTTAACCAAATTTTGTTTCACACAGGTCACATTTATAAACAATTTATTTTCTTATTGGTTCTCTCTTCTAGAGACCCTTAAAGTCGGTCTTCGTTTCTGTCCGTTTGTTTGTTTGTTTGTTTGTGGCAAGCGTAGCGCCAAAACTATTCAACGGATTTCGACCAAACTTGGTAGCGATGAAGGGTTCTAGTTGTTCCTTTTGTAGTATGGTCGCCATAGAAACCACCGTTGCTATGGAAACGGGCGAAAACCGCTTTTCCTGCGAAAACTATCTCCTCCCACAGTTTTTTTGAATTTAGAAACCACTTGGTGTGCGTTGTGTAGCCCATCAGTTGCTACATCGAATGATCGTCCCGATTTTTGATCCGTCTCTTCGTTTTCTTAATATTTGAGTTGCCGTAAGGGGTACCATTTCCGCGGAAAACACAGACACGTCAAAACTAAATATATCGACACAAAAAGAAATGGTTTCCTATTACCTGATCGCTGATTGGCTACAAATCCGGACACGACCAAATATCGACCAACCAAAGGGCACTTCACATATAGCCATTACAACTTCCGTTGCCCGTACTTTTACACCAGGAGAATAAATATTCAAGTGAATTTGACGCTGTTCTCGCGACAACTCGATAGCTTGTTTCATTATTCGTGCGGTGTCGTGAGAGAAGAGACAAGAGAGAACCATCGTCGCAGTATGCTTGTCTTATCTTATACTCAGTATTAAACTACGACAATTGCATAAAGATGATCAAGTATCATTGCAGTCTCTGAAGAACTACTACTATACAGTTTAACAAAGGGCTATTATTACAATTAGATCATAATTATCCTTGATTTCAAACCCTCCCGAAGTTGGATCGCGTGACCTGTCTCGAATAGCCTAACTATGGAAATGGTAAGCCAGCGATAACATTATAACAAAAGAAAACAGAGATCATAAGCAATATGAACTGCTGCTATGCTGTTTTCAAAAGAGATCCGTTCCAGTAATCGGTTCGACTTATCATATGTTTAAGTTATCTCGAGTCCACTGTATGACTAAGTTGTTTCTCTCCCGAAGTGGACGTATAGAATAAATACTTTCTAACGACTAAGTTGTTTATCCCCCGAAGTAGACATATAGAATAAATACTTTCTAACGACTAAGTTGTTTATCCCCCGAAGTAGACATATAGAATAAATACTTTCTAACGACTAAGTTGTTAATCCCCCGAAGTAGACATATAGAATAAATACTTTCTAACGACTAAGTTGTTTATCCCCCGAAGTAGACATATATAATAAATACTTTCTAACGACTAAGTTGTTTATCCCCCGAAGTAGACATATTGAATAAATACTTTCTAACGACTAAGTTGTTTATCCCCCCGAAGTAGACATATAGAATAAATACTTTCTAACGACTAAGTTGTTTTCCCCCCGAAGTAGACATATTGAATAAATACTATCTAACGACTAAGTTGTTTATCCCCCGAAGTAGACATATATAATAAATACTTTCTAATGACTAAGTTGTTTATCCCCCGAAGTAGACATATAGAATATATACTTTCTAATACATCAATTCGCGACAGTGTGCCACGGAAAAACAGCCTATTTCAAAGTACGTTGGAATCCTTTTATAGAACAAAACTATTTTTTGTATAATCTACAGCAGACGATTTTGAAAGCATCGAGGCAAAAAAAATCAAACATAAATGTCTATAAGGGAAAGTTTAATTACTGAAAACAGTTGAAAAAACATTGTGGCAAAAGGAGAAATTGCTCATCAAATTTTTTTTTTATCTGAGGGTTAAAAATCATGAGGGATAAGAACTCTCTTATATATATTATATATATCGAGTGCTTGGCATGAAACGGTTGTATCTAAAACCTATTTGAAAACCCTAGTTTAGGGCAATTTTGACCCCTTTGCAAACAATGCAAATTTAGGTGCCATTGCTCAGAGCAACCAATGGCACCTAAATTCCTTTCTTTACCAAGAAAAATGATTTAACGTTTATAAAGACTTTATGGCAAGGTGATTTAACCTCGGTAAAAAAATACCAATTTTAGCTACAAACGTTTCACGCCAAGCCCTCGATTTGATTGTAAATAAACTACATGTTACATGATAGATCAATAATAATTGATGTTCTTTTTTATATTCAACAAAATTATACTGGCAAAAGTAGCCAAATCTAGCAGTCATTATGACGAATTGATCACTCAAATAAAAATTATACTGGTAAAAGTAGCCAGATCTAGCAGTGAATATGACGAATTGATCATTTAAATAAAATTATACTGGTAAAAGTAGCCAGATCTAGCAGTCATTATGACGAATTGATTACTCAAATAATATTATGTATCTCAAGACAGACATTAACTGTATACATATGACATAATTTTATATCACTTGGGCAACTGTCCTATTCGTAAATTATGATTTTTTTCTCAACCATGTTTATTTAGAACTATAAATCTCAGTAAAATAAATAAAATAACAGTTTAATCCTCCTTAACCCTTTCACTAATATAACAAATCTGCAGTAGACAACTTTGAACATATTTTGTCAAAAAATAGAAAATCTCTATAATTGAATGGATAACCTATGACTAAAAGTGGAATATCATTGTGGCAGGAGATATTGCTGGTTTTGAGCAATTTCTTCTATTGTCACTATGTTTTCAAAAAGCCGTCTGTTGCAGAGGCGTCAGAAAGTGTCTATATGAGGGAAAGGGTTAACGCTTTTCAAATTCATACGCATTTTGAATCCTCTGCACAAATGTTGAAAACAATGTAGAGCGTGAATGTCAAGACTGTACCTTGTAAATATGGGTAAATAACCGCTCTCCTCTTAATTGGTACTCAACATATCGCCACACGATAATGTTGGATATAAATTGCGGCAAAAAGGAGAAATTGATTATAATATAGTGAGGTCTACCCATATGTGGGGATAAGAACTTGTTGTGGGACCAAACCTCTTTGGGAGACTTACATAGTGAAAAGAAAAAGCACATAAATAAACAAATAAATTTATAGGTAATTGTTTGTTTTTCCTTACTGTTTAATAAGATAAGAGTAAAACCCAATTGTACAAAATAAAAGTGATGTCTGTAGAAAACCACGCTTGCCACGAAGAGGCAAAAACATATGAATTACGTTACTTATTTAACTAAAGGACAAGAGAAAGTTGATGCAATGCATCAATGTCGCCGGAAATCCATAGTGCAGTTATGCATAACACTAACATTATAGTAGTTGAATAAACAGTTATCAACTGAGGGGCATATTGGAACATCAGGGGTGGAGTCAAGTGAAAATGTATCATAACTTGCATTGTTTTGTCAACGAAGTGAATGATAATTGAAGCCTTTCATTGTTTATGATCAATCTCCATTCCAAAGTAGGTTGACTAGACACACAACCAACTAATTATTGATCATAAACAGTAATGGAAATGAGAAATCTTGCCAATCATTAGTCTTAGTATGTATACAGTGCTTTCATTAAGGAATAATTATAAGATTTGTGAATTCCACATACACTTTTCAAGATGTTTGTCAGAATATTTGAATTTTATTATTTTTCAATAAAACCACAAAACAGACAATTTAGGATTTGCATGCAATAGCACATCATGTTACCTTTCCTCTATTAAAGTCAACAGTGGACACCTTTGCAGCAATATACTTTTAAAACAATGAGTTAAGGGTTAAATCGCTGAGTTTTCTCTTTTTCTCAAAATGATATTAGCTTGGCATCCTAATTATATCATACTTTAACAAATGTTGAAAAAACATGTTAAATTACCTTGGAAACTGCAACTCTCATGTTCTTTGTAGCAACCAAGTCTATTGCTGTCGAATTCCATGGTTCAACGTATTCTGGAGGTTTAACCTTTAAGGTGAAAATATGGACGCCACACGATAATGTTGGATATAAATTGCAGCAAAAAGGAGAAATTGATTATAATATAGTGAGGTCTACCCATATGTGGGGATAAGAACTTGTTGTGGGACCAAACCTCTTTGGGAGACTTACATAGTGAAAAGAAAAAGCACATAATTTGATAAATAAACAAATAAATTTATAGGTAATTGTTTGTTTTTCCTTACTGTTTAATAAGATAAGAGTAAAACCCAATTGTACAAAATAAAAGTGATGTCTGTAGAAAACCACGCTTGCCACGAAGAGGCAAAAACATATGAATTACGTTACTTATTTAACTAAAGGATGAAAAAACATGTTAAATTACCTTGGAAACTGCAACTCTCATGTTCTTTGTAGCAACCAAGTCTATTGCTGTCGAATTCCATGGTTCAACGTATTCTGGAGGTTTAACCTTTAAGGTGAAAATATGGAATAATTGAATTTGATAATAAACCCTTTCCCACAAACAACAATTCTGCAGCAGAAGATATCTAGGCAAAAATATGGAAAGTCTCCAAAAATGAAAACATTGTGACAAAACAGGAAAATTGCTAATCAAGGGCAATTATCCTTTTGCCACAATGTTTCCAGAAGTTGTATACTGCAGGTGTCAGAAAGCGTCTATCCAACTTTTTCAACAATCTTTGCAACATACATGTATCTTTGCAGGAAATGAAGATTTCTTAATTGAATTAAAGCTCAATATATACATTTACAAATCATATGTACAACTACAACAATTCTACAGTAGACAACTTTTACAACATCTAAGTAAAAATATGAATATCTCTTTTTATATGAAAGCATAAGTTTTGAATCATTAGATTTGGAAACATTGTGGCAAAAGAGAAAATGCTACCAAAAGATATTAGTCCAAATTTCTGTTCCCAATACAATTTTATTGTTTGACTGTTTAACACAACTACTTAATTTGGAAATTATAATGAGACTACAAAATATGTCTGCCCACCGGCAGATGCGTCAAAGAGCACTAAAAAAATACATATTAATTACGCAATATAATCCTATAATTATCTATTTGTTTGATCTGAATAAATATGGGAAAAGTATATTTAAACACTTTCCCTCATAAGACATTTCTGCAGCAGACGACTTTGAACATATTTTGTCCAAAAAAAAGGAAATCTGTATAACTGAATGGATAACCTATGACTAAAAGTGGAAAACATTGTGTCAAAAGGAGAAATTGCACGTTTTGTGCAATTACTTCTTTTGTCACTATGTTTTCAAAAAGCCGTCTGCTGCAGAGGCGTCAGAAAGCGTCTATATGAGGGAAAGGGTTAAGAGGTGAAATATTTAGTTTAGAATAAAGAAGAAATTGATCGGCAGCTTATTAAATTTTTCCACCAAGCTGTAAAAAAAAAATTCTGATGGAGGGACATTGTTTAGCCAAAGTCGTCTGCTACAGATTTGTTGTAGGTGCCAGGTAAAAAGTTAGTTGTTGTCAGGGATCTTTTAACTCGTTGACAGGGGCGTAGCTTGACTGAAATACATGTGTAGGCCATATATAGTGTGGCCTGGGGGCTTTTTCCCCGGGAACAAAACATTCAGCTAGGTGGGTGTAGGTGCGTTTTGCCGTATATCCCCCTTAGCCCCTATATAACAGTTCTGGCATTTTAAATTTTCGATATTTCTTAAAAAAAGTGTAGGCCTACATGGCCTATAGCAAGCTACGCCCCTGCTTGAAACCATTTTTTTTTTTTTTAATAAAAATATAAAATTATGTTGTTTTCATGTAAAGACCTTTGATGTTAGTGATCAGATTGATGATCTCAATACTGCATGTAACTGGCATGTAAAAGTCATTAAAACCATTATATTTACTAAAATGTATCATTCAAAGTTGTTTTAAGCTATAGTTTTCTAAATTATGTTAGTCTTAAAATTGATAAACCCCATTATTCCTTATACTGCATGGTACTGACATGCAAATGTCATTGATATTCATATAGCTACTTGTTTTCAGTTGTATATTACGAGGAAGTGGTAAAGCAGACGGGGTTGTGCTCTGCACACTACGCTAAGTTGAAGGAAATTTAAGGAATTATTCATTCCAGGAAGCGGCATTTGACGAACAACTGTCCAAACATATGTTGAGAACCTAGGACAAATCAAAACAGTATGGTAGATAACAGTTCTTGATACGACCTAGAATTGTTTTGTTTCCAAAGTGTTGAATTCGGCTGATACTTTTTCAAGTCTGAGTGTCAGCAAGATGTTTCAGAAGAGATGATGAGGGAGTTATGAATTATCCCTCTAAGTGAAAATGACATCTTTCATTTATCGATTGGTTCGAATATTCGCCATGTTGTAAATGCGGAAGTTCAAACAATATGTAGACTAGAAACGCCCAGCTCTATGATGTTTTAAGGTACTTTACGAGAACCAGAGGAATGGCGAGTCAGTGAATCAACATTGCATTTTGTGTAACCTTCTTCTTTGTTCAAGTCAAGGGTTATTTGGATTGGCATTAACCGCTTCGAGCTCTCAGTCGAGCAAAACGTAGGCGATTCGTTATCAAAAGTGAGACAGTCACAATTTTCCACATTTACCACCATATTTCATGAAATGTAACATTTCTGAAGTCATATCTGTATCAGCGAAAACATACGTTCAACTAATTATAACACAGTGTGTTAAATACACATTGTGCGATATATTGGATAAGAAATATTTAACACATTGTAATATAAGCGTGCATTAAATTTGTACATTGTTTGCTGAATTCATTTATTTGCATTCATGTAGCCTTTTATTGTAGGTTTATTCTTCGTGTGGGCAAAATGCATCAGGTGTGTGAAGTAAGCAGTCAGTTGGTTATTGGTAGTTGGTTATTTAATCTACTCCCAGAGTACGAATAAACAGCCCGCTAGTAGTTGGGTGTCCGCCATATTATCGAATCTATTGCTATAGGCGAATACCGAAACAGCTAGCAATTGGTTATTCAACAAAGAATCAAAGCTCCTATGTTGGTTATTCAATCATCTGCTGCCAGAAAACGTATAAACAGCCAGGAAATAGTTGGGTGTTCGCCATATATACTAGTTAACCCTTTCCCTCATACGACATTTCTGCAGCAGACGACTTTGAACGTATTTTGTCAAAACATGGAAAAATTCCATAATTGAATGGATAACCTATGACGAAAAGTGGAAAACATAGTGTCAAAAGGAGAAATTGCTCGTTTTTATCACAGCGTATAGACAATATAGAGAGACGTTTTGAGTTTTTTAACGAGGTATTGAGTATTTTTTCCGCATTTTTTGCTGTGATAGAAATTCGGACGCCTGTGTTTACACAAAGAAGGATTTGAGCGTGATCTAAATGCAGGATATCACTTTAAATTTCCGTAACTATTTTTGGCTGTTGAAATTCCCTCCCGCGTATTTTTCATACACCGTTTCTTAGTGCGTATGTATGGAACGCCGTAGCTGTCTTATGTTGAGACATCTC
Source organism: Serripes groenlandicus (assembly GCA_031761405.1). Lineage (NCBI taxonomy): Eukaryota > Metazoa > Mollusca > Bivalvia > Cardiida > Cardiidae > Serripes > Serripes groenlandicus. Next base: position 48,391,472 of record JASEVX010000004.1, read on the forward strand.
ATGTTATTTTGTTAAAGTGCCATGCTATCTTGTCAATATAACATGTTATTATGTCAAACGTTCATATTATTATGTCAAAGTGTCATGGTATCTTGTCAACATGAGGTGTTATTATGTCAATCGCTCATGTGATTTTGTCAATATGACGTGTTATTATGTCAAACTGTCATGGTATCTTGTCAATGTGACGTGTTATTATGTCAAACGCTCATCCTATTATGTTAAAATGCTATGTTATCTTGTCAATATGACGTGTGATTATGTCAAACGATCATGTCATTATGTCACAATGTCATGTTATCTTGTCAATTAGACGTGTTATTATGTCAAACACTGGTGGTGTCAATATAACGTATTATTATGTCAAACGCTTCTGTTATTATGTCAAATTGCCATACTATCTTGTCAATATGACGTGTTATTATGTCAAACCCTCATGTTATTATGTCAAAGTGTCATGCTATCTTGTCAATATGACGTGTTATTATGTCAAACCGTCATGTTATTATGTCAAAGTGTCATGATATCTTGTCAATATGAGGTGTTAATATGTCAAACCCTCATGTTATTATGTCAAAGTGTCATGATATCTTGTCAATATGACGTGTTATTATGTCAAACCCTCATGTTATTATGTCAAAGTGTCATACTATCTTGTCAATATGACGTGTTATTATGTCAAACGTGCATGGTATCTTGTCAATATGACATGTTATTATGTCAAACACTCATGTTATTATGTCAAATTGCTATGCTTTCTTGTCAATATTACTTGTTGTTATGTCAAACGCTCATCTTATTATGTCAAAGTTCCATGGTATCTTGTAAATATGACGTGTTATTATGTCAAAACGTCATGGTATCTTGTCAAGATGAAGTGTTATTATGTCAAAGCGTCATGGTATCTTGTCAAGATGGTGTGTTATTATGTCAAACGGGCATGGTATCTTGTCAAGACTACATGGTATTATGTGAAACGGTCATGTTATTATGTCAAAAAGCCATGATATCTTGTCAATGTGACGTGGTATTATGTTAAACGATCATGTTATTATGTCAAAGTTTCAAGCTATCTTGTCAATGTGACTTGTTATTATGTTAAAACGTCATACTATCTTGTCAAACATTAATGGTATTATGTCAATGTGGCGTGTTATTATGTCAAAGCGTCATGGTATCTTGTCAATAAGACGTGTTTTTATGTCAAACGTTAATGTTGTTCTCTGACTGTACCATCATGTTAAATGAGTATGTGATTATCTTCACTAGACGTTATGTTGTTGACGAACTTTTAATGATGCGTGACCACAATCCAAGATGGAATCTGTTTTGAAAAAGATGGGGTTGGAACGCCTAATTGATGCATTCAAAAAGGAAAAGATTACTCCGGATATTGTGTGCAAAATGTCTTTGTATGATATGCGTTGTATAGGACTTAATGATAGAAATGAAATTATGAAATTAAGAACAGCATGTCTTTTATATGGGTCGACAAAACCCATCTCTCAAAAAAGTAGTTTTGGTGGAGCACCGTCGTATCAGATACCAAAAGAAAGTCTAGAAACTCTTATTAGTATAGGATTTAGAATAGATGAAATGGCTCAATTACTCGGTGTTTCTGAGAGCACGGTCTACAGACGTATGCGCATGTTTGGATTGAGGAAAGTCCAATTCGCTGATATTACCGATGAGGAACTAACTATTACAGTTAAACAGACATTACAAGAATTCCCAAAATGTGGAGAACGGATGTTGATTGAGATTCTTCACCAGAAAAAGATCACTGTAAGTATAAGCTTTTACGTCCGTAAAGCATATTGAGCTGCATTACGTCAGACTTTGCGTATAAATACAAAAGCTTGTTTGTATCACTGATAGCTCGATTCCTTTTGAAAATGAGAAAGATGTTATTACGCGACAAAGGGCACGTTCTTAACGCTTTGCTCCGTAGACACGTACGAGTACTTTCCTGCACCAATATAGAAACGCCTTTTACTGATTACTGATAAATGTTGAATTCATGCTTACAATTTGGAAGAGCATACGAAAATGTTTATAGAGCAAAAGTTAATGTGATTATTTTAAAAATCTAATAGTAGAAATATTGCATATGTTGACAGTAGGCTCATTTATCCGTTCCGGTGATTTGTTTTTCACTAATGTGTTTTCTTTCTTTTATATATATACTGTAAATGTGTTCACAGTGTTCTTCTGGCTTAGTCTCATTTACTTAACCTAAAAAGCATTCTAAAACGTGAAAAAATATACACGTATTTAATTGATAAGAATGATATCAGTGTATATACATTGATAAGAATGATATCAATATATATATGCAAGTGATAATAATGACATCAGTGTATGCAGTGATACTACTGATATCAGTGTAGGAAAGTGATAATAATGATATCAGTGTATGCAGTGATACGAATGATATCAGTGTACGCAGTGATCAGAATGATATCAGTGTATGCAGTGATAAGACTGATATCAGTGTATGCAAGTGATAATAATGATATCAGTATATGCATTGATAAGAATGATATCAGGGTATGCATTGATAAGAATGATATCAGTGTATGCAAGTGATAACAATGCTATCAGTATATGCATTGATAATATCAGTATAAGCAAGTGAAAATAATGATATAAATATATGCATTGATAAGAATGATATCAGTGTATGCAAGTGATACAAATGATATCTGTGTATGCAGTGATAAGACTGATATCAGTGTATGCAGTGATAAGACTGATATCAGTGTATGAAAGTGATAAGAATCAGTATAAGCAATTGATAAGAATGATATACATATATGCATTGATAAGAATGATATCAGTGTATGCAAGTGATACAAATGATATATGTGTATGCAGTGATAAGAATGATATAAGTGTATGCAGTGATAATAATTATAAAAGTGTATGCAGTGATAAGAATGATATCAGTGTATGTAGTGATAAGAATGATATAAGTGTATGCAGTGATAAGACTGATATCAGTGTTTTAAGTGATAAGACTGATATCAGGGTATGCATCGATAAGAATGATATCAGTGTATGCAGTGATACGACTGATATCAGTGTATGCAAGTCATAAGAATGATATCATTGTATACAAATGATACAAATGATATCAGTGTATGCAAGTGATAAGAATGATATCAGTGTATGCATTGATAAGAATGATATAAGTGTATGCAGTGATAATAATTATATAAGTTTATGCAGTGATAAGAATGATAGAAGTGTATGCAGTGATAAGAATGATATAAGTGTATGCAGTGATAAGAATGATATCAGTGTATGTAGTGATAAGAATGATAGAAGTGTATGCAGTGATAAGAATAATATCAGTGTATGCAAGTGGTAAGAATGATATCAGGGTATTCAGTGATAAGACTGATATAAGTGTATGCAAGTGATAATAATGATATCAATGTATGCAGTGATTAAAATGACATCAGTGATGCACATGCTAAGAATGATATCAGTGTATGCAAGTGACATAGTGATAAGAATGATATAATAATATGCAAGTGATAAGACTGATATCAGTGTATGCAGTGATACTAATGATATCAGTGTATGCAGTGATAAGAATGATATCAGTGCATGCAAGTGATACGAATGATATCAGTGTATGCAAGTGACATAGTGATAACAATGATACCACTGTAGGGAAGTGCCATAATAATAAAAATGATATCAGTGTATGCAAGTGCTAAGAATGATGTAATAATATACAAGTGATCAGACTGATATTATTATATACATGTACATTGATAAGAATGATATCAGTGTATGCAGTGATAAGAATGATATCAGTGTATGCAGTGATAATACTGATATCAGTGTATGCAAGTAATAAGAATGATATCAGTGTATGCAGTGATAAGACTGATATCAGTGTATGCAAGTGATAAGACTGATATCAGTGTATTAAGTGATAAAACTGATATCAGTGTAATCAAGTGATAAGAATGATATCAGTGTATGCAAGTGATAATAATGATATTAGTATATTTAGTTTAAACTTATTTATTTTAAATCGATTGCGAAACAAGCGTAAGCTTATATTAATCACGCTCGATGTCTGCTTCATGGATACGTAACCAGTACTCGCGCCGATTGTGTGGAAAAATCCCAAAGTCAGGACCCGCTCATCACGGGACTCGAACCAGTATATTAGTATATACTAGTGATACGACTGATATCAGTATATACTAGTGATACGACTGATATCAGTATATACTAGTGATACGACTGATATCAGTATATATAAATGATAGGACTGATATCAGTATATACAAGTGATAAGAATGGTATCAGCATATACAAGTGATAAGACTGATATCAGCATATGCAACTGATAACAATGATATCAGTATATGTATGTGAAAAGATGGTATCAGTATATGCATGTGATAAGAATGGTATCAGTATATGCTATTTTTTCCTTTCTTCGGTGTATGGCACAAACGTAGCACCGTGTTGGTTGGACCTACACACGTGTCTCTGTAAGTGTAAGTTTCAACCTTTAAATGTCACAATATATGAATAGGTTCAACATAAAAATGAGTTTCGGAATATTAATACAAAGTCATGTGATCTTAATGCCAATTTTTAAGTGCCTCTTTCTATTTGTGTAGATTCCAAGATAACGACTGAGGGACATTCTTCACTTGCATGATGAAGCGGGGATAGCCGAGAGAACACTGGGTCGGCTTCACCGTCGCATTTATCATGTACAATGTCCTAACGAAATATGGCATGTAGACACAAATCATAAACTTATAAGGTGGGGATTTGTCATAACAGGTGCCATTGATGGGTTTAGTAGACTGGTGACTGTGTTACATTGTTTAGACAATAATCGAGCAGATTCACTATTTGAGTTATTCGATCGAGCAACGGAAACATTTGGTACGCCGCATCGTGTTAGAACTGATATGGGCATGGAAAATGCTAAAATTGCAGAATTTATGTTTGAAAAAAGAGGCTCTAATGGCATACTCACTGGAAAAAGCACGCACAATCAGAGAATCGAACGACTCTGGCGTGACGTATATGACGGTGTTCTTATACACTATGATGGTATATTTTCCTTTATGGAAGACGAACATATTTTGGACATATTGAACCCCTTACATATATTTTCTTTACATTATGTTTACAAGCATAAAATAAATAATAAACTTGACATCTGGAGAGGGGCATGGGCATCGCATAGACTTCGAACAGTTGGCACATCCCCGTTGCGCCTGTGGACATCTGGAGTTCTAAACGGTGGATTAGACACAGTGGACTTTGTCCATCACCAATATGATAGAGAATTCAATCCACCAACTAACGAAAGACCCATTTATCAACCAGATCATCCAGAAATGAGTGATGATCGTTTACATAGATTATCCATAGAGTGCCCTAGGAACTGGATTTGTCCAAACTTCGGTATTAACATGTATTTAAAAGCTTTAAGTATTGTTACGGAATAGTTACCCGTTAAACCTATGAGATTATGTTCCAAAGTACAAATAAAACATGAACTTTATTTAAGTTGTACTATTGACTTTATAAGCATGCATATTATGGATACTGAACAAATAAATCAGTATGTGAGCAAATACCGTGCTATGGGGTTTACATAACCACGATATTGGCCATAAAAATGGAAAAGCAATGTTGTCATTTACTCCGTCATTCGGTTAGAATGCTGCTCCAGGTATTGCAGGAGAGTCATTGAGCGAGGCACATTTCCGCAACCTAAGAAATAGCGACCCCCAAGCTAACATGGATAGGTGAACTTGTGCGGTACTCAACGTGAGCTATTTTGGTCATTAAGTGTCCATCGTCCGTCGGCAACCATTTCTTTAAAACACATTTCCTATACCACTGGGCAGAGCTATTTACTGTCTAATTTAAAAACACAATTAAAAACATCTTCAGTTTGGATCAGATGGTTTGCTCTCGGACCTTGAAGGCGTCCATGGTGCCCGCCTCTACTATGTCTGGTGGTAAGGCTTTCCAGTCTATAACAGTGGGTAAAATGTTGTTACTTAGATGGTCACCGATAATGATTGAAAGTTTCCAATCCATGTGTATATAGGTCCGTGGTTTAAACATATTTATTTTAGGTCGATTGGAAAGCAAGTTTTTACAACTTATATTAATTCCTCTCGGCGTCTTCCTGTGTAGAACCAGCTATATGGCGCCTTTGAAAATGTGTTGTGCCTTCTGAAAACAAAATTATTTTGCTAGAATGACTTTCAAAAAAGTGTTACTGAACTGAATTTCTCCTATGGGAAAACCCAGCATAACAATGGAAACCACGACCTTCGGATCCAAAAGTCGTGGGCTTTAATCCCCCGGGGTGAACATTTATCACGATTTTATTACTGGTTCTACCCAGGGAGTTGTCGAAAGGAATTAATACAAGAGGGCAAAATGGGTATATATCGCTCATCTGATAACATGAGTAACCTAGAAAACATTCCTGTAAAATATGGTTGAAATTAGCCCAGTGGCATAGGATAAGATGATGATTAAAGATTTTTCGAACTTTTTTCTTTCCGTTGCCATGGCAACCAGAGCTCTGCAGGGGATGAATATTGTTTAGCCGTTTCTAAAGGTGACCACTTAGGCAACATTCCTTTAAAATTGTATTGGCCCGAATGAACAGGGAAAATTATTAAATAATTTTCTCTTTCCGTTACCATAGCAACCAGACTTCTAGATAGAATGGAATTCTTTAGTAATTTTTAAAGGGGACTACCTAGGGAACATTCCTGCAAAGCTTGGTCGAAATTGACCCAATGGTATAGGAGATGTCGTTTAAAGAATTTTCTTTGTTTTCTTTCCGCTGCCGTGGAATTATTTTAGCTGTTTTAATAGGGTATTACTAGGGAACATTCTTTTAGCTAGGGTACCACCTAGGAAACATTCCTTAAAAGTTTAGTTGAAATTAGCCCAATGGTATAGATGTCACTTAAAGAATTTCCTTTCCGTTGCCATGGCAACCAGTTCTGGATGGAATGTAATTCTTTTAGCTGTTTTTGAAGGGGATTGCCTAGGGACGCTGCATGCCGGACAATGATTGATGACCATGCTCAGGTGAGCTAACAAGTTGTAAAAACTTGCTTTCCAATCCATGTAAAATGAATAAGTTTAAACCAAGGACCTATATACATATAGGTCCGTGTTTAAAGTAACTACGGAACGTTTCTTTTTTGGTTCAGTATATTTATCTAATTAATATATCATGGCGGAACATGGTGTGCATTTAGAACTTGCATGAACATGGAAGTTTCTATATAGGACCAAAGATGAACACATGTTAAGAGTAATGCATTCGACTTTCAGTAACAAATAAGTAGTAGGAAAACTGGCCCTTATTGGTTTGGATAAAACTTCACAAATACAAAGATATATCAATACACTTTATTAAAATTGCCTATACATGTAGTGCATGTATAATAAATAAATAACAAGAGCGCCAACTGTCATAAAATACGCCCGTCCTGTTTTTTGGAGACCAAGTTTAGTGATAAATGGTTGTACGTCAGGCAACTTTAGAAAGCGGCCACTGTTAATACAGTTTTGGCCATTTCGAGGGACATAAGTGTGGAGTGACTAAGATAACGTGGTTAGTTATCGAACCTGACCAAGATATTCTGCCCATAAACATATTGTCTAAATTTGGTGATGATCAAATAAAATGACCAGAGCGATATGGCTGATTATAGCACATGTCCGAGATATTATGCCCATACACATTCTGACTAAATTTGGTGATGATTGGATAAAGGCTTTGAAAGTTATTGATCGGACAAGACCAATTTGAGGTAATTTTTATAATTAAAGGGCGATGACTCTAGCGTGACTAGAGCGATATGGCTAGTTATCAAACAATAATACACATTATGACCAAATTTGGTTACGATTGGACAAAGGCTTCTAAAGTTATTGGGCCGACAACATACTGGACGCCGCAGGTAAAACTATAATACGTCCCGTTTTTTCAAACAAGAGGGCCATGATGGCCCTGGATCGCTCACCTTAATTATACAATGTACTGCAATGCAAAACATATCAAGACAATTATTCTGAATGCAACCTCCACAGTGTTAACAAGATTTTCCTTCATTTGGCCTAGTGATCTATATTTGTTTTACCTGATATGACCCATATTCCAACATGGACTAGATATCATCAAGACAACATTCTGACAAATTTTCAACTTGCTCAAAGTAAAAATGCGGCCTCCGGAGTTTGAACAATATTTTCCTTTATTGACATTGTTTCTGACCCAATATGACCCATATTCGAACTTGACGTAGATATAATTCAGACAAACATTCTGACCAAAGTTCATCCAAAGTGTTTACACGATTTTCCTTCAATTTGGCCTAGTGACTTCAAACTTGACTTAGATATCATTTAGCTCAACATTCTGACAAAATTTCAAGCTGCTGAAGCAAAACATGCGGCTTCTACAGAGTTAACAAGATTTCAACATGCTCAAGTTGAAAATGTGGCCTCTTCAGTGTTAACAAGATTACCCTTCAATTTAGCCTAGTGACCTAGTTTCTGACCCAATATGACCCATATTCGAACTTGACCTAGATATTTTTAAGAAAAACATTCTGACAAAATTTCAAACTGCTGAAGCAAAAATTGCGGCATCTGGAGTGTTAACAAGATTTTCCTTCAATTTGACCTAGTGACCTACTGTTTGACCCAACATGACACATGTTCGAACTTGACCTACATATCATCAAGACAAACATTCTGATAAAGTTTCAACATGCTCAAGTTGAAAATGTGGCCTCGAGAGTGTTAACAAGATTTCGCTTCAATTTGATCTAGTGACCTCGTTTTTGACCTCATATGGCCCGGTTTCGAACTTGTCCAAGATTTTATGAAGATGAATGTTCTGATACACTTTCATGAAGATTGGATGCAAAATGTAGCCTGTAGAGTGTTAACAAGATGAAATGTTGACGACACACGGCGGATGGACGCCGGACAAAATGTGATCACAATAGCTCACCTTACACTTCGTGCATAGGTGAGCTAAAAAAGGCCTATAATAAATCAATCAATGTAAATTAAGAATTAACAAACCCAACTTGGGCAAACAATACATAATTAAAATGGAATTGTGTCTGCCTGACAGAATTATAATATAAAGTGACTAAAGAGAACCTGAGATGCCCTACAAGAGGGTCAAATTGGTCCTTAATCGTCCATTATCAAACTATTATACTTTTAAAATCCTTTAATTTTCAAAAGGATTTTCCATTTGAAATCAATCACTGAGTATTGCCTAATTATTCTTCTAAACTTAAAGTATTTCAAAATTGGGCCAGTAGTTTCAGACAAGAATATTTTTAAAGTTTTTAATATAGAATATAGTCTATAGGGAAAACCACTGGCAGCCATAGTTTTGTAAGAATCTCAATCATGATGACCTGATTATGGTAGAGGGTCACCCAAGGAACAATTCTGTGACATCATTTCAAGTTGTGCATTGAATGGAATTCTTCAAACAATTTTTCAAAGGGGAATATGCAAGAAACATCCATGCCAATTTCATGAACTTCAATCAAGGGGGTTTCAGAGATGTTATTTGAAGCAAAAAGTGAACAATGGACAACAGAGGGATAGAGATCCCAATAGATCACATTGAGCCTTCTGCTCAAGTGATCTAAAAACCAAACATTAGAAACATTAGAAACATTAGAAACAGTAACTCGCTTTTACCATAAAGCAAAGATATAATGAACAAGAGGGCCATGATGGCCTTGGATCGCTCACCTGATTTATGTGATTTGACATAAGAACCAAACGGTTGCCAATACAAGAGGCCCAAGAGGGCCAGTATCGCTACACTGCCATTAGGCAAAAATTAAACAAGTTAATGTCGTATTGCAAGCAATACAAAAGTCCCCTACTAGACAAGGACAGCACATTGTGTCTTTAGACCTTGACATTTGAGGTACAGGCCTGGGTATTGTGCGCGACACACCACCTTATTATAGTGAACAAGATTGCCTAGTAACTTGGGAAGCCCATGATGCATGGTTGAGATGCGGGCCGGACAAGGTACAGTCCTATCAAACAGTTCTCATTTTGAACTTTGACCTCCAAGTGCAACCTTGACATTTGAGGTTCAGTCCTGGGTCTTGTGCGTGACACGCCACCTTATGGTGGTGAAGATGTGTGCCTAATTACTTGGGAATCCTATGATGCATCATGCATGGTTGAGATGAGGGCCGGATAAGGTAGTCTTATCAAACAGTACTCATTTTGACCTATTAATTGTGACCTTGACATTTGAGGTACAGGCCTTGGTCTTGAGAGCGACATGCTGCCTCATCATAGTGAACGTTTGTGCCAAGTTTCATGGAAATCCTATAATGCATGGTTTAGATGCGGGCCGGACAAGTAATAGTCCTATCAAACAGTACTCATTTTGACCTTTGACCTCTAAGTGATACCTTAACATTTGAGGTGAACATGTGTGCCTAGTAACTAGGGAAACCAATGATGCATGGTTGAGATGTGAGCCGGACAAGGTAGTCCTATTAAACAGTACTCATTTTGACCTTTGACCTCTAAGTCACAAAGTGCGACACGCCGCCTCATCATGGTGAACGTATGTGCCAAGTTTCTTTGAAATCCTAAGATGCACGGTTGAAATGGGGGCAGGACAAGGTAGTCCTATCAAATATTACTCATTTTGACCTTTGACCTCTAAGTGTGACCTTGACATTTGAGGTACAGGCCTGGGTTTTGAGCATGACACCCCACCTCATCATGGTGAACGTTTGTGCTAAGTTTCTTGGAAATCCTATGATGCATGGTTAAGATGTGGACCGGACAAGATTTGGTGGGACTGACACACAGACAGACGGACAGACGAAATAGACCAAACCTAAAGTCCCCAAACTGGTCTTCGACTGGTAGGGGACTAATAATCAAACATCCCCACCCCCAATGAACATGGCTTGAAGGAATCTTGTAGATTCTCACCCAATGAATATTTCCGCAAAATTATTTGAAAATCAGAGATTTTTAAAATGTTCACTAAAACCAATATAATACTAACAACCCCACCCCCCCTAGCAGCCATATTTTAAAACCAATCAACATGGCTTGGAGGAATCTGATAGAGAGTCACCCAAGAAACATTTCTACAACATTTTATCAAAATCAGCCGAAACTTTTGTCAGAGAAGATTTTTAAGTTTTCACTTTAGCCATATAGGGAGGGCAAAACAGCCCTGACCTTGGCAGCCATGTTTTTTAACCAATCAACATGGTTTGAAGGAATCGGCCCGGCACTTTCGGAGGAGAAGATTTTTACTTTTATGCATTTAATGCAAAATAGCCCGCCCCCTGGTGGCCATAGTTTTCGACCAATCAACATGCCTTGAAGGAATCTGATAGTTGGTTACCCTAAGAACATTTCTACAAAAGTATATGAAAATCGGCCGACACTGTTGGAGAAGATTTGTTTAAGTTTTCACTGTATCCATATAAGGCAAAACAGGCCTGCCCCCTGGCGGCCATGATTTTCGACCAATCAACATGGCTTGAAAAATATGATAGAGGGTCACCCAAGGAACACTTCTACAAAATTATTTGAAAATCTGCCACAAATTTCATCGTGAAGATTTTTTAAGTTTTCACTATAGCCATATAAGGCAAAGTAGCCCCACCCCCTGGCGGCCATGTTTTTCAAACAATCAACATGGCTTAAAGAAATCTGATACAGTGTCACCCTAGGAACATTTCTACAAAATTATTTGAAAATCGGCTAGACACTTAGGGAGGAGAAGATTTTAAAGTTTTCACTATAGCCATATTAGGCAAAACAGCCCCATCCCCTGGTAGCCATGGTTCTTTTACCAATCAACATGGCTTGAGGGAATCTGATAGAAGGTCATCCAAGAAAAATTTCTACGAAAGTATTTGAAAATCAGCAAACTGGTTTGGGAGAAGAAGAATTTTAAAGTTTATTTGGTTGCCATAGAAACCAGAATTCTGCAGGGAGTTTCATCCCAATTGACCCACTGGTTACTGAGGAGAAGATGTTGACAAACGGATGACGGCCATGATAACCCTGGATCGCTCACCTGACTTATGCAATGTGATTTATCATGCCTACCACACAGTCAACCAAAGTAACTCATGTTGTGGTGAGGTCAGTTAATACAAGAGGCCCAAGAGTACCAGTATCGCTCTACTACCATTAGGCATAATTAAATCAAAGGAATCTAGTAGAGTGTCACCCAAGGAACATTTCTGCAAAATTATTTGAAATTCAGCAAAATAGTTTGGGAGAAGATTTTTAAAGTTTTCACTAAAGCTAATATAAGGCTAATAGCCCCACCCCCCTGGCAGCCATATTTTAAGACCAATCAACATGGCTTGGTGAAATCTGATGGAGGGTCATCCTAGGAACATTTCTACAAAATTAATTGGAAATCGGCCTGTTATTTTTCGTCGGAGAAGGTTTTTAAAGTTTTCACTATAGCCATATGAGGAAAATAGCCCCGTCCCCAGGACGCCGGACGCAAGACGATCACAATAACCCACCTTGACCACTTCATGCTATGGTGAGCTTAAAGCCATTTCAAAAATGGGAAAGAAATATTTCATAATACATGATCTTGTAAACATAACTGTCAATCAGTCCAAAATAATAAGCCTATGCACACACAAGTTTGGAATACAAGCTTTTCACACTTTTATCTCAGACAACTTACTCCATGTTGTAATACCGGTGCTTAAAATGACCAATTCTTTTACATTTCTCTTGTCACCCTTAAACTACAACAACTTTTATAGTAATTGCTCTCTGTGTGCAAAACATGTAACACTTCAAAACTACAACAATTTATAGTTTGGTAATTGCTCTCTGTGTGCAGAATATGTAACACTTCAAAACTACAACAGCTTTTATAGTTTGGTAATTGCTCTCTGTGAGCATGTAACACTTCAAAACTACAACAACTTTTATAGTTTGGTAATTGCTCTCTGTGAGCATGTAACACTTCAAAATTACAACAACTTTTACAGTTTGGTAATTGCTCTCTGTGTGAAAAACATATAACACTTCAAAACTACAACAACTTTTATAGTCTGGATATTTCTCTATGTGTGAACACAATGTAACACTTCAAAACTACAACAATTTATAGTTTGGTAATTGCTCTATGTGTGCAGAACATGTAACACTTCAAAACTACAACAACTTTTATAGTTTCATAATTGCTCTGTGTGTAAAACATATAACACTTCAAAACTACAACAACTTTTATAGTTTGGTAATTGCTCTATGTGTGAACAAAATGTAATACTTCAAAACTACAACAACTTTTATAGTTTGATAATTGCTCTCTGTGTGAAAAATATGTAACTCTTCTAAAACTACAACAACTTTTATAGTTTGGTAATTTCTCTATGTGTAAACAAAATGTAATACTTCAAAACTACAACAACTTTTATAGTTTGATAATTGCTCTTTGTGTGAAAAATATGTAACTCTTCTAAAACTACAACAACTTTTATAGTAATTGCTCTCTGTGTGCAAAACATGTAACACTTCAAAACTACAACAACTTTTATAGTTTGGTAATTGCTCTCTGTGTGCAAAACATGTAATATTTCAAAACTACAACAACTTTTATAGTTTGGTAATTGCTCTCTGTGTGCAAAACATGTAACACTTCAAAACTACAACAAGTTTTATAGTTTGGTTATTTATCTATATGTGAACAAAATGTAATACTTCAAAACTACAACAAGTTTTATAGTTTGGTAATTGCTCTCTGTGTGCAAAACATGTAATATTTCAAAACTACAACAACTTTTATAGTTTGGTAATTGCTCTCTGTGTGCAAAACATGTAATATTTCAAAACTACAACAACTTTTATAGTTTGGTAATTGCTCTCTGTGTGCAGAACATGTAACACTTCAAAACTACAACAAGTTTTATAGTTTGGTAATTTCTCTATATGTGAACAAAATGTAATACTTCAAAACTACAACAACTTTTATAGTTTGGTAATTGCTCTCTGTGTGCAAAACATGTAATACTTTAAAACTACAACAACTTTTATAGTTTGGTAATTGCTGTGTGTGAACAAAATGTAATACTTCAAAACTACAACAACTTTTATAGTTGGGTAATTGCTCTATGTGTGAAAAAAATGTAATACTTCAAAACTACAACACTTTTTACGGTTTGGTAATTGTGTCTGTGTGAAAAACATGTAACACTTCAAAACTACAACAACTTTTATAGTTTAGTAATTGTTCTGTGTGTGAAAAACATGCAATATTTCAAACATACATACAAGTGGTGTTTTAAAAGTTACCAGAAAAGTGCCATATCACTTTTAAATATCTAATAATCAATATTTTTAAGGAAATGTTGACAGTAATGACTTTCAAGTATATTTTATTAAATGCATCTCTTTATGTTTATGTATTACAAATATTGCACATTCTATAATCAAAGTAGCAATGTCATGTCAATGTGAGCGGGGCAGCTACAAATAACACATTTTCCCATTTATGTACCCATGGTTTATAACAAGTTCTAAAATGCTTTATAGTAAGAATTTTCCGTATGCATTCGTGCACTAGCATGGGCAGGTTGTCAACGTCATCAAACTTTGATCCAAGCATCTTCGCTTTTATGATAGTGGACAAATACATACAGAAAATACCCACTATACATTTCAGAACTTGTTATAAATCATGGGTACATAAATGGGAAAATTGTGTTACGAATGCAGGATAGTATTTTGAGAAGATTCAATTATGAGGTAGTTTTCCAACAACAACTGGTGTGTGGCTTTTTAAGTAAAACATTTATGTGTTATTTGTAGCTGCCCCACTCACATTAAAATGACATTGCTTCTTAGATTATAAAATGTGCGATGTTTGTAATACATAAACATAAAGAGATGCATTTAATATTTAATATTAATTATTAAAAGTGATATGGCACTTTTCTGGAATTTTTTAAAACAACCCTCGTACATACATACATACATACAGACAAGAGCAAGTATATGTGCCCCTCCCCCAAGATAGGGACATACAAGCAAACTGTTGTTTATAAGCAATAGCTCTTTTTTACTTAATCTTTTCAATATCTGCTGCAGAGGCAGGAAAATGCAAAATAAATGAGACATCATAATTCAGAAATGTAGCTTTACAGCTAAATACTACCTCTGCTCTCCAGAAGTATGTATAAGTATTCTATAATGAAAACAGTTAAGTTACAAGAGGGTTATTATGATCACAGTGACAATATCCTTTCACTATTCTTCTTTTGCAGGTTTCTTTGTATCCGTACATAAGTTAGTTACTATCATCCTTGTTAATGTAACCCATAAAATGTATTCGAAAAGGCATAGTCATACAGATTGAATACTTGTTCATGTTCAGGCAATCTGATATTTTGAGTAGGTCGAGGTATTGTCAAAGAATTCACACAAGTACTAGCAGTTGGCAAAAATCCATCAATGACTTCACAAAACTGTATAGATGGCTGTATCTTAAACCCAAGAACTGGTTTTTCGTCTGTGCTTGTAACAAACTGCAGTATACTGGACAGTGTTATGTTGCCTCTTCTTCCAGCTGAAGTTTAGATCATTGCAAGTGTTTAAAATTAGTTTTGCAAAAATAAACAAGAGTTGAGTGTGTAATATGCATAGGACCTTGACACAAATAAGAGGGACAAGATGGCCATAAATCTATCACCTAATCAATGGCCCATTATCAAACTGCTAAATTTCTGAAAATTACTTAACAAGAGGACCATGATGGTCCTATATCGCTCACCTGATTTAATAGAACTTTAAAAGTTTTTAAAATTGAATCTTCATACATTTAAGCAAAATGAGCCACACCCAATGGCCATGTTTATCAACTGATAAAAATAATTTGAACAATCTTGGTAAAGGGTCATCCAAGGAGCATTTGTGCCAAATTATTTTCAAATTAGGCCAGTGCTTTTGTACAAGTATTTTAAAACATTTACTATTTGTACATAAAAGAAAAACAAGCCCCACCCCCTGGCGGCCATGTTTTTTAACGGATTGGAATTATTTGAACAATCTTGATAGAGGATCACCAGAGGAACATTTGTGCCAAATTATTTTTTAAATCAGGCCAGTAATTTTGGACAAGAAGATTCTTAATTAGTTTTCAATATATATACATATAAGGAAAACAAGCCCAGTCCTCTGGGAAATGTAATTGAGATAACATCATACTTAATCTTTACTGTCCAACCAGCTATAACAGTCACCTTGTTTAAGCAACAACTTGGTTTAAGCAGCCACTTGATAATTTACTAAAATGACAATTTCAGCCACCTGCCTTAAGCAGCCAACATTTTGCCTTTCCTTCGATTGCTGCTTAAGTCAGGTTTGACTTTTTATAGAAAGTGTCCTTCATTGGTAAAACATATTTCAAATGTATTCTATGACTTAAAAAGATACCTGTTACTTCTCTCATGTACTTAATGAAAAGACCGTAAACATCTTTTTCATACTGAATGGCGTTACTTCCTTCTGCTGAGAAATTTGGTTTTAACATGGTTACCACTCTCTTCATAGTGATGACAATCGCTGATGACTGAAGGAGGAATTTCAGCACTGGAAGACCCATGAACAACTGAAAAATAAAATTTATTTAAAGGAAATACAAAAAGGTCAATTGATTGAATGGAGTTTAATGCCTTTTGTACAATTTTGCAGTTATATATTGCGGTCAGTTAACCTAACAATGTTTCATTGGTGCAAAATAATTAGTATCTATGAAGTACAGGGTTAAAGTTGACTGTTCCTGACACAAATCATGACTGTGTGACATATCATATTGCAGTAAAGTTTATAAAGATTTTCTAACAGAGTAGATAACCATGCAGGACTCATCAAGGTTAAGTCACATGTTGAATCTCATTGACCTGTGACAAGTAGAGATATGGACCTAAACACAAAGATTAACAAAATGTTGACGCCAGATGGACGGACTGATATATGGACAGAAATCGTCAATCCATAGACCGCATTTATGTTGCAATTCGGCCAAAAAGGGCATTAACTAAAAGATTATTGAAGCTAGAGTTACTCTGCTTGCACACTGCACTTCCTGTCATTGGCCATTTGAATATCTTTAATACTTAAAAGGTTATGGCCCAGACAAGCAATTTTTAACATAAAAGAAGTTGGATAATCCAAACATTATTGATGCTAGAGTTATGGTTCTTGTACACTGCACTTCCTCAAACTGGCCTATATTTATATATGAAATTTCACTTGAATATCTTTAATACTTAGAAAGTTATGTTCTGGACAAGCTAGACAAATTGTGTACACCGACGAAAGAGTGACTGCAATATCTCAGACTATTCTCAAACACTCGTGCTAAAAATACTGGAATAAAGTGTTAAACAATATAGGCAACTTTTACTTTGTCAAATATGGAAAATCAAGTGCAGCCGGGCGCCCCTGGCGGCCATGCTTTTTGACGAATCATAACGGCTTGAACAATCTTGGTAGAAGGTCACCCAAGGAACATTTCTGCCAAATCATATTGAAATCTGGTGAGCAGTTTTCTTATGAGAAGATTTTTTTACAATAACCATATATGGAAAACCATCCCCAGCCTCACAATGGCTTCACCCAAGGATCAATTATGTGAAATTGTTTTTAAATAAGGCCAGTAGTTTCTGTCAAGAAGAATTTTAATGTTTTCCTTTTCGTTGCCATGGCAACCACAATTGTGTATGAAATACAATTATTTGGACAATGTTTTAAAGGGGATCATGTAAGGAACATTTAAGTGAAATTAGCTATGTGGTTTAGGAGGAGTTGTTGATTTAAGAAATTGTTGACGACGGTGAGCTAAAAATGTACCTTCTCATACAGTATTTGGACAAGAGGGCCATGATGGCTCTTGATCGCTCACCTGAGTTATGCAATGTTATTTGTCATACCAACCACAATTACTCATTTTGCAGTCAGGTAAGCTTATACAAGAGGGCAAGTATCGCTCCATATCATCAAGACAAACATTCTGACAAAGTTTCAAGCTGCAGAAGTCTCTCGAGTGTTAAATATATTTTTTCTCAAATTTGGCCCAGTGACTTAGTTTTTGACCTGACATGACCCATATTTGTGTTTGGCCTAGATATCATCAAGACAAACATTCTTAAAAAGTTTCAACATGCTCAAGTTAAAAATGCAGCTTCCAGAGTGTTAACAAGATTGTCCTTCAATTTGGCCAAGTGACCTTGTTTTTGACCAGAAATGACTCATATTTAACCTTGGCCTAGATATAATCAAGACAAACATTCTGACAAAGTTTCAACATGCTCAATTAAAAGATACGGCTCAAGAAATGTTAACAAGATTTTTCTTTAAGTTGGCCTAGTGACCTAGATCTAGACCTGACATGACCCATATTCATTCTTGGCTTAGCTATTATCAAGACAAATATTCTTACAAAGTTTCAAGTTGCTGAAGTAAAAATTACAATATCTACAGTGTTAACAAGATTTTTCTCAAACTTGCCTTAGTGACCTAGTTTTTGATCCGACTAGACCAATATTCAAACTTAGCCTAGATATCATTAAGACAAACATTCTGACAAAGTTTCAACATGCTCAAGTTAAAAATGCGACTTCCAAAGTCTTAACAAGATTTTCTTTCAATTTGACTTATCGACCCAAGTTCAATTTGACCTAGTGACCTAGTTTTTGACCCCACATGACCCAGTTTCAAAATTGTCTAAGATTTGATGAAGATGTATGTTCTGATAAACTTTCATGAAGATTGGATGCAAAATGTTGCCTGTAGAGTGTTACCAAGGGAATTGTTGATGACGCACGGCGGACGGACAACAGACAAAAGGTGATCGCAATACATGTAGCTCACCTTGACCACTTCGTTCTCAGGTAAGCTAAACAAGAGGGCCATGATGGCCCTTGAATCGGTCACCTGATTTTTTATTTTTTTTTCACTTAAGCTATATAAGCCTCGCCCCCTGGCAGCCATAGTTTCCGACCAATCAACTTGGCTTGAAGGAATCTAATAGAGGGTCACCCTAGGAAAATTTCTACAAAATTATTTGAAAATTGGCCGGATACTTTTGGAGGAGAAGATTTTTTAAGTTTTCACTATAGCCATATAATGCAAAATAGCCCTGCCCACTGGCGGCCATGTTTTTTGACCAATCAACATGGCTTGAAGGAATCTGAAAGTGGGTCATCCAAGAAACATTTCTACAAAATTATTTGAAAATCGGGCCGACACTTTTGGAGAAGAAGAATTTTTAAGTTTGCACTATAGCCATATAAGGCAAAATAGCCCCGCCCCCCTGGCGGCCATGTTTTTTGACCAATCAACATGGCTTGAAGGAATCTGGTAGAGGGTCATCCAAGGAACATATCTACAAAATTATTTGAAAATCTGCCAACCACTTTGGGAGAAGAAGAATTTTGATTTTGTTTTCGTTTCGTTGCCATGGAAACCAGAATTCTGCATGGATCCCTAAAATTTGAATGAATTCTGGTGAGGTCATTAAGAGGATGCTTTCTGTGAAGTTTCATCCCAATTGACCCACTGACTGACTGGTTACTGAGGAGAAGATGTTGAAGATTTTTTAAGTTTTCACTTTGGCCATATAAGGCAAAATAGCCCCCGCCCCCTGGCGGCCATGTTTTTCGACCAATCAACATTGCTTGAAGGAATCTGATAGAGGGTCACCCAAGGAACATTTCTACAAATTTTTTTGAAAATCAGCCTGACACTTATGGAGGAGAAGATTGTTTAAGTTTTCACTATAGCCATAAAAGGCAAAATAGCCCCGCCCCCTGGCGGCCATGTTTTTTTGACCAATCAACATGGCTTGAAGGAATCTGATAAAGGATCACCCAAGGAACATTTCTACAAAATTATTTGAAAATCGGCCTGACACTTTTGGAGGAGAAGATTTTTTTAAGTTTGCACTATAGTCATATAAGGCAAAATAGCCCCGCCCCCCCTGGCGGCCATGTTTTTCGACCAATCAACATGGCTTGAATGAATCTGATAGAGGGTCATCCAAGGAACATTTCTACAAAATTATTTGAAAATCGGCCTTACACTTTCGGAGGAGAAGATTTTTTAAGTTTTCACTATAGCATATAAGGCAAAATAGCCCCGGAATATCTGCCAACCAATTTGGGAGAAGAAGAATTTTGAAGTGTTTACGGTTTCGTTGCCATGGAAACCAGAGTTTTGCATGGATCCCAAAAATTTGAAGGAATTCTGGTGAGGTCATTGAGAGGATGCTTTCT
Source organism: Serripes groenlandicus (assembly GCA_031761405.1). Taxonomy (NCBI): domain Eukaryota; kingdom Metazoa; phylum Mollusca; class Bivalvia; order Cardiida; family Cardiidae; genus Serripes; species Serripes groenlandicus. The sequence continues at coordinate 48,411,844 of JASEVX010000004.1, forward strand.
GTGAAGTTTCATCCAAATTGACCCACTGGTTACTGAGGAGAAGAAGTTGACGCACGACGCACGACGGACGCCGGACAAAAGGTGATCACAATAACTCACCTTGAGCAAAGCTCAAGTGAGCTAAAAATCTATCTGAAACTTACATCATACATTCCAAGAACATTAAACCCTTCCCTCAGCTTCTTCACTGCTAAGGACTGTGGTTCTTCAGTTTTGAAAATCTCCTGGAGCCACCACTTCAGGGGAAAGAAATGTCGGTAATTTACCATTCTGAAGAATGGTCAAGGCTGTAATAAATGACAGTTGCTTGTTAATACATAATTTTCTAATTTTTTTGCCAATATTTTCTAATAGCATTTTGGTACAAACCAAACTCATCCTTTACTACATGTGTGTGTGTGTGTGTGCATGCTGTTAACAATGACTTTCAATTCTGATTATCCCCGCGCATCTGTACGTCTTTAGCAAGGAACTCCTCCCAGACCATTCTTCAATTACAATTTTACCTTTGCGGTCAAATTGGGGGTCATTGGGTGGTCATTGTGTGGTCAAAAAGGGGTAAAAAGTAGCATCTGTCCTTCTTAGCAAGGAACTCCTCCCAGACTATTAGAAACTTCAAACTTTGGGAAATGATAGCTGAATGGTCTGAGGAGTGCACAATACTTTTTCACATTTTAATTGTTCCCCTGGTGGAGTGGACAGGGGACAAAAACGGAAATTTTCAGAACATGGTCATGTAGCATATCATATTGAACAGGATGATGAGTAGAAAATTCTCGTTAGGGGTCAACAAGTATGTGCGTGGATATGCAATGGCTTGCCATCGATTGCGCAATTCTAGTTAATGATTGTTTTTGATGGAACAAAGACCTCATTAAAACAAGAGGCCAAAGATGGCCCTAAATTGATCGCCCGAGTACTGGCCAATAATCAAACTTCTATAATTACAGAAAAATTGTTGAAAAGGGCAAACAGAATTGCAAAAATAAATAATATTCCAACAAGATTTGCAAGCTTTGGTGACAAAGAACAATCTTAAAGATGATCTATTCTTCTATCCCCATACGTATAATTACCCACATTTGGCTATTGCACTGAACTGTTTAAACTACTACAACTCCTACTCATTACTGTTTGAAGTGTAAGTGTTAGAGAAACAAAGAGCTGTCGGAGGACAGCATGCTCGACTATTTCACCGCTTATTTGATTACTGAGATAATGGACTCTAATGTAGTTGCATGCTTAACATTAACCACAATGTCTTAAAGGGTGATAATTTGCATTATATGCAGGATAGAGTTATTTAACTTGATTATTTTCATAGGTGTGATGGTTAGGAAGGGTTTATAACGTTTAAATAGAATGCATCAAGTAGTTACTAAGATATGAGCTCTTAATGTAGTTGCACGCAAACCTTTAACCATAGTGCAAGAAGTTGCACCATATGCAACTAGTTAAAAGTAATTGCAAAAACTAGTGTTTTTTTCGTTAAAGGTCAAAGTGACCTTGACCTTTGACCTTATGATCCCATGATCTGTTTGAGTCAAGTGCTGATCATGACCATTACCCAAACTAAGTTTCAGGGTCATAGGCCTAAGCAATCAGTAGTTTTAAGGCAAGGAATGTTTCTGTATTGAAGGTCACAGTGAACTTGACCTTTGACCTATTGACTCCAAACTCTCTAGGCATCACCAACTTGCTATGTCATGTATGTCCATTCCAAGGTTGAAGATCATAGGCCTAGGCATATGTAAGTTATAAGGGTAAATGCTAGCTTTCACAAAAACTTTAACCATTAACTGTTTTTTTACAGAAAGGTCACAGTGACCTTGACCTTTGACCTAGTAACTCCAAACTCTCTAGGCAAAACCAACTTGAAGAGCACAGGCCTAAGTGAATGTTAGTTATACGGGTAAATGCTAGCTTGCACGAAAACTTTAACCCTGAACAGTTTCCATATAGAAGGTCACAGTGACCTTGACATTTGACCTACTGACTCCAAAGTTTATAGGCATCCCCAACTTGCTATGAAGAATATCCATACAAAGTTTAATGACCATAGGCCTAGGTGTATGTTAGTTATAAGGGTAAATGCTAGCTTGCACAAAAACTTTAACCATGTTTCTATATAGAAAGTTACAGTGACCTTCAGCTTTGACCTACTAACTTCCAACTGTGTAGGCATCACCAACTTGCTATGAAGTATGTCCAGACCAAGTTTGAAGATCATTGGCCTAGGCGTATGTAAGTTATAAGGGTAAATGCTAGCTTTTACAAAAACTTTAACCAACAGCAACGGCGACGTGTCTACAATAGCTCCCCTTATTCTTCCAATAGACAAGCTAATAAATACAAGAGCTGTCGGAGGACAGCGCGCTCGACTATATGCCGCTTATTCACATAAAGCACTATTTCATTAAATTGTACTTAAGTACTATTAAATCATATTATATACACTATATGTAAAAGCAACTGAATAGATACATACATTTAAATATATATAATTTAAAAATAAAATTTCCTAAGTCAATCAAGGGCCATTACTCCATATTTAAGATACAATGAGGTTATCTAACCTAATTTTACGATGGTCCTTAATAAATGTGTGAAGTATGAAGTGATTTGAATGATGTAACTTTAACGTTGAGCTAAACGCCAATGTTAAAACTGACCGAGTCCAAAATTAGCAAAATCTTAAAAAAAAGGTTTTCCAAATGTCTGACACCATGCAAAACCCGTTTGATATGTTGAAGAATTATATTTGATAAATGAATGATCACAATTAGAAAGGAATGTAACCAAAAATTATGAATTTATCTAAAATTCTCAAAATCAAACAAAAGTCATGTTTTTTACCCCCTAAAAGTCACACTCAGCATCTTCAACATACAATGTGAAGAAAGGTATTATATGTCATTATATTCCAAATATGAAAGACCTAACACAAGTACTTATTGAGAAAAATTAAAAAATTAAATGAAAATGCCAACTTGACCTAAAACTTTAACCACCCAAAAGCATGTCTTTTACTTCAAAAAGAAGATCACACTCAGAATCTTCAGCATACAATATGAAGAAACGTATTTGATGTAATTATATTCCAAATATGAAAGCCCTAGCACAAGTACTTATTCAGAAAAAGTTAAAAAAATAAAATAAAATCCTACTTGCCCTAAAACTTTAACCACAGAAAATCATGTTTTTTACTCCAAAAAGAAGGTCACACTCAGCATCTTCAGCATTCAATGTGAAGAAAGGTATAAGATGTAACTATATTCTAAATATTAAAGCCCTAGCACAAATTCTTATTGAGAAAAATTAAAAATTAAATGAAAATGCCAACTTACCCTAAAACTTTAACCACCCAAAATCATGTCTTTTACCCCAAAAAGAAGGTCTCACTCAGAATCTTCAGCATACGATATGAAGAAAGGTATTAGATGTAATTATATTCCAAATATGAAAGCCCTAGCACAAGTACTTATTGAGAAAAAAAAAAAAAAAATCCAACTTGCCCTAAAACTTTAACCACTGAAAATCATGTTTTTTTTCCCCAAAAGGAAGGTCACACTCAGCATCTTTAGCATTCAATGTGAAGAAAGATAAAAGATGTAACTATAAGCCCTAGCACAATTACTTATGAATGAAAATGCCAACTTGCCCTAAATCTTAAACGGACGCCGACGGAGACGGAGACGCCGGTTCGAGTAGTAAAGCTCTCATATTCTTCGAATAGTCGAGCTAATGACATATGATTAATTATTGAAAATGTTTTCCTGCAGCGATACACCATTTTCATAAAACCTAGGAGGTAAATGCAAAAGCCAAAATGATCTCAACACGCACTGTGAACTTGAACATGCTATGGGGATAATTTGTTGTCCGTTTCTTTGTTGTGGTTTTTAAACTATAGACATATCAGAATAGGAATAATAAATTCATAAAAGTGATCTATCGTAATTTAGACAACAGTTAGGAGTTGAAATGTTGGTAAATAGATCACTTTTCTTAATGGCCTCATGATCTGATTTACTTGACAATTCATAATAGATTACTCATATGAATTTATTATTTCTTAAACATGTATAAATATCTGTATGTCAGGCTGACCGATAGATGAAACAACATACCAAGAATGATTCCAACTGTCTTATAATCTGCAGCCAACAAATCTCGTAAACCATTATCAAAGTATTTCTCTTTCAATTCAAGCTGGATCAATCGAAAGAATTCTTTTCGTGGTCCACCAAAATCACATGCTTGCTGAAAGAAAAAATCCCAATACTTTTTTATTAACCCTTATTCTGCCAAATTCTCAAAATGGGATATTCTGTTCTCTCTATTTAATGGTTTTCAATTTCATAACCGGAGGCATTTTAATACAACATGTTCCAGAGATAATTTCTTTATTCCAGTATCAGAGCGGCAAGCAATGATAATTCAGGCGAGATGGCTTGTCTGCTTTTTCATTGTTTGCAAAAACAATAACAGTCGTGTATGGTGGAATAAGAGTTATAAAATTGAACTTTTGTAATAAGAATTGAGATTCAAGTGAAGAAGCTTTGATTTTTTTTAAATGTATAATGTTTGCCAAAATATGTGTTGCTCAACATCACTGGAGCATGACCTCAAAATGGCTGGTTTTCGAAAGGAACCAAGCTCTCATCAATATTTAACTACTATCCAAGTTTGGTGAAGGGCAGATAAGAAACGGAAGGTCTATTGTGTTCACAAGCTGTATTATAGAAATTTTGACAATTTCAAGGGCCATAATCCAGTCATGAAAGGGCAAATCTGGCTGGTTTTCGAAAGAAACCAAGCTCTCATCAATATTTAACTACTATCTAAGTTTGGTGAAGATCAGATAGTAAATGGAGCCTCTATTGTGTTCACAAGCTCTATTATAGCAATTTTGACAATTTCAAGGGCCATAATCAAGTCTTCTATGGGCGGATCTGGCTGGTTTTCGAAAGGAACCGAGCTCTCATCAATATTTAACTACTATCTAAGTTTGGTTGAGATACAATCAAAACTTAAGACTTTATCGCGTTCACAAGCAATTGTTTACGGACGCACGCACGATGGACACAATGCCATGGCATAAGCTCTTCTGGCCTTTGGCCAGTATAGCTAAAAACATCAAAGGAACAAATCAAGGCGAGTATAGCTAAAAACATCAAAGGAACAAATCAGATTAAACTATATTAAAATCCGGTCAGTGGTTTCAGAGGAGAAGACTTCGGAGTGTGATATCGAAATAAATAGTCATTGATAAGAAAATATATATGGAATTTTCTCACTTATTATGATGATGTCTTTCAATATCACACTCCAGCAATCAAATTTTCTTTTTGAACATTTAAACTATTTGGTAGTTCTGGCACAGTGAGTGATGTTGGGAGTATCTCACAGATGACAACACGTCATAACAATGAGTGATATCAGGAAATATCTCACTGATAATTTTCAGTATTTTACAGATTAGCGTAAAATAAATTGGGTTTGCTTTTGCACTAAAATATTAACTATTTTATAATTTACAATGACTGCATTTAAATAGAGGGTATTTGATTGTTGAAGTGTGATTACTGATATCAAAATATATCACATCGATAAGTGAGATAATCACTAACATGAAGTGCGAGTCAAAATATTGAATTTTCTTAGTGATGTTTGATGACGATATATTTTGAAATCACACTCCAACAATCAAATCTTAATTTATACTAATTGTTAGATCACAACGGGAAATATCTCACCGACAATTTTCAGTATTTCACCGATTTGTAGAAAAAAGCAATATTCACTAAATGTTTAAGCTTTCTTAATGTGTGACTAAAAACTACTAAAGTTTAGGCAATATTTAATACCTCGTTATAAAACTGAACTTCAAGTGTCTTCCTGAGTTCTTCTGTGGATAGGACACCGATCTCCTCCATGCCCGTTACTAAGAGATTATCCCTGTCCACGCTTATGAAAGTTGTTTCACCCTCAATTGAAGAAGCCGCATCTTCCACCTCCAACGGCCTTCCTACAACAATCTCTTGTTGTATTTTCCTGAGTATTTCCACTGGATTGCTTATGTTGTTGTTTTTACAAAAGATAATACAAGCATTTACTGTATCATTTAATTGATCATGGACTAATCTCCAAAGACACGTGTTTCGTTTGAGTTCAGAGCTTCATGGGAAAGCCCACTGCTATCCTGCATATGTGTGCCATGCAAGTTGATTTCATGATTTTCAACATGCGAATCCTGGTTCTGAACATCAAGAGAATTTTGAAAGGAGGCTTCATGAGAGTTCTGGGTTTCAACAAAAGTTTCAGAATAGTCAGTCAAAACATAGTTGAAATACTGGTTTTGGCCTTCATCTTCATCTTCATAATCTACTGGTATTTGTTGATCATTAACCACAGTGACATAGGAGCTAATATCTGGCAGTTCCAATGGTTGACTGCAATGTCTCACATGATCTCTTAATTCTTGAATAGCAAACGCAACGTGACATTTCTCGCATGCAATCTGCACACTTGGCTCTTTTATAGCCGCAACTATAGGTTCAACAGATAACGAATGTTGAATCGGTCTAACATATATTCTGGCCTGAGGTCCAACATTGATTTTCAAATCATTTGAAGTCCATGGGGGAGGAATTGCAACAAGATTTCGCCCATTTTGCATTGTCCTTAATAGTTCAAAGCCCCCACTTTGTTTTAATTTTGGAAACACTTCGTCACTTTTTAACAAGTCTATTACCTCTTCTTCATTAAAAGTGCTCAACACTTTAACTTTCTTAAGGCCAAGTCCTGTTTTATGGAGAACTTCTTTTTCTGCACAAGATGGTGTCCTTTGTTGCTCAATAGAACTTATACAAAAAAACTGTGCTGTCCAGCTACCAGCCTTATGTTTCTTTCCGACCCTTTGGTTTGCCTTTTGTCTACACAAATTTCGAAATCCAGGAAACATTCTTGAACTAGGGTTGTTGGTGTTGGAAATCTAGAATTGATATGAAAAAATAATTAGTTTAAACTGACTTGTTCAGTGAGAAAAGTTTCTATCAACATACATTGAAATATAACTATATAAACCATAATAGAGCTGCATTAATCCGATCCAATCAATCTTAATTCGATTGTGACACCAGACACAGTCCATAAAATTCACAATGCATATCCCTCAATTTTCAATGCAATACATTCGATATTTTTAACACCAAACTGTACAGCCAATGGATTTTAAAGCTTAGGAAAATCTGCTGCTTTCCAAGCTATGAGTTCTTTGCTATATGATTTATATTCTCTTAAAATTGTATCGTTTCATTTATTTATGATTGAATTTCCATTATATGCCTTAATGACGATCTTTGTAACAAGAGCTGTCGGAGAACAGCGAGCTCGACTATTCCACTGCTTATTTAAGTTACTGAGATAATGGACTCTAATGTAGTTACATGCAAAACATTAAGCAAAATTCCTTAAAGGGTGATAATTTGCATTATATGCAGGATAAGAGTTATTTAACTTAATTATTTTAATAGGAGTGATAGTTAGGAAGGGATGTATAACATTCAATGGAATGCATTAAGTAGTTAATAAGATATGGACTCTTAATGTAGTTGCACGCAAACCTTTAACCATAATTTCTAAGTAAAAAAACGGCAACAATTTGCATCATCTGCAGGATAGAGTTATCTTAATTGGTTGTGTTTATAGTTGTGAAATTGGGAAAGGTTGTATAAAGTTTCAATACAATGCTTCAAGTTGTTAATGAGATTACACTCTAAATGTAGTTGCAAAACTTAATCCAGAATTTCTAAGTCCAAAAAGGGCCATAACTTGCATAAAATGCTGGATAGAGTTATCGTATAAAGTTCCAATGCAATGCAGGAAGTAGTTACTAAGATATGTTCTCTTAACCCTTTCCCTCATATAGACGCTTTCTGACGCCTCTGCAGCAGACGGCCTTTTGAAAACATAGTGACAAAAGAAGAAATTGCACAAAACATGCAATTTCTCCTTTTACCACAATGTTTTCCACTTTTGGTCATAGGTTATCCATTCAATTATGGAGATTTTCTATTTTTTGACAAAATACGTTCAAAGTTGTCTGCTGTAAAATTGCCATATGAGGAAAAGGGTTAATGTAGTTGCATGCAAAACTTTAACCAGAATTTATAAGTCCAAAAAGGGCCATAACTTGAATAAAATGCAGGATAGAGTTATTTAACTTGAAAATCAACATAGGTGTGATAGTTGGAAAGGGTTGCATAAAGTTTCAAAGCAATGCATGAAGTAAATACTAGGATATATCGACTTTTAATGTAGTTGCATGCAAAGCTTTAACCAAATTTCTAGTTAAAATAGGGCCATAAACTGCAAAATATACTGAATAGAGTTATCATACTTGATTGTTTACATAGGTATGATGGTTGGGAAGGACTGTGTAAGGTTTCAATGCAATGCTTTAAGTAGTTACTAAGAGATGGTCTCTTAATGTAGTGTATGCAAAACTTTAATCAGAATTTCTAAGTAAAACAAGAATACCGCAAACGGTACATAATACGCCCGTCAGGAACTTCTTTGTAAGTTTCCTCTTTGTTTTGATATATTGTTTGTTTGTAAAAAGTTAATAAAGTCGTTCAGGAATAAGTTGTTAAAGAATAATGGGAAACTATGAAAAATGCATAACTCATGCAGAAATTGACAAATATTCTAAGTCCAAAAAGGGGCATAACTCATTCAAGAATTGACGAAATCCCAGGAAATATGAACTTGATCTGTGACATATCACTACAAAGCCTAATACACAATTTCAGGTCAATAGCTCAAAGTATGTAAGAAAAAAGTGCGGAAAACCAATATTCTAAGTCCAAAAAGGGGCATAACTCATTCAAAAATTGACGAAATCCGAGGAAATGTGAACTTGATCTGTAACTCATGATTACAAAGCCATATTCATAATTTCAGCTCAATAGATCAAAGCATGTAGAAAAAAAGTGCGGAAAACAAATATTCTAACAAATATTCTTTCTAACAAATATTCTAAGTCCAAAAAGGGGCATAACTCATTCAAAAATTGACGAAATCCCAGGAAATATAAACTTGATCTGTGACATATCACTACAAAGCCTAATACACAATTTCAGGTCAATAGCTCAAAGTATGTAAGAAAAAAGTGCGGAAAACCAATATTCTAAGTCCAAAAAGGGGCATAACTCATTCAAAAATTGACGAAATCCGAGGAAATGTGAACTTGATCTGTAACTCATGATTACAAAGCCATATACATAATTTCAGCTCAATAGATCAAAGCATGTAGAAAAAAAGTGCGGAAAACAAATATTCTAACAAATATTCTAAGTCCAAAAAGGGGCATAACTCATTCAAAAATTGACGAAATCCCAGGAAATATAAACTTGATCTGTGACACATCACTACAAAGCCTTATACAAAATTTCAGCTCAATAGCTCAAAGTATGTAAGAAAAAAGTGCGGAAAACCCGAACGGACGGACGGACGGACGGACGGAGGGACATGACCATACCATAATACGGACCGTTTTTAAAAAACGGTCGTATTAAAAGGGCCATAACTTGCATAAAATGCAAGGATCAAGTTATCATACTTGATAATCTACATAGGTGTGATAGTTGGGTAGGATTGTATAAAGTTTCAATGCAATGCATCTAGTAAATACTGAGATATGGACTCTTTAATTTAGTTGCACGCAAAACTTTAACCAGAATTTCTAAGTAAAAAAAAGGGCCATAATTTGCATAAAATGCAGGATAGAGTTATCTAACTTGATAATCTACACAGGTGTGATAGTTGGGTAGGGTTGTAGAAAGTTTCAATGCAATGCATCAGGTAAATACAGAGATATGAACTCTTAATTTAGTTGCACACAAAACTTTAACCAGAATTTCTAAGTAAAAAAAGGGCCATAACTTGCATAAAATACAGGATAGAGTTATCTAACTTGATAATCTACATAGGTGTGATGCTTGGGTAGGGTTGTATAAAGTTTCAATGCAATGCATCAAGTAAATACTGAGATATGGACTCTTTAATTTAGTTGCCCGCAAAACTTTAACCAGAATTTCTAAGTAAAAAAGGGCCATAACTTGCATAAAATGCAGGATACAGTTATCTAACTTGATAATCTACATATGTGTGATAGTTTAGAAGGGTTGTAGAAAGTTTCAATGCAATACATGTAGTATTTAAGTACTTGCATGCAAAACCTTAACCAAAGTGTGACGTGGACGCCGACGCCAGGGTGAGTAGTATAGCTCTCATATTCTTCGAATAGTCGAGCTAAAAATGTAATTTTGTTCTCGGATGAATGCTGGAAAACCGCTATTGCTCCATATCAATACCACATTTGCCCGCATCAAATATAGAAGGCCTTTGAAAACACTGTGTAGGAAGATTTAAGGCTGCTCTTAATGAGCAATCTTTACTCTTCCTGCATTGTTTTCCACTTTTTCAGTAATGTAATCATAATTCACCCATTAATGATAAGTGTTGAATTAATGCTTTAAATTTTGAGTCCAATAAAGTTCTTATGGAGGAAAGATTTAATTGAATGTCATTAAATAATATAGCTCATACCTGTAATTATGAGAATTCCTAACTCATTATTATTATAATCCATAATCACCCTTAATTAAGTTAATAGTCCCCATCGAGCCATTACACAACTTGGTTTTAAAAATGGCTCTTTGAGAACTTGAAAGAGAGGACAGTGTGCAATGACGACACAAATATGTTGATTGGCATACATGCCATAAAGGGACATGTCATGTCAGCCACTTGCAGAGTATTTGTGTGGAGTACAGTTGGTTAAAATCCCAGGAAGCATGGTAATAGGGTAACTGACTGCTGTATATAACTGAAACTTTGTTGAAACAGCATTAAACCCCATTCAAACAAAAACCCTTTGCTCCATAGTACAGCATTTTCCCGCACCCAATACAGAAGGCTTCAAAGACAGTAGGGAGAGTTCAGATTGCTTGTCACAAGCAATATTAACTCTTCCTGCATTGTTTTTCACTCTGTTGAAGTAAATGTAAACATAATTCACCCATTACTGATAAGAAGTGAATAAACCCTATATGCTCCATAATACCACATTTTCCCGAACCCGATACAGAAGGCCTTTAAAAACAGTGTAGGAAGAATTCAAAATGCTCGTAGTGACTACACTGTTTTCACTCTGTCAGTACATGTTTTAAATTTTATAGCTCAGGGGGTAAAGCAAATCGCCCTGTAAGCGGGCGGTCCCTCGTCCCGGACTGGCTGCATATTTTTCAATGTCTGGTTACATTTGGCACCCAACAGGGGGCCATGACTAGACTGTAGGTGCTTTGGGATCGTACCACAAATGATCTATAGGTGTATCAGATTAGAAATTCAAGGATGAATACTGTTGTTCTGGGGGTGTATGTAACTATGTGTAGTTGGTAACCTACTCCAGATGAATATGTGCAAGCGGCCTGGTTAGCTCTGTCGGTACAGCAATAGCCCGGAAAGTGAGAGACTTATGTTTTCAATGACCACAAGACAGCAAGCAATAAGCCAGCGAGCAATTCATGGACATTCATACCAAATTTTCAAAAATAAGGGTGTTTTTACCTCTATGATGATACCTCTATGATGGTTTTTGGGCTCTAAAGTAAGGATAATCTCCTTTTTTAGCCCGTCTTCTTCTGCACTGGTTTGTTTACTTAGACTTTTACATCCTTATATGCTGGTTTAACATAATGTCTGTTCGTTGGAAAGTTTCTAATTTTCCCGCTAATTTTTCCGGATGGGGAATGATTTAAGGTGCACACCGTTTCCGTTTCCGTAAGGCGGGGTAACTCTTAATGTTTTTTCCTTATTGCTTGCCACTATTGTTCGCTAGCTTGTGTTTATTTATGTTTTCAATTTGGATGAGTTAAAGAAAATGGTTAATCACTTACTGTAATCGACAGACTGTCAGTTTAATATATATAGGTATAATTCCGTTTTATTATGGTTCAGTTATATTGGTCTCTGTAAATTTGAAATACGTGAGTAGTCCAGATTTATTACACAACACAGCTGACTCGCGTTAAATATACATGTAACACATTTATCGAGGGGTTGTCTAAGTACAGTGTGTGTATAGGGATTTTCTCAAAGTTTTCGGGCATAAGTTGGAAATTCCGGACGTTCAAAATTGTCCAGTCTTTAATTTCTGGACGTTTCTTTGAACTTTTTGGGAAATATGGTAGCCGTACCTGTTATGGTTCAAAAGAAGTGGTCAAGGTTAAAGTTTTTTTCGACAGACAGACAAAGAGACAGACAGACAGACAGGCCAAAAACTAGATGCCCACCGAATCGGTGATTCATGAAAATATGGAAGCCGTACCTGTAACGGTTCAAAAGGAGTGGTGAAGGTTAAAGGTTTTTTTGCCACAGACAAAGAAGTTTTCAAAATGTAGGTCAAAGGTCAAGGTCGCAAGGTGAAAAATCTTGGTACTGACAGAAAGGTCATGTCACAAGGAATACACATGTGAAATATGGAAGCCGTACCTGTTATGGTTCAAAAGTAGTGGTGAAGGTTAAAGTTTTCTTTGCCACAGACAAAGAAGTTTTCAAAATGTAGGTCAAAGGTCAAGGTCGCAAGGTGAAAAATCTTGGTACTGACAGAAAGGTCATGTCACAAGGAATACACATGTGAAATATGGAAGCCGTACCTGTTATGGTTCAAAAGTAGTGGTGAAGGTTAAAGTTTTCTTTGCCACAGACAAAGAAGTTTTCAAAATGTAGGTCAAAGGTCAAGGTCGCAAGGTGAAAAATGTTGTTACTGACAGAAAGGTCATGTCACAAGGAATACACATGTCAAATATGGTAGCCGTACCTGTTATGGTTCAAAAGTAGTGGTGAAGGTTAAAGTTTTTTTCGACAGACAGACAGACAGACAGGCCAAAAACTAAATGCCCACCGAATCAGTGATTCCGGGGGCATAAAAATATCTACGAACCTCTAGTTTCGCGCTTTCTCGTAGGCGTATCCGTTCTCCAATTGTACTTAGTCCCAAACGGGTCAAATCCTCATCAGTCATCGAGCAAATGATGTTTGGTTCAATCTTTTCCTTCAGAAAAGTGTCTGTAAGTGCCGGCAATCCGGCACGCGAAAGAATTGCGGAAATTTGCCCGCTACATATTGTGTCGCTTTCCGCCATTTTGAATTGTGGTTTCGCGCCAATAAAAGTTCGTCAACAACATAACGTCGTGTGAACATAATACCATACTTGTTTAACAAGATGGTACAGTCAGAGAACAACATGATCGTTTGACATAATAACACGTCATATTGACAAGATAGCATGGCACTTTGACAAAATAACATTCATGACCGTTTGACATAATAACATGTCAGATTGACAAGATAGCATGACACTTTGACATGATAACATGTGCGCTTGACATAATAACATGTTCTATTGACAAGATAACATGTGCGCTTGACATAATAACATGTTCTTTTGACAAGATAGCATGACAATTTGACATAATAACATGAGCGTTTGACATAACAACATGTTCTATTGACATGATAGCATGACACTTTGACATAATAACGTGTCCTATTGACAAGATAGCATGACGTTTTGACATAATAACACGTCATATTGACAAGATAACATGACCCTTTGACAACACGTCACACTAACAAGATACCATGACACGTTGACATAATAACATGATCGTTTGACATAATAACACGTCATATTGACATGATACCATGACACTTTGACATAATAACATGATCGTTTGACATGATAACACGTCATCTTGACAAGATAACACGTCATTTAGACAAGATAACATGACACTTTGACATAATAACATGAGAGTTTGACATAATAACACGTCATATTGACAAGATGACATGGAACTTTGACATAATGACATGAGCGTGTGACATAATAACATGTTCTATGGACAAGATAGCATGACACTTTGACAAAATAACATAAGATATCTCAACATAACACAGCTACGGCGTTCCATACGTATGCGTTACTACGTTGGGCTTGACATTTGAGAATAGAATAGAATAGAATAATTTTATTTTATGAATGAAATCACGAGCTTCTGTTGTAATTTGAATTGTAACGGTGGCGTATTTGTTTTAAATGACGTATTTCACGTGTTTTACCAACATTTTTTGGCGCGGTCGAAAACGTTGTGTTGGAATGAGACAGTAACACATTTCCCATGATGAGTTTAAGAGCAATTGAAAAAGGTATTATAAAAATAAAATGTTCATAGACTGTTAATACAACTGATTTCAAAATGTTTTGTTAGTTGAAAAAATCGAATATTTCCAAAACAAATACAATGGGGAGTAAAGATAGAATAGCCTGTAGACACGAGATGTTATCAAGGAAAACAACGTCATGTCAAAACGTAGTTCACCCTTAATTTGTATCCCTTTAAGTTATAAAAAAGTGCTAGAATTGATTTGTTTGTTTTATTGGGGTTTTACGCCGCTTTCATTATTATAGCAGTTATATCACGGCGACAGTTTCCGTATTCATGATCCCTGGGTAAACAAACCAGTACTAGGCTAGAAAATGTGCCTTGCCCATGGGCACTCCACCATGACCGTAGTGCCGCGACCGGGGATCGAACCAGGGACACCCGGTTTCAAATCCCCGACGCTAACCACTCGACCACAGCGGATTGCTAGAATTGAAATAGATCTCATTTTGAGTGATATACCGGCTCTTATATCACGATGTGTCGTTCAGGTGTGTATAAATTATTAATCACGCAGGCCATTCGACCTTCGTGATTAATTACTACACACATGAACTCCAAATCGTGATATAAGAGCCGGTATATCACTCAAAATGAGATATATTTCTTAATTAAGTACTACTTCATTTTTAAACACTGTTTCTACCAATTGCCCGATTTGTATGTAAATAAATTAACCTGAAAGTATAGGCTTATATAAATCGTTCCTCAACATGTCTGTATCAAAAGTATGTTTTCGTCTGTCGATGTTCTTGTTTCAAGTATCGAGTCATCCGAAAAAGGTATACTATGGCTATAATGTGAATATTACTACTTCTTTTACAATACTGTTTCTACTTCTTCTGATTTGTGTGTAAATAAATGTAGCCTGATAGATAGTGTAGACTTATCGTACTTCAACATGTTTGTATCAACAAAATGTGTCAGTCTGCCCGTACAATTGCTATTCGAGTCATCGGAAAAAGGTTTATTGGCGCTATAATTGTTTAATAAATTCTAGTTATTACTACCTCCTTTACTCACATGTTTTTACCTCTTGTCTGATTTTTTGTAATTGATGTATCCATGCACTGCCAGTTATTTGTTCAATAATATGTTTATAATTGTCTGTCGGGTCATCCTAAATGAGCCGTCCCGCGAGAAAACCAACATTATGGCCTCTGCGTTATGTATCGACCTAGATCAGACTGCATAGTCCGCGCAAACTGATCCGGGCCAACTCATTCCGTATCAGGGGCATAGAGTAATTATTCCTGAAACAGAAATTCCACAGGAGGCGAAACGTGTCTATCCGGGTAAGCCTGTGCGGCATGCTTAGGCTGATCCGGGTCGAAACTTTATGCAGAGTCCACAATGTTGGTTTTCTCGTGGGACGCTGAAATGGTCTTCGTCGTTCCTTTGGATAACTATATTTTTATAGTTCATTCGCATATTCCGTGTGGAAAATACCCACTTTAATAAAGATTACATGAATTGTTAGGTATATAGATCCTAAAAGTATTCATAACATACATGGGATTTCAAAAACATGGAAGAAGTAAATGTCAGTTTCCGAAAACATAAAAGTGATAAATAGTAGGTGATTGTCACTTACCTTGGGCATTCGTTCCATTGCCATCAGGTTGTCGAATGCTCTGCCATCAACTGTTCGGCAATTCACACAAATAAAATCCGGATCCAGTTGCCCCAATGCTTTACGTTCCCTCTCTGATATAGATTGATATTCACTTTGAAACCAGGTGTTGCACACAGAACATTTTAACCAGTCGGGAAATCTCTCAACATTTTTGTTAAACTCCATCTTTGAAATTTATGTAAATGATGACGTAACTTATGTGTAAATGATGACGTTACTTATGTAAATGATGACGTAAAAGATAGCGTTAATGATTTCGACGTAATTTCGATCCTATATGAAGTTGTTCTCTTTAGAATAACCGAAAAACGGGAATTTAAGTTCTTGTCATGACGTATAGGACATACGTGAAGGCTGGGTATTTATATGCTCAGCCCCGAATTTACCATCAATTCCAAGAAATGGGCGTTCTGTTTATATCTCTGCTGGGGATTTTAATTACAATACATGTATAATCATTTTGTGATAATACACAGTTAGTAATCGTGGAAGTGAGTTTAAAATCAAACCTGATGGAGACAGTGGAAATGTAATAATATTGATGGTGTATTGGCATGGGCGTAGCTCCCTTTAGGCACTGTAGGCACGTGCCTACACATTTTTTTTCTAAGAATGCCCCAAAATGCAGCTGCAGCGATACACATCTGCGTAATGTATCGACCAGATCAGCCTGCGCTGTCCGTGCAGACTGATCCGGCCGACACATTCCGTCTAAGGAGGGATACATAGAGTAGTGTTTCCTGAAACAGAAAATCCACAGGAGGCGAAAAGTGTATATCCGTGTAGGCCTGTGTGGCATGCTTAGGCTGATCCGGCTCGATACTTTACGCAGAGTCCATAATGTTGATTTTTCTCACGAGACGGCCTACACATTGATTATTGACAAGCTACGCCCCTGATTGGTGTATTGATGGTTCATATTGATGGTGTACTTTTATATTTGCCCCTAACTGAGTATCCATATCTACATGTATGATCATATATTTGACAGGATATCGAAAAAGCCGAAACTGTGAAAAGCATGTGTCCTTCCTGAATAGCATAACTACGGAACAATCCAACAGTATTTTCAGAATTTATAGACCTTCGCAAATGTTTTTATTTTGTAGACCGAGATATTGTGCTATATAAATTGTTAATAAATGGCATTGATGGTAAAATGTATACTATCATAAACATGCAGTTTCTTGTATTCACGGAGTGGTTGACCGTTCGATTGTAAAACATGCGTCAAACAAATGTCAAATGGGTTAATGTTTCACATACACTTTTTTCCATACTTATAAATGACCTTGTACAGGAGATCAATGACCTTGACATTGGATTCATTGTTGATGAAAAAAGTATATTTATGTTACTGTCTGCGGACGATATAGTCTTATTTGCAAAAATCGCGGATAGCCTACAGAAAATGCTAGACGTACTTCATAACTTGTGTAAACGTTGGCGTGTATTAATTAATACTGATAAGTCAAACTGCATGCATTTCATAGAAAGGTAGCAAAACCGAACTGTCATCACACATCTAAAATTGGTGACAATATTCTACAGACTGTCGAGTCATATAATACACTCCGTCATGAATACTTTCAAAATGCGCGGGTCTTGCACCAGGAATTATAATTTCTCGTAGACACTGGTGCAATCGGATTAATTAATTATGTTTAAAAACATCCCATAGGTTAGGAATATGCCACAGGGCTCTTTGTTTTGCAAGAGTCGCTTCACTTAAGTCACTAATCACGGAAAGTTTGGTTCTATTAAACGGCGTCAATTTTTGAAAAAATCGGACAAGACAGCACAATAGCAGATTATGTATAGCCATATGCCATATGACTTTATATCATAATATGTATGTATATATGTAAAATAATAACGGTAACTTAAAGTCCCAGAGGGCCGGTTGTGGTTATTTTTTTGTTTTTATATATTATTGTTAACCAAATTTTGTTTCACACAGGTCACGTTTATAAACAATTTACTTTCTTATTGGTTCTCTCTTCTAGAGACCCTTAAAGTCGGTCTTCGTTTCTGTCCGTTTGTTTGTAAAATGTTTGTTTGTTTGTTTGTTTGTTTGTGGCAAGCGTAGCGCCAAAACTATTCAACGGAGTTCGACCAAACTTGGTAGGGATGAAGGGTCTAGGCTCTAGTTGTTCCTTTTGTAGTATGGTCGCCATAGAAACACCGTTGCTATGAAAACAGGCGAAAACCGTTGTGTTTCCGCGGAAAACACAGACACGTCAAAACTAAATATATCGACGCAAAAAGAAATTGTTTCCTATTACCTGATCGCTGATTGGCTAAAAATCCGGACACGACCAAATATCGACAAACCAGAGAGCATTTCACATAGCCATTACAACTTCCGTTTCCCGTACTTTTACACCAGGAGAAGAAATATTCAAGTGAATTTGACGCTGTTCTCGCGACAACTCGATAGCTTGTTTCATTATTCGTGCGGTGTCGTGGGAGTAGAGACAAGAGAGAATCATCGTCGCAGTATGCTTGTCTTATCTTATACTCAGTATTAAACTATGCCAATTGCATAAAGATGATCAAGTATCATTGCAGTCTCTGAAGAACTACTACTATACAGTTTAACAAAGGGCTATTATTACAATTAGATCATAATTATCCTTGATTTCAAACCCTCCCGAAGTTGGATCGCGTGACCTGTCTCGAATAGCCTAACTATGGAAATGGTATTGTAATAATAATACAAAATAATTAGACTAACGAAAACTTGACGTCGAAATAAATTACTTATACAAGAGAAAGTTGATGCAACGCATCAATGTCGCCGAATATCCATAGTGCATTATGCATAACACTAACATTATATATATATAGTAGTTGAATAAACAGTTATCAACTGAGGGGCATATTGGAACATCAGTGAAAATGTATCATAACTTGCATTGTTTTGTCAACGAAGTGAATGACAATTGAAGCCTTTCATTGTTTATGATCAATCTCCATTCCAAAGTAGGTTGACCATACACACAACCAACTAATTATTGATCATAAACAGTAATGGAAATGAGAAATCTTGCCAATCATTAGTCTTAGTATGTATACCTTTCTTTCATTAAGGAATAATTATAAGATTTGTGAATTCCACATACACTTTTCAAGATGTTTGTGAGAATATTTGAATTTTATTATTTTTCAATAAAACCACAAAACAGACAATTTAGGATTTGCATGCAATAGCACGTCATTTTACCTTTCCTCTATTAAAGTCAACAGTGGACACCTTTGCAGCAATCTACTTTTAAAACAATGAGATAAGGGTTAAATCGCTGAAGACATGAGTTTTTTCTTTTTCTCAAAATGATATTAGCTTGGCATCCTAATTATATCATACTTTAACAAATGTTGAAATGTAGTCCAATATTTATAAATTAGACCACCTTCGAAATATAATATCAACTAAACAGTTAAATCTCATTGAAATTGTTGTATAATTTAAACTTAATTTCGAACATAAACTGAGCCCTACAATTAACATGTTAATTTATTTTAATTCTTTCCTTCCTTTTTTATAATGAAAATAACAAACTACTCATGTTTTAAAATTATATTATGATGAGCGCCCTTGTGTCAATAATGCATAACAATATGCAGATCGGAAGCAATATGCCGTTAGGGAATTAAATGACACATTTAGAATTGTCTTGGACGAAATAATTGTGTACGAAAGACCCGATTCTTTCTTATTCGCAGAGGTGTCGTTCTTGAAACTCTCTTTATAGGCAGAGAGTGTTCGTTCAAAGTAATTTTTCTATTAAAACCAGTTTTATCTCGGTTTGTTCTTTTCTTCATTTGTTTCGAACCAAATAAACATTTGTAAGTGAGTGTAAAGAGCGGCTCTTTGCAAAGGAGATTGATCTACGCAGTTGGTATTCGCGAGTCGAGCGATCAACAACTTTAGCTTAGAAACAGTTCATATTTTAGATATACATGGATAAACATTATAAAATGCCTTCTTCACAAATCAAGACATCTCTTTGAACATGAAAATAACATTCACTAAGTTAAAATTGCCATTAAAAGGAGAATATTCGACGTCAGTCTGCTGCAAGCAGGTGCGCATATGTAAACATTTGGGAATTAGACTGTGCGAAGTAAAGGTTTGTAGTTATCGCCATTTGATTACATGTAGTATATAGTGTAAAATAAAGTATACCAGTCTAGCTAATAGGGACTGTTTTGTTTTCGTAAATAAAACAAAAAAATATAAATGCGAGTCAAAATAAAAAAACTGAAAATACCTAAAACATCGGAATATTTATTTCATTTTAGATGTGTCATTACTCAGTGTTTTTAAACAAACACAATTGTAATATGTTCAAGACATCTAAATGTGTTTCTTTCTAATAATAATCCTCCCTCCCATGTCATTTCCGAAAACCTATTAAAAATAGAAGTCGCGGGCTTCTGCCCGGCGACTAATAATACGTTATCCATCGATTCATGCTCAAATCACATATGCATGTTCAGTCTCACAATTCACGTGTTCTTAAATTCATTGTGAACCGAAAGCCAGCGATAACATTATAAAATAAAACCCAGAGATCATGAGCAATATGAACTGCTGCTATGCTGTTTTCAAAAGAGATCCGTTCCACTTATCATATGTTTAAGTTATCTCGAGTCCACTGTATGACTAAGTTGTTTCTCTTCCGAAGTAGACATATAGAATAAATACTTTCTAACGACTAAGTTGTTAATCCCCCGAAGTAGACATATAGAATAAATACTTTCTAAAGACTAAGTTGTTTATCCCGCGAAGTAGACATATCGAATAAATACTTTCTAACGACTAATTTGTTTATCCCGCAAAGTAGACATATAGAATAAATACTTTCTAACGCCTAAGTTGTTTATCCCCCGAAGTAGACATATAGAATAAATACTTTTTAACGACTAAGTTGTTTATCCCCCGAAGTAGACATATAGCATAAATACTTTCTAACGACTAAGTTGTTTATCCCCCGAAGTAGACATATAGAATAAATACTTTCTAACGACTAAGTTGTTTATCCCCCGAAGTAGATATATAGAATAAATACTTTCTAACGGATAAGTTGTTTATCTCAGGAAGTGGACATATAGAATAGATACTTTCTAACGACTAAATTGTTTATGCCCCGAAGTAGACATATAGAATACATACTTTCTGACGACTAAGTTGTTTATCTCCCGAAATAGACATATAGAATAAATACTTTTTAACCACTAAGTTGTTTTTCCCCCAAAGTAGACATATAGAATAAATACTTTCTAACGACTAAGTTGTTTATCCCCCGAAGTAGACATATAGGATAAATACTTTCTAACGACTAAGTTGTTTATCCCCCGAAGTAGACATATAGAATAAATACTTTCTAACGACTAAGTTGTTTATCCCCCGAAGTAGACATATAGAATAAATACTTTCTAACGGATAAGTTGTTTATCTCAGGAAGTGGACATATAGAATAGATACTTTCTAACGACTAAATTGTTTATCCCCCGAAGTAGACATATATAGAATAAATACTTTCTAACGACTAAGTTGTTTATCCCCCGAAGTAGACATATATAATAAATACTTTCTAACGACTAAGTTGTTTATCCCCCGAAGTAGACATATAGAATAAATACTTTCTAACGACCGTGTAAGGACACGTTATATCACGAAGATATCCGAATGGATAACTTGATGACGTCAGGTCGATTCTTCCCGAATGTTGATATGAACTCTTCTGTCTTAAAGACCTGCCTAGAAGTCGAAATACCCAACAGAACGTTGCCGGGTTTGTTTCTACCCACAGGCTTTTCATAATTGTTAAGAATTGGAATAAAAAATAAACATAAGATTAATCGCTTTACCAACCATACATATGACACAAATATAACCATAATGTCGAGTTAGAAAGTATTTATTCTATATGTCTACTTCGGTGGATAAACAACTTAGTCGTTAGAAAGTATTTATTCTATATGTCTACTTCGGGGGATAAACAACTTAGTCTTTAGAAAGTATTTATTCTATATGTCTACTTCAGGGGATAAACAACTTAGTCGTTAGAAAGTATTTATTCTATATGTCTACTTCGGGGGATAAACAACTTAGTCGTTAGAAAGTATTTATTCTATATGTCTACTTCGGGGGATAAACAACTTAGTCGTTAGAAAGTATTTATTCCATATGTCTACTTCGGGGGATAAACAACTTAGTGGTAAGAAGGTATTTATTCTATATGTCTACTTCGGGGGATAAACAACTGAGTCGTTAGAAAGTATTTATTCTATATGTCTACTTCGGGGGATAAACAACTTAGTCGTTAGAAAGTATTTATTCTATATGTCTACTTCGGGGAACAAACAACTTAGTCATTAGAAAGTATTTATTATATATGTCTACTTCGGGGGATAAACAACTTAGTCGTTAAAAAGTATTTATTCTATATGTCCACTTCGGGGGATTAACAACTTAGTCGTTAGAAAGTATTTATTCTATATGTCTACTTCGGGGGATAAACAACTTAGTCGTTAGAAAGTATTTATTCTATATGTCTACTTCGGGGGATAAACAACTTAGTCGTTAAAAAGTATTTATTCTATATGTCCACTTCGGGGGATTAACAACTTAGTCGTTAGAAAGTATTTATTCTATATGTCTACTTCGGGGGATTAACAACTTAGTCGTTAGAAAGTATTTATTCTATATTTCTACTTCGGGGGATAAACAACTTAGTCGTTAGAAAGTATTTATTCTATATGTCTATTTCGGGGATAAACAACTTTGTCGTTAGAAAGTATTTATTCTATGTGTCTATTTCGGGGGATAAACAACTTAGTCGTTAGAAAGTATTTATTCTATATGTCTACTTCGGGGGATAAACAACTTAGTCGTTAGAAAGTATTTATTCTATATGTCTACTTCGGGGTGTAAACGACTTAGTCGTTAGAAAGTATTTATTCTATATGTCTACTTCGGGCGATAAACAACTTAGTCCTTAGAAAGTATTTATTATGTATGTCAACTTTGGGGGATAAACAACTTAGTAGTTAGAAATTCTATATGTCTACTTCGGGGATAAACAACTTAGTCGTTAGAAAGTATTTATTATATATGTCTATTTCGGGGGATAAACAACTTAGTCGTTAGAAAGTATTTATTCTATATGTCTTCTTCGGGGGATGAACAACTTAGTCGTAAGAAAGTATTTATTCTATATGTCTTCTTCGGGGGATAAACAACTTAGTCGTTAGAAAGTATTTATTCTATATGTCTACTTCGGGAGAGAAACAACTTAGTTGCTAGAAAGTATTTATTCTATATGTCTACTTCGGGGGATAAACGACTTACTCATTAGAAAGTATTTATTATATATGTCTACTTCAGGGGATAAACAACTTAGTCGTTAGAAAGTATTTATTCTATATGTCTACTTCGGGAGAGAAACAACTTAGTTGCTAGAAAGTATTTATTCTATATGTCTACTTCGGGGGATAAACAACTTAGTCGTTAGAAAGTATTTATTCTATATGTCTACTTCGGGGGATAAACAACTTAGTCGTTAGAAAGTATTTATTCTATATGTCTATTTCGGGGATAAAGAACTTAGTCGTTAGAAAGTATTTATTCTATGTGTCTATTTCGGGGGATAAACAACTTAGTCGTTAGAAAGTATTTATTCTATATGTCTACTTCGGGGGATAAACAACTTAGTCGTTAGAAAGTATTTATTCTATATGTCTACTTCGGGGTGTAAACGACTTAGTCGTTAGAAAGTATTTATTCTATATGTCTACTTCGGGGGATTAACAACTTAGTCATTAGAAAGTATTTATTCTATATGTCTACTTCGGGGATAAACAACTTAGTCGTTAGAAAGTATTTATTCTATATGTCTATTTCGGGGGATAAACAACTTAGTCGTTAGAAAGTATTTATTGTATATGTCTACTTCGGGGGATGAACAACTTAGTCGTTAGAAAGTATTTATTCTATATGTCTTCTTTGGGGGGTAAACAACTTAGTCGTTAGAAAGTATTTATTCTATATGTGTACTTCGGCGGATAAACAACTTAGTCGTTAGAAAGTATTTATTATATTACATGTCACTTCGGAAGAGAAACAACTTAGTCATACAGTGGACTCGAGATAACTTAAACATATGATAAGTCGAACCGATTACTGGAACGGATCTCTTTTGAAAACAGCATAGCAGCAGTTCATATTGCTCATGATCTCTGTTTTCTTTTTTATAATGTTATCGCTGGCTTTCTTTTTACAATGAATTTAAGAACACGTGAATTGTGAGACTGAACATGCATAGGTGATTTGAGCATGAATCGATGGATATCGTATTATATAAGTAATTTATTTCGACGTCAAGTTTTCGTTAGTATAATTATTTTGTATTATTATTACAATACCATTTCCATAGTTAGGCTATTCGAGACAGGTCACGCGATCCAACATTCGGGAGGGTTTGAAATCAAGGATAATTATGATCTAATTGTAATAATAGCCCTTTGTTAAACTGTATAGTAGTAGTTCTTCAGAGACTGCAATGATACTTGATCATCTTTATGCAATTGTCGTAGGTTAATACTGAGTATAAGATAAGACAAGCATACTGCGACGATGGTTCTCTCTTGTCTCTACTCCCACGACACCGCACGAATAATGAAACAAGCTATCGAGTTGTCGCGAGAACAGCGTCAAATTCACTTGAATATTTCTTCTCCTGGTGTAAAAGTACGGGAAACGGAAGTTGTAATGGCTATGTGAAGTGCCCTCTGGTTGGTCGATATTTGGTCGTGTCCGGACTTTTAACCAATCAGCGATCAGGTAATAGGAAACCATTTATTTTTGTGTCGATATATTTAGTTTTGACGTGTCTGTGTTTTCCGCGGAAATGGTACCCCTTACGGCAACTCAAATATTAAGAAAACGAAGAGACGGATCAAAAATCGGGACGATCATTCGATGTAGCAACTGATGGGCTACACAACGCACACCGAGTGGTTTCTAAATTCGAAAAACTGTCTGGTTTTCGTCCGTTTCCATAGCAACGGTGGTTTCTATGGCGACCATACTACAAAAGGAACAACTAGAGCTTAGACCCTTCATCCCTACCAAGTTTGGTGGAAATCCGTTGAATAGTTTTGGCGCTACGCTTGCCACAAACAAACAAACAAACAAACAAACAAACATTTTACAAACAAACGGACAGAAACGAAGACCGACTTTAAGGGTCTCTAGAAGAGAGAACCAATAAGAAAGTAAATTGTTTATAAACGTGACCTGTGTGAAACAAAATTTGGTTAACAATAATATATAAAATAAAAAAATAACCACACCCGGCCCTCTGAGCCTTTAAGTTACCGTTATTATTTTACATATACATACATATTATGATATTAATTCATATGACATATGGCTATACATAATCTGCTATTGTGCTGTCTTGTCCGATTTTTTCAAAAATTGACGCCGTTTAATAGAACCAACTTTCCGTGATAAGTGACTTAAGTGACGCGACTCTTGCAAAACAAAGAGCCCTGTAGTATGTTCCTAACCTATGGGATGTTTTTAAACATAATTAATTAATCCGATTGCACCAGTGTCTTTTATTTGGTGTATACGAGAAATTATTATTTCTGGTGCAAGACCCGCGCATTTTGAAAGTTTTCATGACAGAGTGTATTATATGACTCGACAGTCTGTAGAATATTGTCACCAATTTTAGATGTGTGATGACAGCTCGGTTTTGCTACCTTTCTATGAAATGCATGCAGTTTGACTTATCAGTGTTAATTATTGGAAAAAACAATCCTTGGTGAAACGCAGCCATAACTAAAACGTATACTCCTACCTCGTTTTTGACATGAGTGAACACTTTGTTTACTTTCTTCCCAACCTTATTCAGCATAAATCCGTCGTTCTAAAAATAAAACATCAATAAACGAATTGTAATTACAAATATTCACACTGAAATGTAAAACTAAGGTTAACCCTTTCCCACCTTTAGACGCATTTAGACACATCTGCAGCAGACGACTCTTGAAAACGTTGTAGCAAAAGGAGAAATTGCTCAAAATTAGCAATTTCTCCTTTTGCCACAACGTTTTCAATTTTTTTCAGTAATTATACCTTCATTTATAGAGACTATTCACATGTTACACTAAAGTCTACTATACTATGTTACACTAAATGTCTACTATACTATGTTACACTAAAAGTCTACTATACTATATTACACTAAATGTCTACTATACTATGTTACACTAAATGTCTACTATACTATGTTACACTAAATGTCTACTATACTATGTTTCACTAAATGTCTACTATACTATGTTACACTAAATGTCTACTATACTATGTTACACTAAATGTCTACTATACTATGTTACACTAAATGTCTACTATACTATGTTACACTAAAGTCTACTATACTATGTTACACTAAAGTCTGCTATACTATGTTACACTAAATGTCTACTATACTATATTATACTAAAAGTCTACTATACTATGTTACACTAAAGTCTACTATACTATGTTACACTAAAGTCTACTATACTATGTTACACTAAATGTCTACTATACTATGTTACACTAAAGTCTACTATACTATGTTACACTAAAAGTCTACTATACAATGTTACACTAAATGTCTACTATACTATATTACACTAAATGTCTACTATAATAGATCATACTAAATGTCTACTATACTATGTTACACTAAATGTCTACTATACTATGTTACACTAAATGTCTGCTATACTATGTTACACTAAATGTCTACTATACTATATTATACTAAAGTCTACTATACTATGTTACACTAAAAGTCTACTATACTATGTTACACTAAAAGTATACTATACTATGTTACACTAAAGTCTACTGTACTATGTTACACTAAAGTCTACTATACTATGTTACACTAAAAGTCTACTATACTATGTTACACTAAAAGTCTACTATACTATGCTATACTAAAGTCTACTATACTATGTTACACTAAAGTCTACTATACTATGTTACACTAAAAGTCTACTATACTATGTTACACTAAAGGTTTACTATACTATGTTACACTAAAAGTCTACTATACTATGTTACACTAAAAGTCTACTATACTATGTTACACTAAATGTCTACTATACCAACATTATGGTCTCTGCGTAATGTATCGACTCAGATCAGCCTGCGCAGTCAGCTCAGGCTAATCCGGGCCGACACATTCTGTCTTAGGGGGATAGATGTATAGATTGATGATTTCTGAAACAGAAAATCTACATCAGGCGAAAAGTGTCTGTCCGAGTAAGCCTGTGCGGTATGCTTCAGCTGATCCGGGTCGATACTTTACCCAGCGTCCGCAATGTTGGTTTCTTGCGCTGGACGGCTCATATAATGAAATGGTTTCGAAGAATACAAATGAGGTTTTGAAGAGCCTAGGGATACAACTTCTATCATATAGTTCATATTTATGCACAGGCAGCTAATTATTTCATTTATTTTATTCAAATTATAAAATCTCTTGTTGACAATTCATTATTAAATACCGGAAAACTGCTTATTTTCAGTATCGTTTGTTTTTTATTTTAAACTTTTAGAGTCATTGCAATTGAACCATTTGATCCGTTTGCTTTAGCTATGTTCAAGTTTAGAGAGTCCAAAATAATATAGCCCTACGTTTTCAACTGTATTCAGTAATTATTAGTCGCCGGGCAGAAGCCCGCGACTTCTATTTTTAATAGCTTTTCGGAAATCACATGGGAGGGGGGATTATTATTAGAAAGAAACAAATCCAGATGATTTGAACATATTACAATTGTGGTTGTTTACGAACACTAATAAATGACACATCTAAAATGAAATAAATATTCCGATTTTTTAATGTTTGCAGTTTTTTTTATTTCACTCGCATTTAAGTTTTTTGTCTTATTTACGAAGACAAAAGTGGTCCCTTCAAGACGTGAACCAACACCCCCTAATGCAGACTCTTATGTGTCATCATTGAGGTCAATTTCGGATTCTCCTTTTAATAGCAATTTTAACTTACTAAATGTTGTTTTCATGTTCAAAGAGATGTCTTGATTTGTGTAGAATTCATTTAATAATGTTAATCCATGAATATCTTAAGTAGGAACTGTTTCTAAGCTAAATATAGACCCTATTCTGTTGTGTAGTTTCGTGACCTTTAACATCGATTTTCGCGCATGCGCATTTCGATATGAAAAAGCGAGTGATATTATTTTATTTTAGACAAGTACAAGACGAATGTTTGACGCAAAGCGTCAAAGAGAAGCCGCAATATTTCGTTATACATGTAGAAATAAGAAAAAAAGAACATTTTTAAATCCACAAACAATAGAACAATTTAAACTGTAGACGGTAATAATGATATATTTCTCCTTTTGAAGACTTTTTTTTTCTTCAAATTACCTCCCTTTAAAGCAATACCAGGATATTTACCTTGTGATTCGAATAAGATTGACAAACATTGAAATTATATGAATGAATACTATTATTTAAATAAGTAACAACAGCAAAATTAAATTTAAGCCAGATAAATGTGTACACATTTCGTTAATTTTTTATAGATACCCTAATGTATAGGTATGTATATAAAATTTATAAGCAAATGTTTTCATTACAAGTCCTAATGTTTGAATAGACTAAGGAAAGTCAAGAATACATAAATAAATCAATGCAGTCTTTTCCGGCGACATTGATGCCTTGCATCAACTTTCTCTTGTACCTTCATTTATAAAGACTTTTCATATGTAACACTAATCCCGGCTGTAGCTTTTCCGGGGAGACTTACCAAATTCCATGGAAAATCCCCGGAGTATTCGGACAACTTTCCAGGGATAATCTGACACTTTCCATGGAAATTCCAGGACATTTATGTGGAAACCCGGAAATTTCATGGACAACCCGGAGAAGTTTCATGGAAACCCCGGAAAAGTTCCATGGACACCCCGGAACGGTTCCATGGACATGCGGGACCCCGGAGTATTCGGACACATTTCCAGCATTTCCGCATTTTAACATTAAATTCCTTTATTTTTTCCATGGTTTTTCCATGGTTTCCGTGTATTTTTGTATTTTCTGAGTCCCCGGAAAAGCTACAGACGGGTAACTGTCTTCAAAGGAGTCTGCTGCATATATCCTGTAATGCTTGCAAACGTTGGAGAGAATTACCTTCATATCGCTCATCAAATTGTCAATTGGTTTGAGTCGAAGTTGCCATTTGGCCGCTGTGTGGTTGGCTGCTAGAGTCGCGGCACATGTTAAAGACCTCGTAATATCTTGTGCATTGTCCATCATATTCATCATGGGTCCTTTAAAATAATTATACTCCTAAATTGATTTCATGTGTTTTAAAAGAGGAACACAGTCACTCGTATACTGAGATAGCACTTCTTATGTGACTACTGACTTGATGTCTTGGGAGATATATGAAAACGAGGTTTTAATTGATTTCATTTGCACAGAACAGAACAGAACGTTATTATATTCACGTAAACATATTTATGATCAATTTTATCATGAACTATCTTACACTAAATAATTGCAAATTCTTCTGAAAAATCCATTTCCCTGTTTGTACTTTTTATAATTTCTTTATTTGCTATAAACATACTGTTTGTAATATATTGAATGAAATTGAATAAAAATGTATTTTGTTACATACTACATAGATATTGACAAGTTCAGAGTTTCATTTTGTAAGCGATATATCATCTATTTGATAACAGCGTTCATGCGTTAATTACACGTCTTTCTCAGTAAACGAAAAATATAAAAATGTGCAGAGTATAACAAAACCTTCACCATTTACAAATGCTCAGCGCTTTAGTAAAAAGCCTTAATGTATATGCAACTCCTGCAGATGAGTATCAACGTGTGCATCAGATCAGTCTGATCTGAAACTTCATAGTTTGCATGTTAGTCAAATGAACTTTCCAGAAACATCTTACAAACACTGTACACTATAACTAAATGATGAGTAGATATATCTTAATCTGCACTTCACATACGACTTGATCTCATGGGATATAACTCAATTAAAGTTAACACAACTCATTGCGTCCTGATACCAGTCTTCCAGTAATGGTGTTAAAAGTCGCAGTAATAATTTCATCTGTCATCAATACTGTGTGAAATGAAGGCGCAGTAAGCCATTAAGCTGTCAACAATAATGTGTGCGCATTAATCATTTCATCTGTCATCACTTCTGTGTGGAAAGAAGGTGCAGTAATCGTTTTATCAGTCATCAATAATTTGTGGCATGAAGGCGTATTAATCATTTCATCTGTCATCAATACTGTGTGGAATGAAGGCGCAGTAAGCAATTAATCTGTCATCAATACTGTGTGGCATGAAGGCGCAGTAAGCCATTAATCTGTCATCAATACTGTGTGGCATGAAGGCGCAGTAAGCCATTAATCTGTCATCAATACTGTGTGGAATGAAGGCGCAGTAATCATTTGATCTGTCATCAATAATGTGTGGAATGAAGGCGCAGTAAGCCATTAATCTGTCATCAATACTGTGTGGCATGAAGGCGCAGTAAGCCATTAATCTGTCATCAATAATATGTGGAATGAAGGCGCAGTTATCATTTTATCTGTCATCAATAATGAGTGGAATGAAGGCGCAGTAAGCCATTAATCTGTCATAAATACTGTGTGGATTGGAGACGCAGTAAGCCATTAATCTGTCATCAATAATGTGTGGAATGAAGATGCAGTAAGCCATTAATCTGTCATCAATACTGTGTGGAATGAAGATGCAGTAAGCCATTAATCTGTAATCAATACTGTGTGGAATGAAGATGCAGTAAGCCATTAATCTGTCATCAATACTGTGTGGAATGAAGATGCAGTAAGCCATTAATCTGTCATCAATACTGTGTGGAATGAAGGAGCAGTAAGCCATTACTCTGTCATCAATACTGTGTGGAATGAAGATAAAGTAAGCCATGAATCTGTCATCAATACTGTCTGGAATGAAGGTGCAGTAAGCCATTAATCTGTCATCAATACTGTGTGGAATGAAGGAGCAGTAAGCATTTTATCTGTCAACAATACTGTGTGGAATGAAGGCGCAGTAAACCATTACTCTGTCATCAATACTGTGTGGATTGAAGATGCAGTAAGCCATTAATCTGTCATCAATACTTTGTGGCATGAAGGAGCAGTAAGCCATTAATCTGTCATCAATACTGTGTGGCATGAAGGAGCAGTAAGCAATTTATCTGTCAACAATACTGTGTGGAATGAAGGCGCAGTAAGCCAGTAATCTGTCATCAATACTGTGTGGAATGAAGGAGCAGTAAGCCATCAATCTGTCATCAATACTGTGTGGAATGAAGATGCAGTAAGCCATTAATCGGTCATCAATACTTTGTGGCATGAAGGAGCAGTAAGCAATTTAGCTGTCAACAATACTGTGTGGAATGAAGTAGCAGTGAGCCATTAATCTGTCATCAATACTGTGTGAAATGAAGGTGCAGTAAGCCATTAATCTGGCATCAATACTGTGTGGAATGAAGGCGCAGTAAGCCATTAATCTGTCATCCATACTGTGTGGAACGAAGGAGCAGTAAGCCATTAATCTGTCATCAATACTGTGTGGAATGAAGGCGCAGTAAGCCATTAATCTGTCATTAATACTGTGTGGAATGAAGGCGCAGTAAGCCATTAATCTGTCATCAATACTGTGTGGAATGAAGGAGCAGTGAGCCATTAATCTGTCATCAATACTGTGTGGAATGAAGGTGCAGTAAGCCATTAATCTGTCATCAATACTGTGTGGAATGAAGATGCAGTAAGCCATTAATCTGTCATCAATACTGTGTGGAATGAAGGCGCAGTAAGCCATTCATCTGTCATCAATACTGTGTGGAATGAAGGTGCGGTAAGCCATTCATCTGTCATCAATACTGTTTGGAAATGAAGGTGCAGTAAGCCATTCATCTGTCATCAATACTGTGTGGAATGAAGTCGCAGTAAGCCACTAATCTGTCATCAATATTTTTTGGAATGAAGGTGCAGTAAGCCATTAATCTGTCATCATTACTGTGTGGAATGTAGGTGCAGTAAGGCATTAGTCTGTCATCAATAATGTGTGGAATGAAGGTGCAGTAAGCCATTCATCTGTCATCAATACTGTATGGAATGAAGATGCGGTAAGCCATTCACCTGTCATCAATACTGTTTGGAAATGAAGGTGCAGTAAGCCATTCATCTGTCATCAACACTGTTTGGTAATGAAGGTGCAGTAAGCCTTTAATCTGTCATCAATACTGTGTGAGATGAAGTCGCAGTAAGCCATTAAACTGTCATCAATATTGTTTGGAATGAAGGTGCAGTAAGCCATTCATCTGTCATCAATACGGTGTGGAATGAAGGTGCGGTAATCAATTAATCTGTCATCAATATTGTGTGGAATGAAGGTGCAGTAAGCAATTAATCTGTCATCAATACTGTGTGGAATGAAGATGCAGTAAGCCATTCATCTGTCATCAATAATGTGTGGAATGAAGGCGCAGTAAGCCATTAATCTGTCATCATTACTGTGTGGAATGAAGGTGCAGCAAGCCATTAGTCTGTCATCAATACTGTGTGGAATGAAGGTGCAGTAAGCCATTAATCTGTCATCAATACTGTTTGGAATGAAGGTGCAGTAAGCAATTAATCTGTCATCAATACTGTTCGGAAATGAAGGTGCAGTAAGCCATTAATCTTTCATCAATACTGTGTGGAATGAAGGCGCAGTAAGCCATTAATCTGTCATCAATACTGTGTGGAATGAAGGCGCAGTAAGCCATTAATCTGTCATCAATACTGTGTGGAATGAAGGAGCAGTGAGCCATTAATCTGTCATCAATACTGTGTGGAATGAAGGTGCAGTAAGCCATTAATCTGTCATCAATACTGTGTGGAATGAAGATGCAGTAAGCCATTAATCTGTCATCAATACTGTGTGGAATGAAGGCGCAGTAAGCCATTCATCTGTCATCAATACTGTGTGGAATGAAGGTGCGGTAAGCCATTCATCTGTCATCAATACTGTTTGGAAATGAAGGTGCAGTAAGCCATTCATCTGTCATCAACACTGTTTGGAAATGAAGGTGCAGTAAGCCATTAATCTGTCATCAATACTGTGTGGAATGAAGTCGCAGTAAGCCACTAATCTGTCATCAATATTGTTTGGAATGAAGGTGCAGTAAGCCATTAATCTGTCATCATTACTGTGTGGAATGTAGGTGCAGTAAGCCATTAGTCTGTCATCAATAATGTGTGGAATGAAGATGCAGTAAGCCATTCATCTGTCATCAATACTGTATGGAATGAAGATGCGGTAAGCCATTCACCTGTCATCAATACTGTTTGGAAATGAAGGTGCAGTAAGCCATTCATCTGTCATCAACACTGTTTGGTAATGAAGGTGCAGTAAGCCTTTAATCTGTCATCAATACTGTGTGAGATGAAGTCGCAGTAAGCCATTAAACTGTCATCAATATTGTTTGGAATGAAGGTGCAGTAAGCCATTCATCTGTCATCAATACGGTGTGGAATGAAGGTGCGGTAATCAATTAATCTGTCATCAATATTGTGTGGAATGAAGGTGCAGTAAGCAATTAATCTGTCATCAATACTGTGTGGAATGAAGATGCAGTAAGCCATTCATCTGTCATCAATAATGTGTGGAATGAAGGCGCAGTAAGCCATTAATCTGTCATCATTACTCTGTGGAATGAAGGTGCAGCAAGCCATTAGTCTGTCATCAATACTGTGTGGAATGAAGGTGCAGTAAGCCATTAATCTGTCATCAATACTGTTTGGAATGAAGGTGCAGTAAGCAATTAATCTGTCATCAATACTGTTTGGAAATGAAGGTGCAGTAAGCCATTAATCTTTCATCAATACTGTGTGGAATGAAGGCGCAGTAAGCCATTAATCTGTCATCAATACTGTGTGGAATGAAGGCGCAGTAAGCCATTAATCTGTCATCAATACTGTGTGGAATGAAGGAGCAGTGAGCCATTAATCTGTCATCAATACTGTGTGGAATGAAGGTGCAGTAAGCCATTAATCTGTCATCAATACTGTGTGGAATGAAGATGCAGTAAGCCATTAATCTGTCATCAATACTGTGTGGAATGAAGGCGCCGTAAGCAATTCATCTGTCATCAATACTGTGTGGAATGAAGGTGCGGTAAGCCATTCATCTGTTATCAATACTGTTTGGAAATGAAGGTGCAGTAAGCCATTCATCTGTCATCAACACTGTTTGGAAATGAAGGTGCAGTAAGCCATTAATCTGTCATCAATACTGTGTGGAATGAAGTCGCAGTAAGCCACTAATCTGTCATCAATATTGTTTGGAATGAAGGTGCAGTAAGCCATTAATCTGTCATCATTACTGTGTGGAATGTAGGTGCAGTAAGCCATTAGTCTGTCATCAATAATGTGTGGAATGAAGGTGCAGTAAGCCATTCATCTGTCATCAATACTGTATGGAATGAAGGTGCGGTAAGCCATTCACCTGTCATCAATACTGTTTGGAAATGAAGATGCAGTAAGCCATTCATCTGTCATCAACACTGTTTGGAAATGAAGGTGCAGTAAGCCATTAATCTGTCATCAATACTGTGTGAGATGAAGTCGCAGTAAGCCATTAATCTGTCATCAATATTGTGTTGAATGAAGGTGCAGTAAGCCACTCATCTGTCATCAATACGGTGTGGAATGAAGGTGCGGTAATCAATTAATCTGTCATCAATATTGTGTGGAATGAAGGTGCAGTAAGCAATTAATCTGTCATCAATACTATGTGGAATGAAGATGCAGTAAGCCATTCATCTGTCATCAGTAATGTGTGGAATGAAGGCGCAGTAAGCCATTAATCTGTCATCATTACTGTGTGGAATGAAGGTGCAGTAAGCCATTAGTCTGTCATCAATACTGTGTGGAATGAAGGTGCAGTAAGCCATTAATCTGTCATCAATACTGTTAATAAAATGAACGTGCAGTAACCCATTCATCTGTCATCAATACTGTTTGGAATGAAGGTGCAGTAAGCAATTAATCTGTCATCAATACTGTTAATAAAATGAACGTGCAGTAACCCATTCATCTGTCATCATTACTGTGTGGAATGAAGGTGCAGTAAGCCATTCATCTGTCATCAATACTGTGTGAAATGAAGGTGCGGTAAGCCATTCATCTGTCATCAATACTGTTTGTAAATGAAGGTGCAGTAAGCCATTCATCTGTCATCAACACTGTTTTGAAATGAAGGTGCAGTAAGCCAATAATCTGTCATCAATACTGTGTGGAATGAAGTCGCAGTAAGCCATTAATCTGTCATCAATATTGTGTGGAATGAAGGTGCAGTAAGCCATTCATCTGTCATCAATACTGTGTGGAATGAAGGTGCGGTAATCAATTAATCTGTCATCAATATTGTGTGGAATGAAGGTGCAGTA
This sequence comes from Serripes groenlandicus, assembly GCA_031761405.1. NCBI lineage: Eukaryota > Metazoa > Mollusca > Bivalvia > Cardiida > Cardiidae > Serripes > Serripes groenlandicus. Next base: position 48,447,300 of record JASEVX010000004.1, read on the forward strand.
AGCCATTAATCTGTCATCAATAAAGTGTGGAATGAAGGCGCAGTAATCCATTAATCTGTCATCAATACTGTGTGAAATGAAGGTGCGTTAATCAATTAATCTGTCATCAATACTGTGTGGAATGAAGGCGCAGTAAGCCACTAAATCTGTCATCAATACTGTGTGAAATAAAGGTGCGTTAATAAATTAATCTGTCATCAATACTGTTTGGAATGAAGGTGCAGTAAGCCATTAATCTGTCATCAATAATGTGTGGAATGAAGGTGCAGCAAGCCATTAATCTATCATTAATAATGTGTGGAATGAAGGCGCAGTAAGCCATTAATCTGTCATCAATAATGTGTGGAATGAAGGCTCAGTAAGCCATTAATCTGTCATCAATACTGTGTGAAATGAAGGTGCGGTAATCAATTAATCTGTCATCAATAATGTGTGGAATGAAGGCTCAGTAAGCCATTAATCTGTCATCAATACTGTGTGAAATGAAGGTGCGGTAATCAATTAATCTGTCATCAGTACTGTTTGGAATGAAGGCGGAGTAAGCCATTAATCTGTCATCAATACTGTGTGAAATGAAGGTGCGTTAATCAATTAATCTGTCATCAATAATGTGTGGAATGAAGGTGCAGTAAGCCATTAATCTGTCATCAATACTGTGTGAAATGAAGGTGCGTTAATCAATTAATCTGTCATCAATAATGTGTGGAATGAAGGTGCAGTAAGCCATTAATCTGTCATCAATACTGTGTGGAATGAAGGTGCAGTAAGCCATTAATCTGTCCTCAATAATGTGTGTAATGAAGGTGCAGTAAGCCATTAATCTGTCATTAATAATGTTCGGAATGAAGGTGCAGTAAGCCATTAATCTGTCATCAATAATGTGTGGAATGAAGGTGCTGTTTACTCGGAACAAAGATAGTTTGGTCAGCTGGCGACCTTAACATCACTAAAATGTTTTTAAAAACGGTTCTAACAATTCACTTTTTATCAAGAAATATTAATTCTTCTCTGAATTGCTTAGTTATCTATCCTTTTTCAACAATTACCTAAAACGTAAAACGAACATTTTTGGACGGTACCCCTAAGGTACCGTCTATAGTCATGTGCATTTTGAGAAATCGTACAACAGTTGGCTCCCCGACTATAAACAGAACGATAGTGTAAAGCTGGGAGCCGAACAAGAGGGATTTTTTTAACCGTCAACAAAAAAGTAGTGTCAATTATCAGGCAATAAAACTGCATTTTCGAAAACCTTGGTGAATCAAGATATCTGAATATTGAAAAAAAGACTGTAAAAAGGAAGCATTAGTGGTTGAAAGTTGAAGTAGAACGTTTACAATATTGAGTTGAAGTTTGAATAAATATATTCATAATTAATGTATGAATATATACCAATTTCACGTGACATTTTGATATTTCTTGTTGATCAGGAAGTGGTTTCGTGGATTCCCACATGATTGAAGCCTTCTTTAAACCAGGACAGCTGTAGTATTAACAATAATGCCTAACTCCCCTAACTCTAAACGCTTCGATGAAAAACTATCTCCCAACTAATTTATCTAGCCAATCGAATCATTTTACTGAAAGAAGATGGTAAGGAACGACAACTCTGCGAAGGAGAACTTGCAACTTCCGTTCAAAATGAAAGTAGAAATCTGACAAGCTGCGCTGACGATTGTTATTATTTTTGTGGAGGAAAGACACATGAAGTTTTATATTGAGGATGACTGACAGGAAAGAAATGTATGCACGTCTAAAATGTTCATTTAGTCATCAATACGTATAACGTTCGAGGTAGGTCTGTCAATTAAACTAATTTGGAGTGGAAAACTTTTTTATTTTTATTTTCGCCCTGTGCTGTATCGTAACCGGATATGAAAATAAGCTCACATGTATTTAATGTACACGTATGTCTGAAAATAGCCCAATTCCTGTAGACATTCGCTTGTCCGTTTTATCATCTGACATATGTAAATTATTTAAAAAGGGTGGCATATGAAGGAAAATAAAAAATAAAAAATGAAGGACTTCGGAGACTTAATTTGTACATATATTCAGAGACATATATATATTTCTATTAAGGTCTCTGATATATTGTACAAGTGTATACTCGTTCTTGTATGTATACACTATTTAGGCTCATTTAAAGACTTAGGAGACAAAAGTGGTTAAGTGATGTGAAAACTGCTTTCAAACTTAAGTGTGTACAATTATTTGTATTGAATGATGATATTATGTATACAGGTTTTATTATTGAAAAGAATGAAGAAATACAATATATATTTATAAATGAATTTTCCAGATTTTGTCTATACTTAGATGGAGCATATGCATGATGCTTTGCCAAAAATGTTATTCAATTAACGAGCAAAAACACATGTATATTTGTATCAAGTTTGTGTACGCTATGTTATAATTTGTCTAGTGAATCCATGTCTAACTGACACTCTGCCTTGGCGTCATTTATAATGTTATATTGACATAAAAGTAGTGAGGCTACACTGTTTCTAGGTCTAAATTACATGTATATGGTCAGTTAAGACTGGTGAGACTGCATAATATGATACATAGGCTCCTCTGAGTCTTCACTGGATACAGATGCATTATAACCCCAAATAACTTAATGCAGATCAATAATTGTAAAGTATCTATTATAAACGGACTATTTTATTATTCAAATCATAGCATACGTATATATTGATAAAAATGGTTTTGCGCAGACATGTATACAACTATACACATCTTGATTTTATTTTTATTGTGCAATCAGTAACTGTATGTATTTTTGTTTCGTTTCAGATCATGGAAATATTGACAGGTTATTTAATGCGCAATACGCAACATTACTTGTGAAGAAGATTCATAATGTCAGTGTATGGGATATTTTTACAACCAACCTTTATGTATTGGAAAAGTTGGGGTATATTAACTGTTATTTCCGGTTTGGTTTTTAGTTGAATCAGAGAAATAAAAGACAAATGGCAAGTCTTGGACGCAACAAGACGGGTAGAAAACAAAAACAAAACAACGTTAATGACATTCTTCAAAGCTGGTAAAAGCAGCGAGTCGTTGTGACAAGTATTCTGGATGAAAGTGTTTATTCTGTAAAGGTAACTCGGAAAACAATAACGGAATGGAAGAACAAATATCTAGGCTATATGTAAACGACACAAATACGAATCAAGGTTGCACAATGTGATCTGTTTTTGTTTACTATAATACAGGAAGATAACTGTGTAATTAACTAATTACTATGAACAAGACATTCAAGTAAATTATTTTGAGCTATAATACAGAGATGACACTTCTACATGATAACTAACATTAAGTAGATCATTTTGAACTACATATTGTGTCACACAGGGGGATCATTTGTTTTGTTAAATGACCAAAGATGTAAAATTTAAAAGTTAAACTGTAAGTTAACTAGCATTAAATTTTGTCAACAGTAAGAGGCATGAATAAAAAGCATTGTGACAAAAGGAGAAATTGCTTGTATGGAGCAATTTCTTCCTCTGCTTCCATGTTTTCAAAAAGCCGTCTGCTGCAGAGGCGTCAGAAAGTGTCTATTTGAGGGAAAGGGTGATTGAAATATTATAATTAGCTCCACTGGCTGAAAGCCAGTCGAGCTTATGTCATGGCGAATTGTCCGTCGTGCATGCGTTAACTTTTTGCTTCAAACAACTTCTTCTCCCTAATCACTTGGCCAATTGAAATGAAACTTCCTATGAAGCGTCCTCTCAATGTCCTCTCCTAAATTCCTTCATATTTTTTGGATCCATGCAAAATTCTGGTTTCCATGGCAACAGAAAGAAAAAAATAGTGAAAACTTAAAAAAATCTTCTCCGAGAAAAGTGTCGGGTCGATTTTCTAATAATTTTGTAGAAATGTTCCTTGGGTGACCCTCTATCGGATTCCTTCAAGCCAAGTTGATTAGACGAAATACATAGTCGCCAGGGGGGCAGGGCTATTTTGCCGTATGTGGCTATAATGAAAACTTAAAATATCTTTACCTCAAAAAGTGTTTGGCAAATTTTCAAATAATTTTGTAGAAATGTTCCTTGGGAGACCCTCTATCAGATTCCTTCAAGCGATATTGATTAGTCGAATTTTTTATTGATCACAAAAGGAAAAAGCACATTATGAGATTTAACTTCTGACATAAAGTTTAAAGATTTTCTGTTGCATCATTATTGTCTACAGCCTATATACATTCAAAGGTCAGTTTACTATATTTTTCTATGTATATGCAAGTTGATATGTACTCATCATGCAACAGAATTTTCATCCCCAATTTTTCAATTGTTGAACATAGTAATGGGAAGAAAAGTTTGAATATTTTAACAAAACTGTACATTTTGACCTGTTAATTTTTTTTGCAAACTTCAAGGATTGGAAGAAATAATTGAACGTAAACAATATCACAGGCTCTTTTTAAAAAAACTTTACCCAAATTTAAACCAATCTACAGCAGACAACTTTGAAAATATCTTTGCAAGCTCACTTTGGTACAGCATGTTTCCTATTTTATTACGCAGTTTACCGTAGCTCATTCAGTAGAGACACAGGCTGTTAATCCAGGGTTGTGAGTTCGAACCTCAGCTTGGCCTACATTCCTTCTGACATTTGACGTGACTACCACCAATGGGATTTCAGACTATGTGGAAAAGCAGCCAGTTGCTTGGAAAGAATGTTGTGTGAAGTACTGGTATGAGAAAGCCAAGAAACATATGAGTAGTTGAACTGGCTGCCGTGATATGACTGAAAGATTGATGAAAATGGTGTTAAACCCCAATTAATCAATCAAACTATTTTATTACCTAATACTTTGAGGCTTGGAAAACTTCCTCATCTAATACCCTTCTTTTCATTGTATACTAAATATGCTGAGTGTAGCCTATTTTTTGGGGTAAAAAGTATAAATTTTGATGTATTTTGGTTGTATAAGGGAATTGGACATTGTTGGTTAAGGTAAAATGTGTCTATCCTTGTAAGCCTGTGTGGCATTCTTAGGCTGATCCGGATCAATACTTTACGCAGAGTCCACAATGTTGGTTTGCTCACAGGACTGCTCAAATTAAAGAAAATCTAGTTAACCCTTTCCCTCATACGACAATTCTGCAGCAGATGACTTTGAACATGTTTTGTCAACATATAGAAAATCTCTATAATTGAATGGATAACCTATGACTAAAAGTGGAAAACATTGTGGCAAAAGGAGAAATTGCTCGTTTTGAGCAATTTATTCTTTTGTCATTATGTTTTCAAAAAGCCGTCTGCTGTAGAGGCGTCAGAAGGCGTCTATATGAGGGAAAGGGTTAACACTCTGGAAGCCGCATGTTTTACTTGAGCATGTTGAAACTTCCTCAGAATATTTGTTTGTATGATATCTAGCCCAAGTTCGAATATGTGTCCGATCCAGTAAAGAACTAGGTCACTTAGCCAAACACTGTAGAAAAATCTTGTTAACACTATAGACACTGCATTTTTGTATTGAGCAGTTTGAAACCTTGTCAGAAAGTTTGTCTTGATGATAGGCCAATTTCAAATATTGGTTATTTTGGATAAAACATTAGGGCACTAAGCCAAGTAGGAGGAAAATCTTGTTAAGACTCTGGAAGCTGCACTTTTAGCTTGAGCATGCTGAAATTTTGTCAGAATGATTGTTTTTATTAAATTTAGTTTGAATATGGTTAATGTTTGTTAAAAAATTAGGTCACTATGCCAAGTTGTAGGACAATCTTGATTTAACACTTAAGAGACCACAATTTTGACTTTAGCGGCTTGAAATTTTGTCAGACAGTTTTTCTTGTCTATATACAGGCCAATTTAGACATTGGTCATGTTGAGTCAAAAATTAGGTCCCTTGATCAAATTTAAGAAAATATTTGTTAATGCTCTGGAAGCCATGTTTTTAACTCTAGCATGATGAAACTTTACCAGAATGTTTATCTTGATGATATCTAGGCTAAGTTCGAATATGGTCTGGTTAAAAACTAGGTCACTAGGCCAATATTGAGAAATATCTTGTAAACACTCTGGTCACCACATTTCTCTCAAATGTTCCTTGGGGGACTCTTTTCTAAGAGTGTTAAAATTAAGTTGATTCTTTAGATACTATAGATAATAAATAGCTTTGCTACTGGTACTATTTTACCCTTTCTACACTACAGACACATGTTGTCTAATCTTCAACAGATGGATGGTATGAGAAATTTCGACAGTTTTCTCAATGTTTTCCTCACACGTCGATACTTTTAGTTTCATCAATACAGATTTACCAATATCTTTAGTTAAACATTTTCAAATCATCTGCTGTAGAGTTTATCCATGTGATGAATTACCTATCACAAATGTGTTTGTTTATCTAACTGTATCTACTGTCTACAATTCAAGAGTTTAATTATAGATCTCTGGAAATAAGGTTAACCCTGTCTTAAATCAATATTTGAACTGTATGCATTTCTTCTTTTTTGTTTACATTTTTAGCTCTACTGGCCAAATGCCAGAAGGGCTTATGTCGTGGCGATTTGTCCGTCGTGCGTGCGTGCGTGCTTCCGTCCGTAAACAATTTCTTGTTAACACGATACAGTCTTCACTTTTGGATGTATCTCAACCAAACTTATACAGTAGTTAGATATCCATGAGAGCTCGGTTCCTTTCAAAAACCAGCCAGATCCGCCAATGCATGACTGGATTATGGCCCTTGAAATGGTCAAAATTGCTATAAAAGAGCTTGTTAACACGATACAGTCTTCACTTTTGATTGTATCTCAACCAAACTTATACAGTAGTTAGATATCCATGAGAGCTCGGTTCCTTTCGAAAACCAGCCAGATCCGCCCATGCATGACTGGATTATGGCCCTTGAAATGGTCAAAATTGCTATAAAAGAGCTTGTTAACACAATACAGTCTTCACTTTTGATTGTATCTCAACCAAACTTATACAGTAATTAGATATCTATGAGAGCTCGGTTCCTTTCGAAAACCAGCCAGATCCGCTCATGCATGACTGGATTATGGCCCTTGAAATGGTCAAAATTGCTATAAAAGAGCTTGTTTACACGATACAGTCTGCACTTTTGGATGTATCTCAACCAAACTTATACAGTAGTTAGATATCCATGAGAGCTCGGTTCCTTTCGAAAACCAGCCAGATCTGCCCATGCATGACTGGATTATGGCCCTTGAAATGGTCAAAATTGCTATAAAAGAGCTTGTTAACACGATACAGTCTCCAGATCCGCCCATGCAAGACTGGATTATGGCCCTTGAAATTGTTCAAATTGCTATAATTGAGCATGTGAACACAATAGAGGCTCTATTTACTATCTGATCTTCACCAAACTTAGATAGTAGTTAAATATTGATGAGAGCTTGGTTCCTTTTGAAAACCAGCCAGATCCGCCAAGACTGGATTATGGCCCATGAAATTGTAAAAATTGCTATAATACAGCTTGTGAACACAAAAGAGCCTCTATTTACTCTCAGATCTTCACCATACATACATGCTCTGGATTGAAAATGACCAAAGAACCATACCAGTAGAGCATTCTTGTTTGAAGTTATGTGACTTGTTTTGTAACTTTCCAAAAAATGGAACAATTGACCATCTTTTTTCCCCTCATACAATGGGTACCGTCCCACAGCACTTTCAGTGCTTTGATTATATGTTTCAAAAGATGTCTTAAAGTCGAATTATCGGCATACCTTCAACTTTCCAGACCAGAGCTCTAGATAAGGGGCATTTTTCATGTTCTAAAATCCATATTGGACATTCAAACCATATGTTGTTGGTACTCAAAAGAATCGTCTCAGTGAGACTATTCTTTCGAGTACCCACAACTTAGGATTTGGCTGAGTAATAAGATAAAAAAATTTTCGGGGAAAAGACTTGTTCACTCCCTAGTTCTCTGCCGGAACACGTTTATGTTTCTCTGTTACTGCAGACATTTCTAAATATATATCGTCAGCTATGTGATATACTAAGTTGTCTTACCAGCTATCAGGTATGCAATAGCAAATGTTCCAATGTACGACCGCCCGGCTTTTCCGAAAAGTGTTGGTATGAGCAGAAGGGAGACACAGCGTGCGCTAACAAATGAGTCCTGGAGGAAAATAAAATTGTAGTTTAAAATTATCGTAATGTTTTTACTGTAAAATTCGATTTTACTAACCTATCTGAAACTCATGGATTGTATTTTGAAAGATTCACCTTACATGATAGTCTAAGAGCCGTCAGCTTAAAAAAAAATATCTAATGAAAAAAATATAAGATGAAGAAAACAGTATGATTTGACTAGAATTGCTCCATCTTCCTTCGATACGACAATGCTTCTTTAGCGTTCGACATGTGTTCGATCCCCAGTCGCTGCACTACGGTCATGGTGGAGTGCCCTTGGGCAAGGCACATTTTCTAGCCTAGTACTGGTTTGTTTACCCAGGGATCATGAATAATTAAATTGAATTGCGCGCTAAATGACCTTTAATAGCTGTCAATGCGCCATAAAACAATATACATTCACTCTTTAGCGTGTATTTTACAGTAAAGGGGCTATAACCATGCTACGTGTTAATCTAACATGTAGGTGTGTGGATTGTCTCCCTTGAAATGATTATTTTATAGATGTTTCAACAACGAAGTTCTACATATTCAGATAAAAATGAGGCCAATGTCTAATGATGTTTTTCGATAGGCATTTCTTGTGCATAAAGGCAAGACATGATAAGAGAAAACATGGACATGAACACAAATTTAAATTTACCTAATCCCAACAAGCCACCAAAGGGGTAACCTAAAAGCATTTTCACCGTTCTGTATTGGCTCGGATCTGATCGATATATGTTGTAGAAAACCCCAAAGATTACTGAAAAGCATTTATAATGATAAAAGAAACGTTCTCCGTTAATTGTGTGTAACCGTTTTCCTGGTACATACGACAGTTTACGTTCTTACAGCTGACGGCTAAAACAAGTTAAACACGTGAACATGGAATTAAGGGTAATTAATTTAAGTTCTAATTTTTGTCAAAATATTCAACTTGGTATCAAAATTGTACCTTCAAATTTCTGGATGCTACATACACTATTATGTCCAGGTGTCTTTAAGCATTCCTCACATTTAGATGATATTTGAATAATTTCTGGCAAAACGAAAAAATGCTCATCATGAGCAATTTCTCCTGTTTTCAACGCTCAACTTATATTTATGATAAATATTGTCCATACTTTTTGGGGTAAATGTTTTCAATATCGTCTGCTGCATTTTTGTTGTATGTTGGAGAAAGATAAAGAAGATAAATCTTAACCCTTTCCCTCATACCACAATTCTTCAGCAGACAACTTTGAACATATTTTGTCAAAAAAAAAAAGAAAATCTCTATAATTTAATGGATAACCTATGACTAAAACTGGAAAACATGGTGTCAAAAGGAGAAATTGCTCGTTTTGAGCAATTTCTTCTTTTGTCACTATGTTTTCAAAAATCCGTCTGCTGCAGAGGCGTCAGAAAGCGTCTATATAAGGGAAAGGGTTACAATAGAATATCTGGAACACGGTTAAAGTATTTATAAAGAATTGCTAGTCTATATCTATATAACCCTGCGTGTTGGTCAACTATTTTCAACTTCTGTCGTTGAATGCATGTATACATGTGTGCAAACACATGCAATCCAAGTACAATTCAAACTTTAAGGACAGGTTAACCCTATTCCACATAAAACACATCTTCAGCAGACGATTTTGAAAAACATATAAGCAAAAACACAGAAAAGCTCTATAAATGGTGGTATCATTACTCAAAAGAGTTGAAAACATTGTGAAAAAAGAAGAAATCGTTTTAAGAAATTGCTACTTTTGTCACAAAAATGTTTTCAAAAGTTGTCTGCTGCAGAGGCGTCAGAAAGCGACTATATCATTATAGGAAAGGGTTAACCTCAGCAACCGGCCCCATGGGGGAGGGGTGGATCGGGGACTATATGGACCCATGCATTGGAAAAGGTACAAGTTGGCAGTCATGAACATTTTAGGTTAAGATCAGCCTGTTGATGTACTCCGTCCTATCATAATCTACATACGTTCCCGGCTGTAGCTTTTCCGGGGACTCTTAACAGAAATACAAAAATACACGGAAAATACAGGGAAACCATGGAAAAAACCATGGAAAAAACCATGCAATTTAATGTTAAGATGCGGAAACGCTGGAAATGGTCAAGGAATTTCCAGGTTCTCCACTTAAATGTACTGGAATTTCCATGGAAAAGTGTCAGATTATCCCAAAGTATCCCTGGAAAGTTGTCCGAATACTCCGGGGATTTTCGTAAGACTCCCCGGAAAAGCTACAGCCGGGATGACAGAAGCTTCTAACAAGATTGTGTGAACAATGTCGATTTTAATCAGCCTGTGCATATACACAGATTAATCTGGATCTACGCTGTGTTCACAAAACCAACCTTGTCCCTTTTCCAAATCACGGGATCAATTATTATCTAAATTTGCCGAATATGGCGATTCTGCTTCTTAACCCTTTCCCACACACAACAAATCTTCAGCAGACGACTTTGAAAACATATACTAAAGATATGGAAAATCTCTAGAAATGAAGGTGTAATTACTGCACAAAAGTTGAAAACATTGTGGAAAAAGGAGAAATCGCTTGTTTTGACCAATTTCTCTACCTTTGTCACATTGTTTCCAAAACACGCCTGCTGCAGATGTCTCAAAATGCGTCTACAGGTGGGTAAGGGTTAACGCCTCTTAATTATTAACGGTGTTATTTAAAAACGCATGGCGTAATGTTGTAGGGCTACACGTGTAGACTTATTTCTATTTTTAGACTTTCTATTATAACAACTATTTAACCCTTTCCCTCATATAAACTCTTTCGGACGCCTCAGCAGCAGACGGCATTTTGAAAACAAGTCGTCTGCTGCATACTTTTCGTATGAGGGAAAGGATTAACTACGTATCACATGCTATATATAACATATGGCCTTAATAGTCTAAGTGGAAAGGTCGCAAGATGCCCGGGAAGAATGTTGTGGGGGATGGAAACAGGTGATAGAAAGCCTGGAAAGACACATCGAGGGCTTGGCGTGAAACAGTTGTAACTTAAAACCTATTTTGAAAACCCTGGTTTAGGGGCAATTTTGACCCCTTTGTAAACAATGCAAATTTAGGTGCCATTGCTCAGAACGAGCAATGGCACCTAAATTTCTATTCTTTACCAAGAAAAATGATTTAATGATTATAAAGACTTTATGGCAAGGTGATTAACCTTGGTAAAAAAATACCAATTTGAGTTACAACCGTTTCACGCCAAGCCCTCGATATGTTAGTGGAAATCCATTCAATCAGTTAGACAGTCCGATAGCAGACGACTCTGAAATATGGATGTTGTTAAATGAGCCGTCCCGCGAGAAAACCAACATTATGGCATCTGCGTAATGTATCGAACCAGATCAGCTTGCGCAGTCCGCGCAGACTGATCCGGGCCGACACATTCCGTCTCAGGGGATAGAGGTATAGAGTAATGATTCCTGAAACAAAACAAAAATCCACAGGAGGCGAAAAGTGTCACGATATTTCGAAAGTCGTCTGCGACAGATTTGTTTTATATGTGGAAAATGGTAAAGTAGAGCTTCGGCCTCTCGTAACAAAGGTCTCGATTTCGAATCCCGCGATGAACGGTTTCAGCATTTGGCGCAAGTGCAGGTTATGTCTCCAGGAATCAGACTTTATTCGTGTGTGACATATATCTATAGGTTAAAATAAGTTTAAATTTAACTAGGCCTAAATAGGCCTATACAAATCAGTATGGATGTACTCAACAGTTTTTTCTCGGCTTCCTGAGTCGTTCTGAAGAACATTCAGAAATGGTATCCGTGGTGCCGGAGTTGTCGGAGGTACCGGATGATTCCATAGACCTCTTTGTACTCGACAGTCTTCCATGTTTGACAACCATTGTCTGATTGATATAAAAAAAAAAAGAAGCCGAAAATAAAAAATATAAATTATGTTGATAAAAAAAGCCTTAGACACCTTAGACTTTACGACAAGCGAATATAGGCTTTACAGATCAGCCTATGCATTTTCGCAATGATCGGGGTCTTGTCTACTTTTCCTCTTTTCAGAAGACATTATATCATCACAGAACAGGTATTATCTAGCAACTAGCGTATTTACTGACTGATAAAGGGGGACCGATAACATTAAGTGATATCAGTCAATAGACCACGTGATCAGTAGATACTTATTTTTAGAAATGATGTAATCGCTAGAACTACTTTTCTGAAATATAAATAAGCGGTTCCACCAGAAAACCAACTGTTTTGACTGTGAAAAGCATCGACTTGGATCACCCTAAGCATGCCGCGCAGGCTAAACCGGACAGACACGTTTCGACTCCTGTGGATGTCGGAACTCTTTAGCTTCCGTATGACGTGTGTACACAATGTAATTCGGCGCGTATTTGTGCACGCGCGTGACGTCATTCTTTTTTAGGTGACGTCATTATGAATGGGCTTTTGTTATTGTGAATGTTATTACTTAAAACTAGTAAGAATGAGTGTAGATTTACCTGAAAACAGAATTTTACATGCAAGATAAATAGAATATTACGTCCCTGACTTTCGACATAAACTTTATCAGACTCGGCCGTGAGAAAGGATAATTGTCTCGCCAAAGGATCGCCAATTATCAATTCTCCCAACCTCGTCAGATAAAGTTCATATCTTACGTCAGGGACATAATATTCTCTATTGACATAGCAATGGGGTCGTATTTATCATAATATCTCATTTTTAAACATAAAATATCTAGATCTAGGCTTGGTAGAATAAGTTAGTGCTCACAAATATAATTAATACTGTACGGAGGCTATATAAGTTACACATAGATCTATATATATATTTGGAGTTTGATTCTGTTAATTATATTTACCATATTGTACAGCAAAGACTACACTTGTAATGACAATAGGCCTACCCAAAGTGATAGCACGGATTAACTCAAAATTGAGTCTTGTCAAATTGTTATAAAAATCTCAATTAAACCTCACCTAGACCGATGTGCAGTAAAACTTTCGACGAATGTTAACAATCAAACGGTATTCAGAATCTCTACTTACTGTTTTTGAAGTCAAGACATATATTTCAAAACAAACATGTATGTGAAAGGCATACATGTGCACACGTAATAAATAGACGTGACGTCATATACTACATTTGATGACGTAAATAAGCACATGACGTAATATCAATATGTAGATGTACGTCTGCATAAACGTTTCACTGGACTACGGAAAGTCAGCATCTCAACCTAGATATGGACTGAATTTTTTAAATAAATGCAGATTGTGTTATTAAAGATTTATTTTATTTAACTTTGTGAACAAATACTTTAGAAAAATGACTCCAAGGGAAGTACTCAAGATGATCAAAGTAAAGTTGATTCTGAATAAGATGTCAAAAGCAAAAGAAGCAGCAATGAGAGAATTCCTCGGACTCCCTCCAAGACTTTCCTGGTAAGCAATATGTATATGTTAAAACTTAATACGATAGTATGTAGATTACTCTACTTCAGATACAGTAGACGAACATATATTTTTTAAATTGAATGCTGTAACCTTTATACCTTTATAACCTTTCTATCTTTTTTTCTTTTTTCGTATGCACATGTATATGATATATATTGTAAATGTTTTGTCGATGAACCATATGTGTTCAAGTCTTATGAATAAACTTCTGTTCTGTTTTGTTCTTCTATATCCTTCTTTCTCCTACAGTCGGCCCTTGCACTCGTTTCGTGACGTATCGAGATTTGACGGGTTTTTCGATACCATAAGTACAGTTATAGTCCAAAATATTTATATGAACTAGATATTTCAGAAAACAGTTACAATTTGAGTATGAAGCTAAATTTATTCAATATTAACAGTATATTCCTGAGTATCAGTGGTGTGAAAGGGTGAGATACATTTATTAAGTCTGCAGACTACAGATTGCTTGAAGCAATACTTTAAGTGAGTCTAGTAATTGCAAGGTGGGAAGTCACACCCTGCAAACTTCACATAAACCAACGAAATGCAATATGTATTGCCTGAAAATAGAAAAAATAATCCCTGTATATACTTGATTGAAAGTAATGACTGCTTAATGAGTGTTGAAATCATGAAAAAAAAAAGTAAAAAAATATAAGGGGTACAATCTTTTTGGCACACCCTGTACTTTTGTTTTGCATAGTCTCGTATGACAGTGATTTCCTTCTGCATCAGAGAAAATAATTTTACGGTAAATGTCATTTTTTTATTTTTCTATTTAGGAAGTTTAGTTAATTGCAGTTTTTACGCAACTGGTAAAAAGTAATAGTAAAAAAAACTTTTTTGTGATAATGTTGTAAAATAATGAAATCTGACCTGTTTACGACGAATTTTGATATTTTTTCGAGCGAATCGAATATAACACTGGATGAAGTAGATTGTAAACAACCTGTGACGTCATTGAACTACATGTTAAGTTATACGCGCGTGCAGAAAAAAGTATCGAAAACAGATATGTATCGAAAATAGGTAAATGGACGATCATCAATTCATCAAATCAATTTTTCGAGCGACAATTTTTTGTCTGCATAACTCGTCAAACTCATGTAAGCCAGTTGCTTGGGAAGATTGTTGTGTGGAGTACTGGTGTGAGAAAACCAGGAAATGCATGAGTAGGTGAACTGGCCGCCGTGATATAACTGAGAAATTGTTAGAAACGGCGTTAAACCCCAATCAATCAATCAATCAAACTCATTTTACTTCCGGTTGCTTCCCTTTATATTATAGAATATAAGACTAGGTCACGAACTAAGGAGAAAGCGTTTTGACGTTCACGACCAATGAACAGGCATATATTTGAGACATATTTTCAAAATATTATATTTCTTATTTTTGTTTATGTTACCAGTTTATGTTGATACTTATCTAAAATAAAATAATATTTTGACCACTCTCTTTTTATACCCCCGGAATCACCGATTCGGTGGGCATCTAGTTTTTGGCCTGTCTGCACGTCTGCACGTCTGCACATCTGTCTGTCTGTCTCTGCACGTCTGCACGTCTGCACGTCTGTCTGTCTGTCTGTCTGTCTGTCTGCACTTTTGAACCATAACAGGTAAGGCTACCATATTTCACATGTGTATTCCTTGTGACATGACCTTTCTGTTAGTACCACAATTTTTGACCTTGCGACCTTGACCTTTGACCTAGATGTTGCCATTCTCGAAAAAAACTTTAACCTTGGCCATTACTTTTGAACCATAACAGGTACGGCTACCATATTTCACATGTGTATTTCTTGTGGAATGACCTTTCTGTCAGTACCAACAAGTTTTACCTTGCGACCTTGATATTTGACCTAGATGTTGCCATTCTCGAAAATACTTTAACCTTCACCACTACTTTTGAACCATAACAGGTACGGCTACAATATTTCACATGTGTATACCTTGTGACATGACCTTTCTGTCAGTACCAAAATTGTTCACCTTGCGACCTTGACCTTTGACCTAGATGTTGCCATTCTCGAAAAAAAACTTTAACCTTGACCACTACTTTTGAACCATAACAGGTACGGCTACCATATTTCACATGTGTATTCCTTGTGACATGACCTTTCTGTCAGTACCAACATGTTAGACCTGGCGAGCTTGACCTTTGACCTAGATGTTGCCATTCTGGGGCATCAGTGTTTCACAAACACATCTTGTTCATATCGAAATGCGCATGCGCGAAAATCGATGTTAAAGGTCACGAAACTAGGACACAACAGGATATCTGTAATCTACTGTAGATATTCAGATTTTCGTCTAAAATAATCTAAGTTTGACACATCAATTCGCTACAAAAGACAGTGTGCCACGGAAAAACAGCCTATTTCAAAGGACGTTGGAATCCTTTAAAAAAGAACAAAACAATTTTTGTAAAATTTACTCACTTTATTTAAAAGAACAAGAAGTTCTAGAATTTAAAATACTGGATAGTGTCAGATAAATGGATGTTTAGGCTATTGTAGATCCAAATCTATAAACTGATGAACTCTGTTAGCCTCGTTGTACAGTAGACCTTGGATGAGAAGTAAAATATATAGCTTTTTATTTTATATATCTAAAATTGAAGCTGTTCATCGTTCAGAATTGCCTGAGATCTAAAAAAAAAAAACCTTCCACGCTCATGAAAACGTCGCGGCATAGGCAGATATTGTTAATTATGAGCAATTTCACACTTTGACTCGATGTTTTCAAAAGTCGTCTGCTGCAGATATGTGTAAGATTACATACAGTATAACCGTTTTTCATTGACCGGTCACATTAGCTCAAAAGAAAGTCTTGAGTCCAAAACATATGATCTATGTACGTTGAACACGAATACTACGCATTTAGACCGGTCTCAGATACTTTCAGGAGTAATCGCTGATATTCAGGAACCAGTGCAAATTGCAGGTTATCTCGTTCATAACATAGTTCCATTTTTGGTCGTGTGGAACGGTCTGCGACACATTCTAGAACTGGAAGACTGGCAGACTTCCAGGAAGCGGTGCCAATGGAGGTAAAGTCGTTTTTTTAGAATATCGATTTGCATTTAAAACCACTTGGACCGATCTGCGACATTTTCAAGAACCTTCGTTGACTTTCGGGAAGCAGTGCCGTTGTATAAAGTCGTTTATAACATCAAGGTTTCATTTTACGTCATTTGAACCGGTCTTCGATACTTCCGGGTAACTCTCGTAGATTTTCATGACAGCACGTCCAAGAAATGTACACAGTTTATCCACAACATAGGGCGAGGATCCCGATTGCAAGCACATCCTATAATTGGTAAACATGTTTTAAAAAGGGCAAATAATCATAAACATGGGTGATTTGGGCCCTCTCCGTAATACATTTTGGGTGATTTGGACCCTCTCCAATTTATATATTTGGTGATTCTCCTGCCCCCTCTAATCTATATCTTGGTGATTTTCCTGCCCCCTCCAATCTATATCTTGGTGATTCTCCTGCCCCCTCCAATATATATCTTTGGTGATTCTCCTGCCCCCTCCAATATATATCTTTGGTGATTCTCCTGCCCCCTCCAATTTATATCTTTGGTGATTCTCCTTCCCCCTCCAATCTATATCTTTGGTGATTCTCCTGCCGAGTGCCCCTACAATCTTTATCTTTGGTGATTTTCCTTGCCCCTCCAATCTATATCTTTGGTGATTCTCCTGCCCCCTCCAATCTATATCTTTGGTGATTCTCCTGCCCCCTCCAATTTATATCTTTGGTGATTCTCCTGCCCCTCCAATTTATATATTTGGTGATTCTCCTGCCCCCTCTAATCTATATCTTGGTTGGTGATTTTCCTGCCCCCTCCAATCTATATCTTGGTGATTCTCCTGCCCCCTCCAATATATATCTTTGGTGATTCTCCTGCCCCCTCCAATATATATCTTTGGTGATTCTCCTGCCCCCTCCAATTTATATCTTTGGTGATTCTCCTTCCCCCTCCAATCTATATCTTTGGTGATTCTCCTGCCGAGTGCCCCCTACAATCTTTATCTTTGGTGATTTTCCTTGCCCCTCCAATCTATATCTTTGGTGATTCTCCTGCCCCCTCCAATCTATATCTTTGGTGATTCTCCTGCCCCTCCAATTTATATCTTTGTGATTCTCCTGCCCCCTCCAATTTATATCTTTGGTGATTCTCCTGCCCCCTCCAATCTATATCTTTGGTGATTCAATCTATATCTTGAGAGTGATTCTGGCCCCTCTCCAATGTATGTCTTGTGTATGATTTCCCCCCCCCCCCCCCCCCCCCCCCCCCCCCCCTCCCCATTTAATTTCTTACATGACTCTTGAATACAAGCCGTTCCACAATAAAACCAGCATTCTGAACTCTGCGTAAAGTATTGGTTTTCTCGTGGACCGGCTCATATAGATGTGTAAAAATATTGGGTGTCATATTGATGTATTTTTTCAGGACAGCTGAATGTCTGACGACTTCGATGACGTGTGTTAAAGATTATATTCTGCATATTTTCTGTCCGTGTTGTATTTATGACGTAGACCGGAAACAAAAACGGCTGGGTGCTTGTCTTCTCCGTTTTTTAAAGAGTTTGTGGGTAAGCTGACATAGACTCATCTATTGCTGGTTCTATATATGTTCTTGTTTACATGTATCATACGATGGGCTAATTTTCTATGTGGAAAAGCAGCCAGTTGCTTGGAAAGAATGTTGTTTAGAGTACTGGTGTAAGAAAGTCAGAAACCACATGAGTAGGTGATTGGCGCCGTGATATGACTGAAAAACTTTTGAAATTGGCGTTAAAGGCCAATCAATCAATCAATCAATTATTACATGTATGCGAGTTGCACCGAACACACTATCCCTGAATACACTGATTAGGGTTATTTAACACGCTATTTTGGCAGATGTATTTTGTATTGCATTAAAAGGAGAGCATTTTCAGTACAAGTAGGTTCTCATTTTCCCACAATTGTAACTTATTAGAAATTTTAATTTTCACATCACGTATTCTTTCGATTATTTGAAACGGTTGATCGGGAGAAACTCGGACCTTTGTATAACCGTTTTGGGTAAACATGTTTATACATATACAGTGTTATTTGGCGTCGCCCGTATCACCATCAATATACTGTGGCAACGCTACAGGGCGAATGCTAGTGTCGCTGATCGTCCTCGTACAGGTAGACCACGTGTAACCACACCGCGTGAGGACCGACGTTTACGTCGCGTGCAGCTGCAAAATCGGTTCATGCCGGCGACCCAGACGTTGAGAGCGATTTCAACACGTAGGAGGATATCAGTATCCACCGTCGGGAGACGTTTACGTTATGTTGGTCTTCGCGCCAGGCGCCGTTAGACCAGATACTGAAAATAGTGTGTTTGCGCAGGACCCCTACGACGTTCACTGCATCGTTGCGTAAACGTTATTGAACTGATGACAATGAAATTCTGGAATCCGATTTCGGAATGATTTGCAAATGAAATATACTTTGAATAAAATTAGTCCGAAGAAACTATTTGAATAGAATAAAATATTTCCGACATGTAACGTTTCTTTTGACTCCTAGTATATATAAGTTTACATATAGTAATCATATCACACTCGGATAAGCTGCCCATTAATCGTATAATAAAAATCCCGTCAATGAACTTACGACCTCTGGACGTGGCGAAAGGTAAACATCCAGACCTTTCATGTGCAGTCTGGTCCTGATTTTCCCTATTCTCCAATAGGTTGTCCAAGCACTCTGTGTATTGGTGACGGCTTTGCCAAAAACAAAAAACTCATTGTAGATCTATACCAAGTATTGAATTTGCAGTTCGGTGATGTTGTTACAAGCGAGTCCAGAGTCCCGTTCTCACATTATTTAGCAGGGACGCATGAGTCTTCGAGTCTATAGGACTCATACCTTCTGTACAAGGGTTATGAATGAATGAATGTATTTTTGTTTTATGGCGCATCGACAGCTAAGGTCATTTAGCGCGCAATTAAATTTAATTATTCATGATAATAAGGTAAACAAACCAGTACTAGGCTAGAAATGTGCCTTGCCCAAGGGCACTCCATCATGACCGTAGTGCCTTCAAGGGTTATGATATGACAGTATAAGGGGGCTCGTTGTTTGCTATGGGGACTCCATTGATAGTCAGTTTACGAGTCCCAAGGAGCAATACTTTGAAACTTAAAAAAGATATCATCGCAGTTTATAATAATTCTTGTAATACACTGACGTGGTTTAGTAATTTAGTGAAAGCCTAAGACACTTGAGCCGTTCAACGATGAAACCAACAGTATGGACTCTGCTTAATGTATCGACCCAGATCAACCTGCGCAGTCTCGTAATTCGGCTCACTTGTAGAATTCTACAGATGTTCACCCACACTTATTATCATTTTCTCACATACTTTCTGTAGCAGACGACTTTTGAAAGCTTCTAGGTAACATAGTCAAAAAGGTACATACCTTTTAATGAAAGTTTAATTGTTCAATAGAAATGAAAACGTCTTGGCCTTGGCAGATATCGTTCATTATGAGGATTTTTTAAAATTTGACTCAATGTTTTCAAAAGTCGTCTGCTGCAGATTCTTTTACAGTCGGACCGTGTTTCATTGACGAAATACCCTAGTTGGTGTGACCGATTTTCGAAAACAATACAGATGAGTACCAATACCCTAATAAGAAATGTTAACCGTTGTCTGATATAGTGATTGTAAAATAACATTTCATTTTGTCAAGGTAGATCATCACAAATTGACTGATATAAATCATTAATATAGTAATTAAAAGAAAATACAATTAAAAAATGAAAGGGTGTAGTATTTAAATATAGATAATATAATGTTCTGTTCTGTTCAAATTCAGGTTTCCTTTCTGGTCTGGCTATGGTGTTGTTCATATATTTCGTACTCGTATTTCAAATGGACGTACACCCGAAAAGCGCGTGTATTGGGTGTAGTGTGGCGAGTGTGATCGTTTCACTGCTAATGGGATTCTCTCTGAACGCACGAGGTCTAGTTATCTTGACGATACCACAGTTCTTCTCAGGTATTTATATCAAGAATGTTTCATTGGAAATGATAATAATACTGATTTATTTATACCCTTTAAGACTTATTGGATAATAAAACTATGAGATCTATTTAAGAGAAAAACAAAATAACTGTTCTAATTTAAAAAAAAAAAAAAGAGACATCCAGTGTTTCATTTTGAAATTTCTATCAATTATCCTATTAAATGTTTTCTCATAAATCTATGAGTTCTACATTATAACAATATAGTTTTTACACATTTTAAAGAGTTCTGGCAAAATATTATGAGTCTAGGACTCGGGATGCGCATCAAAATGAAACACTGGATATCCGGAGTGTAAACGGATTGTCCTAACATATCTAGCACTCTGTCACGTGCTAGACGAATTAACCAATCAAAACACTGCTTTTGACTAGCACTCACCATGCATTAGAGAAGACATGAATGCATGCTTCGACGATGCCGTAAGGCGTTATAGTGTATGGTTGCATCTCCACAGCGGTATCATAAAAATACGAACATATGTATATAATATACCATCCTCGGTACCCAGGCTATTCATAAAATACACTTAACAAAGTTCCTAACCGGTCACTTAGTAAAGTAACCTTCCTGAAAAGTGCATTAAGTATAATCAATATACAGTTCAGTATTCGATATCCGCCCTCTCGTGGCAATATTCTTTGAACATTTCAGCTAAATCGAAGCATAAACGGCAGAGAAAACACAGTTCATATGCGGTTACTCCTAAATCCAAAAGTCATAAGGAAAAGAAATAACAATGCGAATTCCATAGGGAAACAAAATTTTCATTGTTTTTTTTTTTTTAGCAATCTTTGACTCAGGCTTTGTTTCACATACATGGTAATGTTAAAGTTGAACATTCATTTGAACTAATTAAGCCGTTGATGACTGTGTTTCAGTCTCACATATGATGTAATATCATTTTAAAGTGACTAAGGGTGGTATTTTTATTTTTATTCCTTTACGCGCTATGTTAGATTTTGTGACTTTTATGATTGAGAGTATTGTCATTTGAGACACTGTATCTTTTTGACAAAGCGAAATATGTGAACCAAGTTTTCACAGCATGTGTACGAGGTAATGGTCTTTTCATGAAAATAATTTGTAATTAGGCTTATTTCACAGGGAAAGGAATATTAGAAGATTATTGAAGTGACCGTTTACGAATTTTGTTGAGTGTATATGATCATATATTTTATGAATAGCCTGGGTACCGAGGATGATAATATACAGATAATACTTGAAATCAGTCAAGTTGTGTATTATTTGTTGATAAATCAAGGCTTATATTATAAATAAAGTGGACAGTAAAGACTCTGGCAAATGGATGTACAAGCTCTCATTTATAAGTCTCCACTTCTCACATTTGTAATATAGATCCTGTTTCGACTGACATCTGAAAAGAACGAAATGTACCATTATACCTGAGCCGTGCCACGAGAAAACCAACATTATGACCTCTGCGTAATATATCGACCCAGATCTAATCCGAGCCGACACATTCCGTCTCCAGGGGGATGGGTGTATAGAGTAATGATTCCTGAAACAGAAAATCCACAGGAGGCGAACAGTGTCTGACCGGGTTAGCCTGCGCTGAATGCTTAGGCGAATCCGGGTCGATACTTTACGCAGAGTCCACAATGTTGTTTTTCACATGGGACGGCTCACTTGTTCTTACTTGTAACCCCACAGGTAAAGGCCGTATGTTTTTATTGATGTATGCCTTGTACCTGGTGATGAACCATCCGGTCAAAAACACCTTCGTTAATATCACAGTCATGTCACAAAGTGCTACATGTGGACAAGAAATGGCACTCAATGAAACAAAAGCGCTCATAAAAGCGGCAACAGCGCCATTAGAGGGTTTGTATATATTATCAGACACCCCATCATAACAAACCGTAAACAAGGACTACACTATATGAGCCGTCCCGAGATAAAACCAACATTATGGCCTCTGCGTAATGTACCGACCCAGATCAGCCTGCGCAGTCCGCGCAGACTGATCAGGGCCGACACATTCCGTCTCAGGGGGATGGGTGTATAGAGTAATGATTCCTGAAACAGAAAAAAACACAGGAGGCGAAAAGTGTCTATCCGAATAATCCTGCGCGGCATGCTTAGGCTGATCCGGGTCGATACTTTACGCAGAATCCACAATGTTGGTTTTCTCGCGTGAAGGCTCATATACATATATATATATATATATATATATATATATATACTACATGGATTAGTCGTTGAAATGTACACCTGTAGCTTAATCTCCAAAGTTTTAACATAAACAGAGGTGTCCACTCAATGAGTATACTAGGAATCCGCTGTGGTCGAGTGGTTAGCGTCGGGGATTTCGAAACCGGGTATCCCGGGTTCGATCCCCAGTCGCGGCACGACGGTCATGGTGGAGTGCCCTTGGGCAAGGCACATTTTCTAGCCTAGTACTGGTTTGTTTACCCAGGGATCATGAATAAGTGAACTGTCGCCATGATACAACTAAAATATTATTGAAAGTGGCGTAAAACCCCAATAAATAAATCAATCAATCAATGAGTATACTACACATTTAATTGTCAGCTGAACGGAGTTATTTTTTCACTTTGTAAACTGAGAAAACTGATACTCTAGCTATACCTGTAGGCCTACCGCAGTCTGGTGGCACAACACCAGACTTCACGAAATCTGTTGAAGCCTGTCAGTCCGAAAGCTCATTTTTCATTTGTTTCCTTCTTTGCTCAACCAATTATTGCATGAAAACGTGTCAGTCCGAAAAAATTTTTGTCAGTCAGGACTGGAGAACTGACGACTTTCGCGTAGGCTGCAACACCATAACCTATGCTGTGTACATGTATAAACATACATTACAGTTATGTTTTACTGGTATTAGTGTCTGTTTATGTGTGCCATGCGATTGTAAATACATCTATGAACCTGGCTGCTAACGGATAAAACCTAATCCCACGTGTGTGCACACACACACAAACTTTATATAAATTATTTGAGCCAGGATTCTTGACATTTCTGTAGCATATATTCAAATCCTGCACTTTCAGGGACGTAGCTCACTTTAGGCACTGTAGGCACGTGCCTACTCATTTTTCTCAAAATGTCCCAAAATGCAGCTGCAGGGATAGACATCTTAGTAACGTATCGACCAGATCAGCCTGCGCTGTCCGCGCAGACTGATCCGGTCGACACATTCTGTCTTAGTAAGGTTAGATGTATAGAGTAGTTATTCCTGAAACAGAAAATCCACAGGAGGCGAAAAGTGTCTATCCGGGTAGGCCTGTGTGGCATGCTCAGGCTGATCCGGTACGATACTTTACGCAGAGTCCACAGTGTTGATTTTCTCACGAGACGGCCTACACATTGATAATTGCAAAGCTACGCCCCTGTCTTTGGTACACCTTATTAGTTAATGCAACACGTTTTCTTACTTTTCTCGCCACAGAGATAAGAATTTCGCCTATATGTTTTCACGTCAAAAAGAACAAAAAGTAATACCCAAACATTTCAACTAATGGCAGCGTGTAACCGATATTGTTTATCGTTATGTGTAGGTATGATGAAAGGCATAAAACTAGTGGTTAGCAAACTGGTGCACTTTAGTAACTCTTTACGGGACACGTATATTGCTTTAAGTCGAACTGTTCAAGAAATAGGTAAGTCTTTTGATATTAATGTTTAGCATTGTTGTCCACGTAACTGTTTCAAAGTTATTAATATCGAAAATTAAAACCTCTTTCTGAGATATAAAAATATTGGTAATTTTGCATAAATTTTGGTAAAATTATGATATAGATACATGTCGTTATGTTTGTCGGACAAAGATACGGCTGAAGGAAAAAGTATGCATGGAAACAGGAAAATCAAACATAGCGCATTCAAGATCAGTGCAGATTATTACACTATATGGACGTAAAGAGGGGCTATTTATAGTAATACGTGCGGGATTCCCCAAATTACCATTTCGATCATTTTTATCATAGCGTATAGACAATATAGAGACTTTTTGAGTATTTTAACGAGGTATTGTGTGGTTTTCCGCATTGTTTGCTGTAATAGAAATTCGGACGCCTGTGGTCAAACGTTGAAATTAACGTTTGCCGAGATGGGATTCGAACTCGCAACCCTCGAATTGACAGCGCTCGTCGCTACCGACTGTACTACCGGGGCTTGATCTGTTAAACATACACTGACCGATGCTGGAATACTTGCTGTACTAATAACCAGCCTTGCTATTAACAACACACCTGTCATCGTCGTAATGAGATTGTCATTTCATAGTGTTGGGCAAAATGGTCTGGCATAGTTCTAACAGTCACGTGGAATTCAGATAATCAAAGCGCTGAAAGCGCTGATGGTATAGGGGCATTTTGTAAATTGAAAATATATGACATAGTTCTAACAGTCACGTGGAATTCAAATAATAAAGTCACACGAAGACCGATCTTCGGGATACGTGTATGACTAGACTAGACTTCAAACAGGGTAGATCAAGATCAGCCTGCATTCATGTATAGCTTCAGGCTGCTCCGAGCCATCGTTGGTCAGTAAAGTCCTGAAGGTCGGTTATCGTGTGACGTGGTCCAATACATGTAGAAAGGTGTTCTAGAGTTTGTGTTAAACCATTGAATAGGTTCCATCATAGCATCAGCAGCAGGATGGCTTGTTAACATAACCGATCGATGTCAAAAAACGTTAGGTTCTCCGTACACACAATGTATAAACGCTTTCGCCAAGGCTAGAGAAACATGCAGGTATATATATCTTCATGTCTCTAACCCTTATCCCTCTGTATTTCTACCAGAGGACTAGATAAGGACTTTAAGAGTAAACTGGTATTTTCCCACCCATATCTCTCTTAATTCCACTAAACACTATGTTGTGGGTAGTCAAAATAATCGTCTCAACATAGGGTTTGAGGGTCAAATAAGGATTTGGGGATGAGAAATACTCTTCTTATCTTACCCTTAACCCTCTGCATTTCTACCAGAGGACTCAATAGGGAAGAGTAAACTGGTCCTTTCCCAATTATATATCTCTTAATTCTACTAAACCCTATGTTGTGGGTACTCAAAATAATCGTCTCACTGAGACGATTCTTTTAAGTACCTACAACATAGGGTATGAGGGTCAAATAAGGATTTAGGGATATAAGAAATACTCTTCTTATCTAGAGCTCTATATTTCTACAGTTGATAGCATCACCTTCGATTTTTCATCAAGTTCTTAAATGAGTTTACTTGTTAAGCATTGTTTGCTTATATATATATGTATACATATTGATAAATGAATATCGAACAAAGTAGTTCAAACAAGTTTGGATTCAGCAGCCTGCACATTTGTTAGAACATTGTAATACACGTAAATTACTGATTGGCGACTTATATAGACCAAGATCAGCCTGCGCATCAAGGCAGTCTGTTCTAACCCTGCATTGTTCGTAATTTATTTTCACGATACAAGCTTTACAAAGAACATATTTCACAATTTCGAACTGACACATTTTACCAGTGCTAAACACAGGTGCCAGTCCCGTTTATATAAAATCTAAATATAGCATTTTACAATATTTATATATAGTAAAATGTTATTTTTAGATTTTAAACGAGACTGGCACCTGTGGTTCTAAACTGTTTCCATGGAGTATTAAAATTTGATCTTTCGGTGCTTGTGTGAAATTTAAAGTTGGCTTTCCTCTGACAGAGGCATAGTAAGACAATGTCCAGTAGGTCTTTTGGTCACATGTTTACCAAAAAAAGAGTAAAAATAGGATATTGTGAACAATCTTACCCGAAAACCTCTTTTTCTTTCAGAGATAAAATTCCATTTTTCAAGGGTGTGTGTGACATTACGAAACTGCTGCGTGGCTTGTGTCACATAGCAAAAGGTGAGTGTCAGTTCCCGGCTGTAGTTTTTCCAGTGTGTGTATACCACGTGACTTTTACGTCACAAATGCTACGGTGGACAGAAATATTTTACTTCGGTTTAGAAGTAAACACAAAGGTAACTTTTTTACTTCTTCATCATTTTAAATGAAACATGGCGCAATCTACGCCGCTTACAGAGCCTTATCTCCGGTTTTTCGACGGAGTTTGATTTATGGTTTAGTTACTTCAAAATTTATTAATATCGCCGACAGCCGGAGCATTATCAAAACTGGATTTTGAGAACAGGTTCGTCGAAGTGTTTGAAAAAAACTAGACCACCAATCAAACTCCTGTAAAAACCCGGAGATAGGACATTGTAAGCGGCGTAGACTGCGCCATGTCTCATTATAAAGGGTGAAGAAATAAAAAAGTTACCGTTGTTTTTACATTCTTAACAAGAGCAATTATTGCTGTCTGACCATGCAAATATGACATCAAAAGTCACGTGGTATACACACACTGTTTTCCGGGGACTGTTAAAAAAAATACAAAAAAACAGGAAAACCATGGAAAAAACCATGGAATTTAATGTTAAGATGCGGAAACGATGGAAATGGTCCGAATTCTCCGGGGTCCACGGAACCATTCCAGGGTGTTCACAGAACCGTTCCGGGGTGTCCATGGAACCGTTCCGGGTTGTCCATGATATTTCCAGGTTTTCATAATTAAATGTACTGGAGTTTCCATGGAAAGTGTCAGATTATCTCAAAGTATCCCTGGAAAGTTGTCCGAATACTCCGGGGATTTTTCGGGGATTTTCGTTAGAGTCCCCGGAAAAGCTACAGCCGGGTTCCACTATCTTTCTAGCTTTATTTGTTTGACAGGCCAATAATAAGAAAGAAAAAAAAATTGTGACTTCTCATTTTATTCTTATTACTTCAACCAGTTATTGTACGTACTAACACATACAAAGTATGAAGAAATTCTAATATTGGGAAAAAAATTGTCAAAACTAGCGAACGCTTAAGGTCAAATTACGCTAGAGTCCCTAAAAAAAACACTTTGTTTGCGAGATATGATTGTATACCATCACCAGAATGTATTGAATATATGACATTGAGTTTAAAATTCATTGCAAATGTGTATAGGATGCACTGGAAATTATTGATTTGATCACTTTTAGTAGTTTGACCTTGTTTGAAAGTGAAAGTAGAGAATGCTAAAAACCGGTTTTGTCCGGGCCTGATTTGGTCCAAAATAACGGTAACCATTTTCGCCTGGTGAGTTGTTTCTTGCATAATGCATGACCCCCAATTTTATTTGGATTGTTTTAAAGCTACGACGTAACTATTTTCAATGATAGATGGTGTTCTACATGAGAAACTCTTAGAAAGTGTGACAATGGAGGACTAAAACTCGTCGATTTACAAGGAAACAAATAGGGAATTTATTTGGTGTATTGTAACTTTAATTGGAGTTTTAAGCCGATATCAACATTTGTTTAAGTTTCTGTCAGGGAGTTACCTCGGTATGTTACCAGTAGACCTACTACATCAACGTAACATGTCCATTCATCATGACACCAGCGAGTCAGTCGTAATGCTAATCCCGCAACAATGGTAAACAGTGTTGAACAAGACATTCTGTATACCCTCACTGTCTGGAGAAAACCAACATAATGGACTCTGCGTAAAGTATCGAGCCGAATCAGCCTAAGAATGCCGCGCAGGCTTACCCGGACAGACACCTTTCGCTTCCTGTGGATTTTTTGTTTCAATAATCATTACTCTATACCTCAATTCCTCTGAAACGGAATGTGTCAGCCCGGATAATCCTGCGCGGACTGCGCAAGGCTGATCTGGGTCGATACATTACGCAGATGCCATAATGTTGGTTTTTTCGCATATGTATTGTACTGAGGACTTTTATACTTAATTTAGAAATAAATTTATTCATATACATATTATATAATTATGACACTAAGGCCTACATATATACATTGTAAGACATTGTGACTCTGATAAATTTGTAAATTTATTTTCAGTTGGGCAGATTTTTTGTTTTGTTGTGGATATCTTTAAAAAATTCATCGTACAGCCAATCGATAGCGGTATGTATTTTAATTTTCGGTTCCAGTTATCAAAAAAATAACTAATTGTGAAATGCTGTGTGTAAAACTGCAAGACACTTTTAACATTGTAAGCAAAATAAACGTGGTATTTAACCATGAAATTCTTGTATTGAAGTTAAATATCGCAAGGTTTAAATATATTTAATAAAGATACATTTATCAAGGTCAAATTACGCTAAATACATCCGTTGACTTGCTGATCTGCAGTACTATAGTCCCTAAAAACAACTTCGTTTGCGTAGAAATGAGTGTATAGCATCACCAGAATGTATTGAATATATGACATTGAGTTTAAATGCATTGTGAATATGCATAGGATGCACTGGAAATGATTGATTTGATCATTTTTAGTATTTTGACCTTGTTTGAAAGTGAAAGTAGAGAATGCTAAACACCGGTTTTGTCCGGGCCCAATTTGGTCCAAAATGACGGTTACCATTTTCGCTTGGTGAGTTCTTTCTTGCATAATGCATGACTCCACATTTTCTTTGGATTGTTTTAAAGCTAGTAGGTAACTCTTTCCAATGATATATGTTGTTCTACATGAGAAACGCTTAGAAAGTGTGACAATTTAGGACTGAAACTTGTCGATTTAAATGGAAACAAAGAAGGAATTTTTTTTGGTGTATTGTAACCTCAATATGATTTTTAACTCAATATTAGATGTTTTCAGAGACTTTTGCTGCAGGTTTGATAATGTGGTAATATATTTAAAATAGCGTTAGAACTATGCTATGCTATAATTGTTGAATATTGAATCTTGCAGGAACAAGAAACGCCCTGAAATCTGCCCAAGAAATGTTCTTTTTTAATGTAACCATTGACTACAATTTCAACTACAGCATCACACAATCAAAATCCTACTCACAAGTTCGAAAGGATATAGCCAAAGAAATCTCTTCTTACATGGATACGTACATGACAATACTCGGCTATTTGAAGAATTTTCTTCTTTTTACAATTCTTTTCATATTTGTAAAGTAAGTATAAAAAACTAAAATAGTCTCGTTGGAAAACAATCTCATTAAAATCTGACTAAAATTATTCGCTTTATACGAGCGAGCTGAATTAGCATTAGTGAGTAGCATTCTCTACTTTCACTTTCAAACAAGGTCAAAATACTAAAAATGATCAAATCAATCATTTCCAGTGCATCCTATGCATATTCACAAGGCTGTAGCTTTTCCGGGGACTCATAACAGAAAATACAAAAATACACGGAAAATACACGGAAACCATGGAAAAACCATGGAAAAAACCAAGGAATTTAATGTTAAAATGCGGAAATGCTGGAAATGTGTCCGAATACTCCGGGGTCCCGGAACCATTCCAGCATGTCCATGGAACCATTCCGGGGTGTCCATGGAACTTTTCCGGGGTTTCCATGAAACTTTTCCGGGTTGTCCATGGAATTTCCGGGTTTTCCACATAAATGTCCTGGAATTTCCATGGAAAGTGTCAGATTATCCCTGGAAAGTTGTCCGAATACTCCGGGGATTTTCCATGGAATTTGGTACGTCTCCCCGGAAAAGCTACAGCCGGGGAAGTTCCCGGCTGTAGCTTTTCCGAGGACTCTTACTAAAATCCACGGAAAATCCCCGGAGTGTTCGGACAACTTTCCATGGATACTTCGGGATAATCTGACACTTTCCATGGAAAATCCAGTACAGTAGTACATTTAAGTGGACAACCCGGAAATTCCATGGAAAAACCATTGAAAAACCTGGAACGGTTCCATGGACACGCTGGAACGGTTCTGTGAACACCCTGGAATAGTTCCGTGGAACCCGAAGTATTCGGACCTTTTTCAGCGTTTCCGCATCTTAACATTAAATTCCTTGTTATTTTCCATGGTTTTTCCATGGTTTCCCTGTATTTTCCGTGTAATTTTGTATTTTCTGTTAAGAGTCCCCGGAAAAGCTACAGGCGGGTTTGGGTCTGATTTACATGAGAGTAGAGAATGTATTTGTGAGTTGTCAATAAATTGTTATGTTATTAGTTTTAAAATCCTTTACTAAAATTAAACGTATTTCGACGTATCTACAGAAGATGACTTTATAAAACGTTACGGATAAACGAGAAAAATGTTCATAACGAGAATTCTTCTCACTTGAATATATCGAGGGCTTGGCGTGAAACGGTTGTAACTATAAACCTATTTTGAAATCCCTGCTTTAGGGGCCATTTTGACCCCTTTGTAAACAATGCAAATTTAGGTGCCATTGCTCAGAACGAGCAATGGCACATACATTTCCATTGTTTACCAAGAAGAATGATTTAACGCTTATAAAGACTTTAGGGCGAGGTGATTAAGCTTGGTAAACAATATCAATTTTAGTTAGAACTGTTTCACGCCACGCCCTCGATATAGAGATAGTCGATGGATTTAAACACGTTTCCCGCAAAAATAAGTTTATGTGGTTAAGGGTTTAACGATTGCAGGTGCATCAAGTAGGAGACACACATGTGCTTGGATGTGATGTTCGGTAGGTAAATTCCGAATGTCTATAATATCGAGGGCTTAGCGTGAAACGGTTGTCAAAGGTTAATCACCTCGCCATAAAGTCTTTATAAGCGTTAAATCATTTTCTTTGGTAAACAATGGAAATTTAGGTGCCATTGCTCGTTCTGAGAAATGGCACCTAAATTTGCATTGTTTACAAAGGGGTCAAAATTGCCCCTAAAGCAAATAGGTTTTTAGTTACAACCGTTTCACGCCAAGTCATCGATATTGTATAAGCGTTTGCTACTGAAGCGATGTTGGGTCTGATAGTATAGAGATTGGTAAAGCTCTAACAATTGAACACATATAGTATTTCCCTTTCATTCTTAAAGGACCACCACGGTGGGTGCAATGGTAGAGCGTCATATATCAAATACATAACATGGTAGAAATGGTAGTCACCCGGCTGTAGCTTTTCCGGGGAGACTTACCAAATTCCATGGAAAATCCCCGGAGTATTCGGACAACTTTCCAGGGATAATCTGACACTTTCCATGGAAATTCCAGGACATTTACGTGGAAACCCCGGAAATTCCATGGACAACCCGGAAATGTTTCATGGAAACCCCGGAAAAGTTCCATGGACACCCCGGAACGGTTCCATGGACATGCTGGAATGGTTCCGTGACACATTTCCAGCATTTCCGCATTTTAACATTAAATTCCTTGGTTTTTTCCATATTTTCCGTGTATTTTTGTATTTTCTGTTATGAGTCCCCGGAAAAAGCTACAGCCGGGCATGGCTTTACCACCTTGTCTCTCAGGATTTTGGGGTTAGCATTTGCGACTGATTCGCTGATGTCAGGATAAATGGACCAGTGGTACTGGGAAACTTACCCAGGAAAAAGCCGTGATATAACTGAAACATTGTCGAAGCGGCGTAAAACACCGAACAATCCACTCCTCCTTAAAATGAGTCAAGCCGTGTACACGCAGACTATGGGGTTCTTAAAGCAAATTACGATTAGATTGCACATTTCTGAAATCGGATGTTGGTCCATTCTCCATATGTTCCCAGGAAGCTTGTGCTACTAGATTACATGCAGGGGAAGATGCTAGATCAGACTGTGCTTAGGTGAATGCGTATCAGGATATTCGATTGTATTTAACCCTTTCCCACATGTATACAACCAATCTGCAGCCGACGACTTCGAAAGTGCCTAAGCAAACACACGGAAAAGGCTCTATAAATGTATGTATACTTACTGAAAAGAGTTGAAAACATTGTGGCAAAAGAAGAAATTGCTCGCTTTGAGCAATTTCTACTTTTGTAACAATGTTTTCACAAGTCGCATAGGTTTTCAGAAAGCGTCTATATGTGGTAAAGGGTATTAAGTCAGTATTCCGCCCTTATGATTATACTAGTATATTGAGTATACTGAGTATACTGAAAGTTAAAAAAAATCAACATCTAAATGAAATTTATGCCTGGTATTTATTCCGATAGATTGACTAACTAGTGAATGTTAACTAAAGTATTTCCATTGGATACAACTTATTATTGGGGCAGGTTGACACACTAGTCTGCAGCAAACGAATTTTAAAAACAGATTGACATAATAAGGAATTGCTCATTTGTTGTTCCTTTTGACCCAATAGTTTAACCCTGATGAACTCCAGATTATAGATAGTATAGTAAAAGTTTTAAAACTGTTCAAAAGTTGTCTTGAAATATTAATATTATAATTCTAGGTTAAAATTAGATTAATAATTTCACTTTCCAGTACAATAAACATCTAAATATTGATTGTTTATGCTTCATTTTTCTGGGTAGACATACCAAGTAAGTCAAATTTTGTACATTTTCACGACTTCAATTTTTTCAAAGGTTAATGCCAAAATAGTTTTGAACTATTTATCAATTATTTTGTTGTCACTGTTAGCAATATTTTCATTTCAGTTTCAACATTTCAAAATTTTGATCTCCATCTAGAGTTAAGCTCCTTTAAAGTCTATTTGATATTTTTGCTTTAATTCATAGAGATTGTCCATATCTTTGTCTAAATGTTTTCAAAGACGTTTCATGTAGAGTTTTAGTGTTCGTAAAGGAAAGGCAGACTACGCGAAAGTTGTCAGTCCTTCAGTCCTGACTGACAAAAAATCATTCGGACTGACAATTCTTCTGGCAATAATTGGTTGACAAAGAGGAAAATATATGAAAAATTAGCTTTCGGACTGACAGGTTTCAAAAGAGTTCATGTAGTCTGGGAAAGGGTAAACAGAACCTTTAACCCTTTCCCTCATATAGACGCTTTCTGACGCCTCTGCAGCAGACGGCTTTTTGAAAACATAGTGACAAAAGAAGAAATTGCACAAAACGTGCAATTTCTTCTTTTGCCACAATGTTTTCCACTTTTAGTCATAGGTTATCCATTCAATTATAGAGGTTTTCTATTATTTGACAAAATATGTTCAACGTCGTCTGCTGCAGAATTGTCGTATGAGGGAAAGGGTAAATTGTAACATTGTATCAGGGACACTATATTACAATAAGATGTGTCCCTGATACAATGTAACAATTAAAGGTTTAATATCGAGGGCTTGGCGTGAAATGGTTGTAACTAAAAACCTATTTTGAAAAACCTGGTTTAGGAGCAATTTTGATCCCTTTGTAAAGAATGCAAATTTAGGTGACATTGCCTAGAATGAGCAATGGCACCTAAATTTACAATGTTTACCAAGAAAAATGATTTAACGATTATAAAGACTTCACGGCGAGGTGATTAACCTTGGTAAAAAAAATACTAATTTTAGTTACAACCGTTTCACGCCAAGCCCTCGATATTAAACCTTTAATTGTTACATTGTATCAGGGACACTATCTTATGGTAATATAGTGTCCCTGATACAAGGTAACAATTAACCCTTTCCCTCATACGACAATTCTGCAGCAGACGACTTTGAACGTAGTTTGACAAATAATAGAAAATCTCTATAATTGAAAGGATAACCTATGACTAAAAGTGGAAAACATTGTGGCAAAAGGAGAAATTGCACGTATAGTGTCCCTGATTGTATATTACAGGGCGCTGGTATATCGATACCGATGGTTGACCAATGAAAGGTATGACAATACCTACATCACATTCACGGTCCTCGATCTGGACGACAGGAGGAAGGGAAGGGGAAAGGCTGGGATAATGCCGCTCACATATGAAGAAGAAATGAAATACATTTCCGACGGTGAGTCCTAATCACAATCTTGATCATGGTTTTTTTTTTAGAGTTGTATCGACTTGATGGAATTGGAGACATTAGTCAGTTATCTCCCTTTAATACTCTCTACATCTAGCTAGGTCCTATCATTTGGTTTCCTCTGTTTTTATCATTGGTTTCTTTGCACTGGATGGTGCACTTATAATTGCATTTTCTTGGCCAACTGTTATTAGATTGAAACAGTAATTCCAAATTTGTTTTCTTTAAACACTGCTATGTAAATGTTCTCTTTTGAATCATCACTTTAATTAACACATTTATGATTTATGTGTACAGAGTAATTGCAATATCTCATTGCGAAATAGCGATAAAGACAAAGGATTCCAACTGAAAGGACCTACCAGTCTTCCTTGGTCTTTATCTGACAAGGGAGATAATATAATTTTCTTTAATGTCCCTCATTGGGTTATTTGTATGCCTTTGTTAACCTTCCCAACATACATGTATACGCTTTCTTACGCCTCTGCAGCAGACGACTTATGAAAACATTATGAGAAACGGAGAAATTGCTCAAAACGTACATTTTCCCCCAATTTGCCCCATGTTTTTATTGATTTATTTAGTAACAACTGTTTTATTTATATGTTTTGTTTTTAGCCTAATTGTTTTCGAAATCGTCTGCTGCGGATTTGTTGTATGTGGGAAACGGTAAAACTAACTGTGTCATAAGTATGTGGTTTGTTGGTTATATTTCGAGGGCTTGGCGTGAAACAGTTGTAACTTAAAACCTATTTTGAAAACCCTGGTTTAGGGGCAATTTTGACCCTTTTGTAGACAATTGATGCAAATTTAGGTGACATTGCTCAGAACGAGCAATGGCACCTTATTTTCCATTGTTTAACAAGAAAAATGATTTTACGCTTATAAATACTTTATGGCGAGGTGGTTAACCTTGGTAAAGAATTACCAATTTTAGTTACAACCGTTTCACGCCAAGCCCTCGATTTGTACATGTTCTTGAATTAGAAACATATCAACTAGCCCATATCTGTATTACAATTCAACGTTCCCTTCGAAAGTGTGCATCATTATAATTACTAACTGCATTGATTCAATAAACCAGTTCTAGGATCTGAAAGTACGCGGAGCTCGAGAAAGAGGGGCATTTTTCATGATCAGAAACCCTTATCCGACATTCAAACCCCATGTTGTGAGTACTCAAAACAATCGTCTCAGTGAGACGGTGCTTTTGAGTACCCACAACATAGGATTTGGTTGAGAAATAAGAGAAATATTGTGGCAAAAAGACCTCTCTCCTGAAGTAGAATGCTACTAAAATGATAAAGATTCAAATATTCTTCACAAACAATACATATCAAACGCCTCCACC